>JABLUY010000058.1:0-82868 GCA_013306675.1 Thraustochytrium sp. TN22
GCGCGGGCGGCGGCGGCGGCGGCGCGGCGGCGCGGCTGCGCGGGCGGCGGCGGCGGCGCGGCCCAGCGCTGGTGGCGGCGGCGCGGAAGCGGCGGCGCGGCGGAGACCGGCGCCCCCTGGCCGCTTTCTGCGACGCATCGCGGGGGTCCGAGCGAGCGAGCGAGCCAGCCAGCCAGCACACGCGCGCGCGCGGCGAGACGCACAGCGGCGAGAGACGCGCGGAGGCGCGCGCGTAGCTTCGGAGGCGCTTCCCCCCCCCCGCGCGCCTGCGCTCGCGACACGCGCACGCATTCCTCTCTGCGCGGGCGCCGCACGGCCCTTCTCTTGCTGCTGTGTGCGCACGTGAACAAGCTAACAACGCAGGCCGAGGCCACATACCGAGACCAGCAGGCGCAGCAGGATGGGCCGCGGCAAGGGATGGAGGGTAAGTAGCAGAGCGACGAAGGCGCCTGGTGGCAGGCTACTTTGCTGTTGCAGCGAATGTACTTACGGGCACACGTGCTTTTGGACACGCGCAGGAGGAGGAGGATCACCTGCTGTGCCGCGCGTACTGCGTGGCGTGGAAGCAAACGAGACGCACGTCGCGCAGCACGGATCGGTTCTGGGATGAGTGTCTGGCGGTGTACTCGCGGCACGCGCCGCAGGACTTTGTGCAGCGCTCGGCGGAGAGCTTGAGGAAACGGTTTGCGAAGATCCGCACACACCTGACCAAGTACAAGGAGGCGATCACCAAGGCGCACGAGGAGGCGAGCCTGGCGGCCCCCGGCACGTACGACGTGGATAAGGCGGCGACGCAGTTCTACCTGCAGAGCCTCAAGGGCGACATGCGCGGTGTGGGCAAGTTTCGGTTCCAGTGGGCGTACGAGTACTTCTTGGGCACTGGCGCGGGCGGCGGGTCCAAGGAGAAGCTGCTCAAGGTGGTGATCGGGCGGCCCAAGGAGGCGCGGCGACCGGACGAGCCGGATTACGAGTCGGAGAGCGACATCGAGTTGGATGATGACGACAAGGCCATGCTGCAGCAGCACCAACAGAACGCAGGGGTGAACGTGAGCGGTTCGGTGCTGGGCCTGGGCGAAGGGGTGCCGCCGCCGCCGCCGCCGCCTCCCATGGGCGGCACGGGCGCTCGCGCGGGGGAGGCTGCCTGGCAGACGGCGGGCATGGGCGCACGGGGCGGTCTAGACATGTCGGGCGTGACGCCGTCGGCCTCTGTGGTGGACACGATCGGGTCAACGACCGGCATCCGTGTGCGCGGCGGGCGCAGCGTGCTGGCGAGCCCGGCGGCCAAACGGCAGAAGCGCGCCGACGGGTCGGCCGTCAGTGCCGTGCAGGTCTCGCTGCAGGAGGTGATCGACTATCTGCGCACGCCGGAGCCGCCCAAGGGCGACCACCGCCACGTGACGTGGAAGGAGGCGGGCGTGCGCCTGCAAGAGGCGCTTCTGCGTGTTGACTTTGAAATCTCCGTGCAGGAGATTATCGATTTCACGAACTGGAAGAGCCTCCATCGGCCGGCGATGCAGGCGCCAGTCCCGTCCCTGGCTGGAGGCGACCAGGTTGTCGACCAGAGTCCGCCGCCGCCGCCGCCGGAGGAGATGGATACCACCGGTGACGGTCCGGAGGGCGCTGCGGCGGCCGCGACCTCGGCCGGCGACGATGGCGGCGTGGCGTCTGAGCCCCCCAAGCCGCTGGACGAGCAACACGAAGACGCCGCGGTGTCTTCCGCCGTCACCGACGACGGCCAGCCAGTGGAGGATCAGCAGGATATGCAGCACCAGCACGACGAGCACGCGCACGCACACGAAGTGGAGGACGCCGCGCCCAAGGAGGACGATACGAAGCAGGACGAGGTCCACGTACACGACGTCGGCGACGTCAAGGACCCGCAGCAGCAGCAGCAGCAGCAGCAGCAACAGCAACAGCAGCAGCAGCAACAGGAGGAGGAGCAACAGGAGCAGCAGCAGCAGGAGCAGCCGCAGACGGTCCGAGATGCGCACCACGAGGACGACAACGACCAGATGGACGTCGAGGAGGAGGAGGACGAGCTGCAAACCACCGGCTGACCGTACGAGCTGTAAACCACCGTGCAAGCTCTCGAGACGAGTATTTCACACCGTGCAAGCTCTCGAGACGAGAACTTTCTTTCTTTTAGAAAAACAAAAAACAACAACAACATCAACAACAACAACGGGCACTGGCAGAGACTACCTGCGCCTGTGCCTCTGCCCGCCCACCTTGCCCGCTCAGAAGACTCGCTTGCTCCGACGCCGCCGCCGCGCCTTGGCGGGACCCTCCTCCTTCCAGAAGACCAACAGCAGTCCTGCTGTCCCGCATCCCCGCAACGTCGGAGCCCCTCGCCCTCCTCGTCAATCTCGCGGGGTTGGAGTGGCGGCTCAGTGGCCTCCGTGGCCCGGCTTCAGAAGTTGGCCGCCGCCGCGACGCGGCGCGACGTGGGCGTGCGCCCAATCCGCGTCGCCGAGCCTGGAGGGCCAGGAGGAGGCTCGCGCGCTGAGCGCGCTGAGCCCGCCGAAACGAAGCCGACTTCGATCGGAGCCCAGCCTCCGTCGCCACAGCTGGCCACTTGCGCTCGACTCGGCCAGGCTCGCGAGCCGAAGCCGCCTGGAACTTGCCATTGCACGGACTCGCTGAGAGCGAGCAGAATCTGCAGATCCTTGACACGGAATGGCGGACAACTGGTCGCCGTCGAGTCGCCATCGCGATGTGTTGCGTCGCGTCGCGTCGCGTTGGGACGCGTCGCGCCGCCCCGCGCCGGGACAGATCATTCGTAGGAAGCTGCTAGCCTAGAGGCTGCCGAACTGACCGCCTCGAGCGAGAGCAGCTGCGCCGGCCGGCTACTGGCCATCGCTTGCGCTCGCGCGCTCGCGCGCTCGCGCGCTCGTGGACAGCTGGAGTTGGTTGGCCATGTCGTCATTGTCCTGGTGTCGTGCCGCGGCGAAAGACCCAAGTGCGCCGGTAGGAAGGTGCCGGACAGCAGCACGTGCATCTTTAGAAGCTGGCCTGGACCGTCCGGGGCGGGCTGTGGGCGAGCCAACCTTGCTTTGGAAGCTTGGCGTTCAAGTTCAACCGGGGCCAGGAGCAGGCAACCTCGCTCGAGCCGCCTCGAGCCTGACTGTGAGGTTGGTGATCGTGGTCGCTGCACTGCCTCGCTCAGGCTCGCTGTACTGCTGCCTCAGCTCGCTCGCCAGTCATGGCAGGTAGCCCAGGCTATCTCAACGATTGGCCGCCGGGTTGGCAGGCAGCCGCCCCCTGGGCCAGCTGTATGAGCGAGGCTGGGCCTGGCTGGCGACGGGGTGCCTTTTCAGGATTCGGCTGGCAGGTCACTCGCTCAAGCCTGCTTGCCTGCCAGTGCCGCCTTCAAGTTCAAGTTGTTGGTTGCGTTGCTTGCGCAGCGACGGGATCTGAAGGCTTGCGCGCCCGAGCGCGAGCACTCGCTGGCTGGCTTGCGTGCTTTGTGCGCGCGCTCCGCCGCTCGGAAAGGAAGCCGCCGAGGTGCTGTGCTGTGCTGTCCTGTGCTGTCCTCAGGCTGCCCTGTCCTGTCCGAGTCCTGTCCTGTCCTGAGACTCTTGTCCTGTGCGGCAGCAGCAGCCGTTGCGGCCAGACGGTGCGTCTCGTTCTTGCCGCGGCGCCGCCGGCGCGGCCACGGCTCGAGGCAGCTGTTCATGCCAGGCCAGCCAGCCTGAGCGGCCGGCCGGCCGTCACCGGCGGGTCGGCCTGCCTGCCAGTGAGCGAGCGAGCGAGCGACCCCAACTCCTCCAACTTGAGCACGGAGCGAGCGACCAGCGACCAGCGAGCGAGCCACGGCAAATGAACTGCCTCTCGAGAGTGGGGACTTGAGAGGCGGGCGGATTGGCCGTGATGCTCGTCAACGCGCGCCGCGCGGCGCCGCGCGCAGCCCAGCCGCTGCGCCGGCCCTGACCGTGAGCGGGCTGAGAGAGAGAGAGAGAGCCTTGAGCATCCCGAGCTCGCTCCGCTGCGCTCAGCTGCGCGCTCAGCTGCGCGCGCAGCGTGGCGTGGCGTGGCGTGGCGGTGGCGTGGCGTGACGAGACGTGGCTGAGGCCCGCCTCGCCGAGCGAGCCTCTGAGGCGCGAGTTCGCAGAACCTCGCACGCATCGCGACACGGCGCGCGCGGCGGGCGCGGCGGGCGCTCCAGCACTGGCGCGCGCGAAGCTGCAGCTCGCCCGCCAGCTTCGCCGCCACCTGCGACAGCAGCGGAGTCTGAGCGGACAGCTTGCCCGCCGCGCGCCGCCGCGGCGCGGCTTTGCGCGAGAATCTGGAGCAGGGCCCGGCGGGCCGCCGCTGCGGGCCGCTGCGGAGCGCGCGCACCCCGTGTGTGGGAGCGCCAGGTGCGGGCCGCCGTGGCCATGGCGGCCGCCGCGCCGGCCATTGTGCGCGTCGTGCGCGGCGCGCCCGCGCCTGTTGTTCCCTGCTGCCATCCTCGTCGGCTGGCTTCGGGCGGGCGCCACTGCATGCAGCGGCCGAGCGGCCGGCCTCGCCAGGCCAGACACGCATGCCGGCGGCGGCGGCGCGCCTGGCAGTCAGCTCAGAGGCGGCCGCGGCGCATCTCCAGCGGCGGACCACGCTCGCGCCTGCACTGCGGAAACCGACCGCGGGCGCGTGCAGCGGCGGCGGCGGGCGTGCGCCGCGCGGGCGGGCGGTGTCGCTGTGCGGGGTCAACCGCGCTCGCCCTCGCTGCCCGGCCGCCTGCGCGCAGCCGCCGGCGAGCGGCCGCCGGGCCGAGACCCGTCCCGCGCTCCCTCCCTCCATCCAGCCGCATCCATCCATCCATCCATCCATTCCATTCCATTGCTCGCTCGCTCGCCCTCGCTCCCTCACAGGCGCGCAGACGCCTGCGCGGCGCCCTGAGCCGGGCGCGGCGGCCGGCGCGCAGAGCGGGCAGCGCGGGCAGCGCGGGCAGCGCGGCGCGGCGCGGCGCGGGCCAGGCCTGGCCAGGCCGAGGGCGAGGCGCCAAGGAGGCGGGGCGGGGCGGGGCGGGGCGAGCGAGGCGAGCGAGGCTGGCCGGCGCGGCCAAAAGCTGGGCAAGCGGGCGGCGAGCCGGCGCCTCGCATCGCGCGCATTCAGGTTTCGGTCGAGGCGGCCGAGGCCCGGCGGGCGGCGGGCAGCGCCGCGCGGCGGAGGCGGCGGGGCAGAGCGCGATGGCGGCGGCGCGGCGGCGCGCGCGCGGCGCGTCGGCGCCGGCGCCCGCGGGCGGCGGGTGGGCGGATGCGGGCTCGCGCGGCGCGCTGGAGCTGGACTGCGGACTCCTGAGGCGCGGCGCGCGCGCGGCGGGGCGCGCGAGCGTGCTGGCGACGGTGCGCACGCGCAGCGAGCTGGCGAGCGAAGCGGCGCGGCGAGGGCGTAAGGCCATCGATCTGGTGGCGGTCCTGGACACGAGCGGGTCGACCGCGGGCGCCGCGGAGGAGCTCCTGCGTGACTCGCTGCGCTTCCTCGTGCACCAGCTGTGCGCGGATGACAGCGGCGAGGCCGGCGAGGGCGACCGCCTGGCCGTGGTGACCTTTGCCAACGAGGCCGTCGTGCAGCTGCCGCTCACGCGCATGGACGCGCGCGGCAAGGCGCGCGCGCAGGCCATGGTGGGCAGCGTGCGCGCCTCGGGCGGCACCAACCTCAGCGCCGGTGTCTTCCAGGCGCTCAGCCTGCTCGAGGGACGCGAGCACCGCCGCTCCGTGACCAGCGTGCTGCTGCTCACGGACGGCATGGCCAACCGCGGCGTGCTGGACGCCGAGCGCCTGCGAGTCGGCGTGCGCGCCGCGCTCGCGCGCATCGCCGCGCCGACCTCGCTCTTCACCTTTGGCGTGGGCGACGCCCACGACGCCGATGGCCTGGTCGACATGGCGCGCGCCAGCGCCGGCGGCGTCTACTCCTACCTGGCCAGCGCCGAGGAGATCCCGCGCTCGCTTGAGCGCTGCCTCGGCGGCCTCTTCTCCGTCGCCGCGCAGAACATCGCCCTGCGCTACGACCCCGCCCTGCTCGTCCCGCTCGCGCCCTGGCGCCCGGTCGAGCCGGGCCTGCTCCGCATCGGCGACATGTACATGGCCGAGCAGAAGAGCGTCGTACTCGTGCAGCGCTCCCACGTCACCGACGAGAGCCTCGAGGCCACCTCGCTGCGCCTCGAGTACCTCGACGTCGCTTCCATGGAGCCGCGCTTCGCCGAGGGCGCACCGCGCGCGCCCGGCACGCCGGCCGCCACCAGCGCGCTCGCGCGCCACCTCTCCTCCCTATGCAACCTCTCGCTCGCGCTCCAGGCCATGGGCAGCGCCGTCCGGGGGGACGGCTCGCTCCAGGCCTCCATCGCCGCCCTGCGCAGCGGCGGCGAGCCCAGCTCGCACCAGCTCGCGGACCAGCTCGAGACGCTCGCGCGCCACACGCGCGACGACGCTCGCACGCGCCGCCATGCGCTGCTCTCGCTCTCCAACCAATACGAGGCGCAGCGCGTCCTCTCCACCTCCCTCTCCTCCTTCCCTTCGCTGTCCGGCATCTCTTCCTCCCCGTCCTCGCCCGGCTCCAGCTCCGAGGCCTCCTTCTCCACCTCGGCCATCGCTGCTGCCGCCGCGGCCTCTGCGGCTGCCGCCGCCCGCGCGGCACAGGAGCTCCCGCTGCGCTCCGCGACGGCGCTTGAGCGGAGCTCGCGCACCGCATTGCCACGCATGGAAGATCTCGGCATCGAGCTGCCCAGGCCGCCGCTCGTCAATGCCGCCGCCGCGGCGTCCTCGTCCTCGTCCTTCCGCAACAGCAGTGGCTCCCTGAGCGCGTCGTCGAGCGCCTCTGGCAGTCGCCGCCGCGGCCAGTCCGAGAGCAAGCTGCAGTCCCTCGCCGAGTCTGGGCACCACGCGACCGCCCACCTCGCGGCACCAGCAGCCTATGCCACTGGCGGAAGCGGCGGCGGCGGCGGGAGTGGCAGCGGCTCGGGCAGGCGTTCCTCACTGTCAGCGGCGGTCGAGGGCCAGACCTCCGCCGCCACCCAGCCGCTGCCCTCGTCGCGCCACTCGCGCCGCGACAACGACGCCGCCGACGAGACCAACAGCCACTCCAGCAGCGCCAGTGGCCGCAGTCGCAAGAGCGAAGGAAGCGCCAAGAGGCGTAGCGGCAGCGCCAGCGCCAGCAGCAGTGGCAGCAGCAGCGGCGACGAGCAGACGCCGCGTTCCGCGCGCAGGCTCCGCGCCTTTTTCCAGCGGAGGTCCTCGCGCTAATTTTCCTTCGTTCACGCGCGCGCGCGTACATGACCGGAGCTGGCCTCGTCCAAGTCCTCCGTCCTTTTTGCTTGCACGCCCGCACCGACGAGTTTTTCTCCTTTTTCGGTCCGTCTCGCTCGTCTGCGGGCACCCTAATACCTCACATAACGATTGATTGACAAGTACACGCACAGGTTAGCTAAGGTTAATTGGAACTGAGCTGCCAAGAGTGAGATCGAACGTGCGTTCATTCGCTCACGCCTCGATGACGCCGCTGCCGATGGCCGTCGCCTCGGACGGCAACGCGCCCTCCTTCTTGCCAGCCACGCTCGCCTGTGGGCCGGACGCAATCAGCTGCGCCACGATGGATTGACAAGTACACGTACAGCTTAGCTTAAGTTAGAACTGAGCCTACAAACAGTGAAATCGAACGTGCGTTTTTCATTCGCTCACGCCTCGATGACGCCGCTGCCGGTGGCCGTCGCCTCGGACGACGACGCGCCCTCCTTCTTGCCAGCCACGCTCGCCTGCGGGCCGGACGCAATCAGCTGCGCCACGATGGCACGCAGCGGCTCCAGGGCCGCGCCGTCCAGGATCGGCTGGCCCGACTCAGCCGCAGACTGCAGCTTGGGGTCCATCGGGATGGCGCCCAGGTAAGGCACGTCAAAGGCGGCCGCCATACCGCGCGGCCCGCGGCCCGCCGCCGGGAAGATGTCCAGCGCCACCTCAAGGTCCAGCAGCTCCGGGCAACGCTCGCGCAGCGCCGCAAGCGCAGCCTCCGTGCGGTCCTCGCCCGACGCCGACACGAGCCGCAAACCGGCCAGCGGCAGCCGCGAGGCCGCCATGTTCTCCACCAGACCCAGCACCGGGATCTTGGTCTGCTTGCAAAAGTTCAGCTCCTTGCGCACGTCCATCATGGCCACCTCCTGCGGCGTCGTCACAACCACCGCGCCGTCATCCGGCCGCAGGCTGTCCTTGAGCAGCTGCACGATGGAGATGTGCTCGTCCGAGGTGCCCGGCGGCGTGTCAATCACCAGATAGTCCAGCTCGCCCCAGTCCACCGACGTGAAGAACTGCTGGATCAGCCCGTTCTTACGCGGCCCGCGCCAGATAACCGCGCTGTCCGGGTCCGGCATCAGGAACCCGATCGACATGACGCCAAGCTCGCAATCCTCCTCGCCGTCCGTGTCCACGTCCACGTAGACGGGCGACCACCCGGACGCGCTCTGGTGCACCTCCTTGCCCGAGAGCCCCAGCAGCAGCGGAATCGACGGCCCGCAAATGTCCAGGTCCAGCAGGCCCACGCGCTTGCCAGCGCGTGCCAGCCCGAAGGCCAGCTGCGACGAGAACGTCGACTTGCCTACGCCGCCCTTGCCCGAGAGCACCATGACGGTGCGCCCGATCATCTTCATCTTCTCCGCAATCGCTGCCGCCTCCGCGTTCGGCTTGCGCATCTCGCCGCTCGCGCACAGCGACGCGTTCGGGCACCCGGCGCAGGACGCCGCCTTGCCGGCCTGCTCCGACGCCGGCCCCACGCACTCCTCGTTCGCGCCCGCCGGCGCCGCGTTCCCGTCCGCGCTCATCGCGCCGCCGCTTTCGCCGCCGCTTTCGCCGCCGCGTTCGCCGCCGCGTTCGCCGCCCTTGCCGCTTTCGCCGCCGCCGCCGCCGCCGCCGCCGCCGCCGCCGCCGCGCCCTCGCGCAGCGCTCTCTGTTCGCGCTCTGCCGCAACCAGCCGCTCGCCGTCGGCAGCATCCTCGTTGTCGGCGCCTCTTGCGCGGAGCTCCGAGGCGCCGCTCGCGACACGAGCAAAAGGCCAAAAAAGGCAAGCTGACGACTTGATCATGTCTTGACGAAGGAGAGGCTTCGGACGGACGTCGACAAGCCCCGGGGGCGAGCGGTCGTCGAGCGTCGGCCGAGCGACGGTCGAGCTCGAGCCGCGGAGCTTGGCTCTTCGTGCAGCGAAAAGCCTTGCCTCGATGTCGTCCATCATCTTGCGGTCTTTCGGACTGCGCCATCGCGACCTACGGAGAGCCGCGAGCAGCGAGCGAGCGAGCGAGCGAGCGAGACCCAGCGACGAGGGTTCGTGGTGCGCCTTCGCTCGCGACGAGGACCCGGCAGCTTCGAGCTGTGCAGCTCGCCTCGCTCGCCGCGCTCGTTGTAGCTGACTGTGAGCTCGCCTTCAACTTGAAGTTGGCCGAGCGCTCGGAGCGCTCGCCGCGCCTCCGAGTTCGAGTCGTCGCACGGCTTGGGTCGCAAGCCTCGGTGACGCGACGCGGTGGGACCTGAACGGGGACCATCGAGCCCCTGCAACGACAGCAACCAGCGGGCGGCGGCCAGCGCGGCGCACCGCAAAGCGTAATCCTGGCGTGGCGTCGCGTGGCGCGGCGTGGCGCGGCGCGCGCGGCGACGAGGCCAGCGCGAGGGCGATGAAGGGCAGCAACGCGGCGGCCGCAAGGGCTGCAGGGCCCGCGAGCCGGGCTGGCGCCGCTGGCGAGGGCGCTGACTCGGGCGTCGACGACGATGTTGAAGTGCAAGAGGTACAGGACGTGCTGCGCGGGAGGTCCGTGCTGGTGACAGGGGCGACCGGATTCGTGGGCAAGGCCATCGTGGAGAAGCTGGTGCGCGGCTTCGAGGTGCGGCGCGTCTTCTTGCTCATCAGGCCCGGCAAGGGACGGCTGGCGGCGGAGCGCCTGCAGCACGAGGTGGTGGAGTCCGCCATCTTCCAAACGCTGGAGCGCAGCATCGGGCGCGCGGCGGTGCGAGAGCGATGCGCGCGGATCCTGACGGCGGTGGCCGGCGACGTGGCGCTGCCGCGGCTCGGAATTAGCGACGAGGACATGGCACGCATGCAGGGCGAGGTAGAGATCATCCTGCACTGCGCGGCGTCGGTGAACTTTGACGACCCGCTGGACGCGGCGCTGGAACTCAACACGGAAGGCGCGCTGCACGCGCTCGAAGTGGCGCGCCTGCTGCGCGTGCGCTCGCACGTGCACATGTCGACGGCCTACGTGGCGGCGAACCAGCGCAGTGGCAATGTCATCCCGGAGGAGGTGCACCCTCTGAGCTTCGACCCGGACGAGGTTCTGGAGCACCACCGGCGCGGGCCGAGCCTGGGCGGCGGCGGCGGCGGCTTGAGCCGCCTGCAGCTGCGCATCCAAGGCGATTACCCCAACACGTACACGCTAACCAAGGCCATGGGCGAGACCTTGCTGGCGCGCCGCCACGGCGACATCCCGCTGGCCATCGTGCGCCCGTCCATCGTTGGCGCGGCCTGGCGCGAGCCGTGCCCGGGCTGGGTCGACGTCGTGAGCGCCGCCTCGGCCATCTTCATGGGCATGATGCTGGGCGTTGTCACTCTGCTGCCAGGTAATCCTCGCGGCGTTGCGGCCATGGTGCCGGTGGACCACGTGGTGAATCACACGCTCCGGGCCGCAGCGGAAGTTTGGGATCGTCCCGGTGCGCTCCACGTTTCGCACAGCTGCTCATCGACCTTCAATCCGTGCCGCTGGCGCGTCGTCGCGGGAACCACCGTCACCGCCATGCGTAAGCGCCGCCTGCCGTCCAAGCTCACGCCGGGGCTCTCGCACTTCCGCTTGGTGCACAACAGGGAGCAGTTCGAGCTTGAGTGGGCGCTCGGCTACGCGCTGCCCACTTGGGCCGTCTCGCAGTACGCGCGGTCCTTTGGTGGCCCGGATGCCGCGCGCCTGGCGCAAAAGATGCGCCTGCTCAAAGAGCGCTCCGAGCAAATCATCGCGCTCTTCGAGCCCTTTACCACGAACGACTTCCGTTTCGAGACCGCCGCGGCGCAGCGCTGGACGCACGCTGCCGTGGCCGCGCGGCCTGCTGGTGGCGACCTCAGCGTGGACTCGCTCGATATCGTCTGGACGCGCTACTTGGAAAACTACGTCTTTGGCCTGCAGCACTACGTGCTGCACGAGGACTTCGTCCCGGTCAGCGAGTCGGCCGTCTCGCACAACGACGTCAGCCTCACGCTCGGCCGCCTCCTCAAGTGGGACCCGGATCACCACCGCATCAGCTTCCCGGGCATCATCTCCGACATCTCTTGGGCCTACACCTCGAGCCGGCGCCCGGGCTACACGCGGTCCGGCGTGCTGGGCCGCCTCATGGGCCTCACCGGCTGGCGCGAGGGCCTTGCGCACGAGGCCAAACACGTCTCGCGCAAAACGCACCGCTCCCCCGCCGACATGCGCGCGCTCGTCATGCGCGCCAAAGGCGTGCGTCGGGCGATCAAGGACGAGCTTAGCGCGCGGATTGACGCCGCCAAGCGCGACGCCGCCAAGCGCGACGCCGTCGGCGAGACCGCCAAGGTGTCCCGCGCGGCGGTGCGCGCCGAGGTCTCGGCGCATGCAGAGGCGCTTCTGGGTGAGATCGCCAGCACCATGACGGACGGCCCGCCGCGTGCGATCGCCTGGGCTCTGCGTAAGATCTGGCGCCGCATGTACGACGGCGTGCGCGTCCACGAGGAGGGCCTCGAGCGTTTGCGCACTGCCGCGGCCGCGGCGCGCCACCCGATCGTCCTCGTGCCCACGCACCGCAGCTACGTCGACTTCCTCATGCTGTCCTTTCTCATGTTCGCCTTCAACCTGCCGGTGCCCTTTGTGGCTTCTACGACCGACTTTCTCTCCATGAAGGGCGTTGCCAGCATGCTGCGCTCCGCGGGCGCCTTCTTCTTGCGTCGCCAGGGCGCCTTTGACAAGGACCCGCTCTACGCCGCCGTCTTCACTGCCTACATGCAGCAGCTGCTGCAGGACCGCCAGATTGTCGAGTTCTACATTGAGGGCACGCGCAGCCGCAGCGGCAAGTGCCTTGACCCCAAGCTCGGCCTCACCTCCATCTGCATCGAGCCGGTGCGCGACGGCCGCCTGCAGGACGTTATCTTTGTGCCCATCTCCATCGACTACGAGAAGCCTGTCGAGGCCGCGCTGTACTCGCACGAGATGCTCGGGTCCGCCAAGATGCCCGAGACCACCGAAAACCTCCTGCGATCCGTGCTGCGCCTTGGCAGCAAGTTTGGCTACGTCTCGGTCCAGTTTGCGGACCACATCTCGGTGCGCGAGCACCTGCAGCGCGCCGCCCCCGCCGCCTCACCGGAGCGCGTGCTCAGCCTGCGCATTGTCGACGCCATGCAGGACGCCGCGGTCTGCATGCCCATCCACCTCGTTGCCACGCTCCTTCTCACGTACCGCCACGGCCTCACGCTCGATCAGCTCGTGCCCTCGGTCGAGTGGCTGCGCGAGGAGGTCCTGCGCCGCGGCGGCCACGTCGCCTGCGCCGAAGGTGAGCACCGCGTCGACCTCGTCCAGCGCGCCATCCGCCTACTCGGCCCTGTCCTGCAGCAGCGCCACTCCCCGCGCCTCGTCGAGGTCGCCGTCGATAGCGCTTCCAAGGACTACCACAACATGGTCGTTCTCGGCTATTACCGCAACAAGATCATCCACCTCTTCGCCGATGAGGCCTTTTGGGCCTGCGCCATCTACGCACGCGCCGACGCCACCTCCGGCCTCGCCGACCTCCGCGTCGTCCAGGAGGACGCCTGCTTTCTCGACCAGATGCTGCGCAATGAGTTTGTGCACTCGCCACGTGACGTCCGTGACAGCCTCCTGCACATGCGCGACCGCCGCGTCGTGCACATTGAAGGCGACGCGCACGTGCGTATCGCTCGCGACGACCCGCACGCGGACCGCGTCTTTAGCCTGCTCTGCTCCATGGTCTGGCCCTTTGTGGACAGTTACTATGTTGCAGTATCCGCGCTCCTCGCGCTGCTCCCAGACGCCTCGGTGCACGTTGCCACGCTTGTGCAGCGCATGCTGACCCTCGCCGAGAACCTCTACCACGACCGCATCATCCTGCACTACCAGAGCTGCGCCTCCATCACTCTCATGAACGCCCTGCGCACTCTGGCCAGCTGGGGTGTCGTCGCCATCGAGCGCCGACAGGCCCCCAAGCGCCCCGCACAGCCGTTCCAGACCGAGACGCTGGTCCGTCTGCTGCCGCCCTACGACTCGCGCGACAAGCTGCACGACCTCATCACCCGTATCGAGGCTTTGCGCGGCCCTCGCATTCAGTCCCGTACGCCTTCTTCGGCAAGCACCTCGTCGTTTTCCGTCGCAGACTTTCCCCTACTCGCCCGCATCTGAAGATCCCATTGACCTAGCTAGGTTGGTACTCCTTGGTTGCCTTGCTTGTCTTGGTTACTTTGCGTGCCTTGCTTATCTTGCCCGCCTTGCTTGCCATGCTCCAAGCGCAGGAGCCTCGTGTCCTCCGCGCTTGGTCCAGGTGGGCCAGATGTAGCTGGGGGAATTCGTCCCGGGTACTTGGCGAGCCACCACGGTGGGCCAGACTTAGGCACCGCCCACGCCCACTGCCAGCGGCAGACCGAGTCCACTGGCACTGCAAGTCTACTGCACTCTCAGGCTGACAGAGAGTCCGAGTTCCTCTGCGTCAGCCACTGCAGTGCCAGAGGCCTAATAGCCTAGTAGCTAGCTGTAACATAGGCCACCGTGACCCGGACTACTTTGCCTCGCACACCTTACCGTTTCGTGTCCATGCGATGAAGTAAAGGGTACGCCTCGGCCGCGCCTGCGGGTTGTGTGTCGCTGCGCGACCTGGCACCTCAGCGGCGGCGCGCCTCACGCGCGCGCGCGCGTCGGCGCCCTTGCACGTAAGTTAGCTGACCCGCTTTGAGCCGTGCGGCAGCCGTGGCGGACAATGCTTGACTGCAGCGCAGTTTACGCTGTCTGTCCTGCGCACGGGGCCGGGACTGGAGGCGCGGTGCGTGGGGCGCAGAAGCTGCGCAGAACGAAGTAACTTACTGCTAGCCAGCTAGCTTGGCTTGCTTGCTTGCTTGCTTGCTTCGCGGAGAAGCCTGCTCAGGCTCGCTGGCCGGCTGGACAAGGCTCCAGGCTGACTGACCCGCTCGGCACGAGACGCGACTGGCAGAACGCTAGTTCGCTCGCTCGCTCGCTCGCTCGCGAGCGTGTTCTAGCTCGCCGCGAGAGGCGTGGCAGCGCGCCGCGCCGAGGAGGGGAATGAAGCGACGATCGCGCAGCAGGGCCAAGGTCCCAGCCCCGGGGCCAACGTCGGCGCCAGGCTGCTTCGTTCTGGCGCAGACGCTGCGGCTCGTGCTCAAGGCCGTGGAACAGCGCAGGCGGCGCGCGGCCTTTCAGTTGTGGCGCGAGGTGCTTCATGACTCGCGCGTGCAGGATGAGGAGGCTCGCCATCAGCACGTGCTGGAGGGCCTACAGCGCCAGCTCATCGTGCTCGCAGAACAGGTCCATGAGACCCTCACCACGGACGAGGAGGCCCTGCAAGTCGACGTCGCCTCACGCGACGCCTCGGAAAGCGACGAGGATGTAAGCTCCACAGATGGGGAGTGGAGCTTCGAGCCACTTTCGGGTGAGCTTCCGCCACCACCGCTCGCGCGCGAAAAGAGCTGGCGCGCCGCCATGCCGAGCATGCTGGAGGTCGCCTTTCGTCGCCACGCCGGGCCACGGGCGCAGATGTTGGACCAACCAGGCTGGCTGCGTTTCGTCGGCGAACACGGCTGGGACAAGAAGCAAGCCGTGCTCGCTTTCCGCCACTTTTCCTTGGCGAGCCAGGGCCACCTTGGGCTTGACTACAGGCGCTTCCGCCAGGCCATCGCTTTGGTTGCATCCAGTGCTGGCCTCACACTACAGTCACTCGTAATGGGCGGCGATGCAGCAGCCACAACGCCAGCCCGGGACGCTGGACCCCTGGACGCCGTTTGCCTCAGGTCGGCCTCCTCGCCGCAAAGGCCTCCGTCTTCTCTTGGGTCGCCCAGGTCGTCCAAGTTGAAGACGCCGCTCGGGAGGTCACACATGCCGCCGCAGCCGCCGCGACTCTCGCCATCATCCTACGTGGAGCCAGAGCCGTCGCCGCCACCACCGCCACAGACGCTAGCTACTGAGATCGAGCAGGACGCCGCTTTCCAGGCGCTCTTCGCGCGGTACTCGGTGCTACGCAACAAGGTGCTCTGCATATCGAGCGCCCGCTTCAATCGCCTGTGCCGCGACTGCGGCGTCACCGACCTGGTTCGCATCGGCTGTTTGTGCCAGCCAGACGTGGACCTTGCCTTTGCCAAGGCGACTGCGCGCGCTCGCAGCAAGCAAATGGCGGACTTTGGCGCAACCTGCGAGGCGCTCGGCATGCTCGGCCAACGTGCCTTTTTTGCCGCCAAGACCGGCAGGCAACGCGCCGACTCGCTTCAATTCACAGATGTCGGCTTCGTCTGTATTCGCGCGCACATGGTGCAGACATATGAGCGCCGCTCTCGGGAGCGCCGTGAGGGCGTAGCCCTTGATGCGTGAGGCTGCTCACGCTCATACCACCACACCACAGACACGCATCGGCGGGGGCGGCGACTGCAGGCGCTCAGCATGGGTTCACGAGCGCTAGCCCTTGACGTGGCGCGGCACGCATCAGCTCGCTCCACCCGAGAGACACCATAACTTACCACACAAAATCGCTCGCACACCAGAATCATCTTACTTATTTATCTTCCCCGTCCCCGCTGCTGCTTCGCACGGAAAAGGTCACGCCGCACAGACTCATTGCCTCCGCCACAGGCGTGCAGGCCTCGATGCACGACGCCGTGTGCAAGACGACCGCTTCCACAGCAACCTGCTCCGCTGCGAAGCGCTCGGCAATGCGGCTGCGGTGCCCGCTGCGCTGCTCCGTGGCCATGCGCTCCGCCCGGGCCGTGGTCTCCTCAAGGCGGGCTTCCAGGCGATCTACGTTCTCGTGGTACTGGGCACGAAGGTGGGCAAGCGCAGCTGCAATACCATCGTTCTTCGCTTCCTCCGCACATGCAGCCGCGTCTTCCTCGTCGTCCGTCGTGACCCCCGCGCGCGGGCCCGGTAAGAGCGCCCGCGCCGTGGCGAAAATCCCAGGAATCCGAGGCGCCGGTGCGGCGGCATCTTTGCCCTTGCCCTTGCCCGCGTCGGCCTCCTTGGCGCCAAAGAGCGGCGCGATGGCGACGATCTCTGTCGCCGCAGGCGCTGTCTCGCCCACAAGGACGAGGTCGAGCTCCACGAGCGCCGCATGCAGAGCCTGGAAGCGCACCGCCTCCAGCTGTAGGAGCTGCAGAAAGGCATCCTCCACCAGGCCCACGCTGACGGGTACGAAATCGCTGTCCTCAAGCTCCTGGACAAAAGCCTCAAGCTGGTCGCGCCTCGCCGACGAATGTTCCCAAAGCTGGGCCACCGCGTCGTCCACGCGCGCGTGCAGCTCCGCCTGGGTTTCGGGGTCGTACCGTGAGTCCTCCGGGCACGCATTGAGATCCTCGCGCAGCGCGACGACCATGTCTGCACGTGAGTTTTCGCTCGCCTCATCGCGCAGCTTGGCGTCCACCAGAGCGCGTTCTTCGAGGAAGCGCTCCATCCACGTAGCGCGAAGCTGCCGCAGGCCACTCAGGACCTGGGCCACGCCAGCGCAATAGAGGCGATCGCACCCGTCAATCTTGGCCACCAGCGCTTGCGCAGCCCCTGGCTCGAGGTCCTCCGGCTGCTTTGGGCCTTGAACAGACTCCGCTTCAGCGACTTCGGCGCCGGCGGGCGCCTCATTGCCCTCCGCCTTGCCCTTGCCGCCCTTGCCCTTGGACTTCTTCTCCAGCTCGGCCACGGCCGCTCGGTGCGTGAGCACCTGCTCATTCAGGCTCGCCTGCAAGCAGTCCTTGACAAGGAGCAAAGGGTCCTTTGGAACCCCGGCAGCAGCTTCTGTATTGCCCGCCTCGGCCTCCTCGGCCTCCTCGGCCTCCTCGGCCTCGACGGACGAGGTCACCTTCGTCTCCTCTCCTTCGTGAGCCTCGCGCCAGGCGGCGATGCGCTGCAAGAGGTCCTCGCACGCACGTGCCTCGAGGAGCTCTGGCGCCGGCGGCGATTCTTCCGCCGCTTCGTCAGATGTGGTCTCCTCCGCGGCCACCTCGGTCTCTGCGAGAGGCAGGACAGGCTGCAAGAGGTCGCGCAGCTGCTTGTAGTCGATCTCGAGACCTTCGCTGACGAGGCTGCGCGCGAAGCTTGCCACGAGCCCGCGAACGCGGCCGTTGTCAGAGCCTCGGTATGCACGTGCGAGATCCGCACACTCCTCGACGCTGAGTGCGAGAAGGTCAGCAAAAGTGCCAGCCTGTGCCAGGTCGATCCCGTCTGATTTGACGGTCTGCGGAAGCATGTTGGCGGCCTTGAACGAGGCGAGGTCGAGCGGTGGCACGTCGATGACCACGGGGGTTGGCGCAGACTCTTCGGCCGAGTCTGCCGCCTCGCTTGCGGCTTCACCAAGCAAGGCTCGCTGCGACGCCCCGTTGTCGCGCTCCGCCGCGGCCCATTCCTGATAGATTTCCTGCACCCGGTCGAGAAAGGTCTGGCGCTCGGCCTTGGCGCGCTCCTCAGCCTCCACCGCAAGCTTGCGCTGTAGAGTGGCGTCGACCTGGGCCTCGAGCAAGGTGAAGATGGCGTCCGGTTGCATACCGGTCGAGGAAACGCTCGCGAAGGTGCCAAAGGCCTCGTACCACGTCTGGACGCCGATGAGGTCGCGTTCCGAGATGAAAATCTGCGGGACGATGCGAGCGCCCTCGCACGGGTCGTCGCCCGTGAGGCGCGCCGCCTGGCGGAAGGTGTCCTCGCGCTCGCACGTGAGGTGCAGCACCTTGTCCAGCGCGCCGGCACCAAGCTCGCAAAAGGACGAACGGTCCACGGGCGCCGGTGGGTCGCATGGAAGGGAGTCAGCAGGGGCCGGTTGGTACTGCATCGCATCGGCGTCCTTGCCGCTGAGACGGAGCTCTAGGAGGCGCGCCTGCGCGTGGTTGAACGGAAATCCATCGAGTACCCATCCCTGGCACGCGTTGGCAACGCCGGAGGACTGGTACAAGAGGTTCATGACGACCTGCAGCGTCTGATTGCCGAAGACACACTCGAAATAGCGCTGAAACTCGTCCCAAGTGATGCGGCCGTCCAGATCGAAATCCATCTGCGCGAAGGCCTCGAGCGCCTCCGCCTCAATGCTCTCGCGTGACTTGCCCTCGCAGTGGGCGCGCAGCGTGGCCTTGAGCAGCTCCTGTGCGTCAAGATCGCCGGAGCCGTCGAGGTCCCACGCGTCAAAGAGCTGACGTAGACGTTGCTGGGGCGTGACAAAGGAGACGTGCAAGTTTGACTTGCTTCCGCGCTCCGCATCTGAACGAAGGCAGTTCTGGTGCTGGTGCTGGTGCCCTTGGTCTTGTTGCAGCTGCTGGTCTTGCTCGAGCTGCTCGGTCTCCTGCTCAGAGAGTTGTGCCTGCCGGCGCTCCTCGGCGAGCTTGCGCCGCTGCGTCGCAAAGACGACCTCGTCCTGCTGCAGGCGGCGGATCGCGTGCACGCATGCCTCAACGTAGTCCTCGTCCGAGAAGGCGCCCAGGCTCGGTGCCGATGTCGACGATGTCGACGACGATGAAGAAGATGAGGCGAGTACGTCCCTGGCGTAGGTCTTGAGGAAGGTCTCGGGCTGAAGAATGCGCAGGCTGAAGCGCGACGCGAGGCGAACTGCGAGCGCCGTTTTGTGAGCGAAGGGCGGGCCAATCAGGGCCACCTGCAAGCGGAACCTATGATCGACCGCAAGAGGCGCAGGAAGCGGCGCAGGGAAGGCCGCAAGGCGAAGGGGGACCAGTAGGTTGCCGACCGCGCAGCGATCACTGGCACGTTGGTCTGCGCGCAATGCCCAAAGCCGCTGGTCATGGACGTAGTCGTGCACGTCTGCGCCGGATTCCTCGTCGCCTCGAACGAAGCGGACAGTAGCATCCACGAGGACCTCGGGCACGTCCTCGGCGTCGCGGCCGAGGCTGCGGCGAATGTCAACCTGCTCGAGCGCGAGATTCACAAGTTGACCTGCGAGCTCGCTGCAGACCTCATGCGCGGTAGCGTGCGAGGCGGCAGCCACGGAGGTCTGCAGACGCAGGAGCTGGTCCTGGAACCATGCCGAGCGCGCGTCTCTGCGCTCCTGCTCCGCAGCTTCGGCTTGCAGCCGGCGGCTCTCGAAGCGCGCGGCCTCGACGGCTTCCTGCTCGGCATCCATGCGGTTGCGCAGCACGCGGTTCGCACGGATGACGTCCTCGTACTTGTCCTGATCGTCCAAGTCGCGTGCCATCGTCCGCTCTGCGTGCGAGACGCGCACCAGGCAGTCTTGTAGATACGCGATGCGGTGCTCGGAGAGCGCAGCGTCGGCCTCGAGGTGCAGGTTATCGAGGAAGCGGACGCGGCGGCTATCGCGCGCCTCCTCCTCGGCCCGGGTGGGCCGCGGGCGCTGCCGGCGCGGTTCCGATGCGGACTCCGTGTCGGCGCCCACACCTCCTTGAATGATGGCAAGGTCCCGCTCGTGATTCTCCACGCGTACGTCCATCCGGGTCATTTCCGCAAGCGCATCAGCCCGGCTCGCCTCGCGCGACCGCTCACGAGCGCCAAGGCGTGCAGCCTCGGCACGCTGGTCGTGGCGCGCGCGCACGTCCTTGACGTACTTGCGACGGCGCTGATTCTCGAGCCAGATGCCGATGCCCTTCTCATTCCAGTCGTTGAGGTAGTCGAGCTCCGCCTTCTTGTTCATCATGCGGCGGCGGCGCACCTCGGCGAAGTACATTTCGAGCGTGTCGCGGTCCTCGCGCTTGCAAAACTCCACGAAGGCGTCCTGGCGCGCGCGCTCATCGTCGAAGGGCTGCAGGTGCTTGCTCATGTCGATGGTGTTCTGGCCTTGGACGTGCTGGCGCAACGACTTGGCAAAGAGCTCGCTAGAGGCGGCCTCGTAGGCTGGCTTGCGCGTGTGCTGCGGCAAGTTGGTGAGCGCGGCGAAATTGCCAGGCATGAAGTCCTGCGCGCGGTGGCGGCCGACCTGTACCTTGATGCGCTTGAGCGCCATGCGCACCTGATAGAGGACGTCGAAGCACGTTTTGTCATCGCCATCGATCATGCGCAGCGCCACGCGTGAGTCGAAATTCTTCACGCCCAGCCTGCTGAGCGTACGCTCAACGCGGATAAAGTTCTCCACCTTCTTTTGCACGCGCTGGCTGTCGTGGAAGTACTCGAAGTCATCTTGCTGGTTGTGTCGGTACAGAAGCTCGCCCAGCAGGTACCCGTTCGAGAAGGCCGCGCCGAGGCTCCCTTCCTCGACGCCGCTCGCGCTTGCGCTCACGGCGCCCTCCTCGCCCACGCGCCGCGTCAGCTGCACCTCCTCATTCAGCCACTCTTGAAGCAGCCTACTCATCCTGGCGGCCGCGGTCTGCGCGCTTGTCCGCGTTGGGCGCGCTTTCTTGCCTACGCGCCTTCTTGTCCGCCTGCACGCGCGCGCTGCGCTGCGCCGCGCCGCGCTGCGCTGCGCCGCGCTGCGCTACGCAGTGTTGCTTGCCGCCTCCACTCCTCTCCTCTCCTGCTCTTGTCGTGTCGCGTCGCGTCGTGTGCGCCGTCGCCGCCATCACCCGGAAAGCGAACTTTGGAGTGCACGACGTTCTCCGGGCATGCTTATCGTCGGACCCTAAGTTTGCGCGTTGTAACAAAGAGCGTAGTACACTTAGTCCGTTGACATTAGACCGAAACGGATAGTTGCTCGTCCGAGTCGTGCCGTCCCGATAGGCTCGTCAACTCCACCAGCGGCGGGCTGCGGGGCCTTGCTCCTCGGCCGGGCTCGTGCATTGCTAACATAACAATGAGCTTGGCCAGCTCAGCTGGCGTCTCCGTGGCAAGCCGTTGTGAAGCGTTTTTTTTTTTTCAAAGCTTAGTACCCGGGTACCCCATTTCGAGTTGAATGGGCTATCACCACACAGTGTAGGCCTACCTGGAAGGCCAGCCAGGAATAGATGTCTTGCTTCCCGCCGGACCCCCGCATAATCAATCAGTACCCGGGCGAGACGGCGCCCGAGACGGCGCCCGAGACGGCGCCCAAGACGGCGCCCGAGACGGCGCCCGAGACGGCGCCCGAGACTGCGCAGAACCGGGCAGAGCGTCATCCATGTGCCCAGAGCGCAGTTGCGGCGTGCACAGCCGGTGCGAGGCGGGGCGTTGCGTGTGCGAGGCGCTCTGGACGGGCAGGACCGACTTCCTCTTGTACGATGGGTATGGTTGCCCGAGCTATGAGCCAGTCAACTATTGTGTGTGGGCCGTTGTGCTCCTCGCCTGCATCGTACTGGAGTGGCGTATCGTGCGGGCTGCCTACGTCATGTTGCCGAGGATACGTCGGAGGCGACGCTCGGCTTCGAAGCGGGGCAAGACGACTTCGTTCTGGAGGGAGCCCTTCGTGCGGCTCGCGCTGCTGGCTCATCTTTCGCCGCTATGTATGAGCGTCGTGGCTGTCATGAAGCTGCTAGATGCTGGAAGAGAAATCATCGGGAGGGACGTGATGGTGTCGGCCTTCTTTTGGATCTCCACGACTTGCGGCTTCGTTGGCACAATTACCGCGGAGACACTGACCTTTGATGCCTTGAGCAGGAGCCTCAACGCGCAGCCAAAGGAGGTACTCGCGAGGATTCGGCGGCAACTAGTGGTGAGCACGTCAGCATCCATCGCTTTCTACGCGGTGTGCACCGGAGTTGTGCTCGTGGTGGGTTGTGCGCAGCAGGAGGACGTGGACCCTAATACTTCGAGCGTGCGGTGGCTCTTGCTGCTCAAGAACGGTGCTGTGATAGTCTACTTGCTTGCAAACCTCGTAACGGCGCGGGGCGCGGAGGCTCGCGTCGACGGCCTCCGTGGAGACCTGCGAGCGTTCAGCACGGGAACCGACTCGGACGTGCAGATGCGGGCCTTCCTGCACACGCTGCACCAGAGCGTGCGCGACAAGCTGCGCGTGGCGCGCGTTGGAACGGTTCTTTACACGGTATTCTCGCTGCCCTGGCTCTGGCCGCATCAAACGGTGCTCGTCGCCGTCATTACCATCCGGATCTTCACCTCGAAGATGCACTTTATTCTAATCAACCAGTTCATGCAAGGGTCCAAGGTGAGACGTAAGCCAACGCTCAACAAAATCACCACCCGTGCGTCTCTGGCACTGGGCAGCGTTCAGAGCATGGAGGTGCTGTCGAGCGCCGCGGAAGAGCAATCACTTTGCTCCGCGAACTACGACGTTCCCATAAACAGTATCAAAGACGGTGATCAGCTCAGCAGGTGACCTATTTGGTCCAGCGCACCGGCACGCACTGGCACGCACGACTGTTAGCAGAACGATTGCAAGATCGCGGCACGATCCAGACACGCACGACAAAGTGCCAAAGTCGCTCGCCTGGCCGCGCGAATGCTGTTACACTCTATTAGCTGCTCACGGACGCACGAGCTGAGGCGTAAGCCAAATCACGGCTCGCTCAGGTTACATCCTTCACGTCAAACGGGTGTTTCTTTTTTATTGGACCCATCGTTGCATGGACGTCCTGCCGGGCGCAGCACTGGTACCCCCCCCCACCACTCTCCCCGACGAACTTGAAGTGTAAAGAAATTATCCTTACCAAGAACCAACCTGGGCAAGACATGATGCTCTATGTCACACTCCCTGCGGCGCGCGACGGCGCGTGTGTCAGGGCAAACTGGATTTTGTTCGCGTTTCACCAGCCGCCCCCGATGTGGAGGTGTCCTCGACCTGAGTCTCTGTTGCTACTGTGGAGAGCAACTGGTGAGCGACCGTCTGCACGGATAGGCCAACCACTGCGGGCGCCGTGGTAGGAGCCACGTGCGTGGCCGGCATGACGGAGGCTGGGTTGCGGTGGGAGCTGCTGTGGCCGCCAGTGTACGCCTTGCCATTGCTGGATACGGTCATGAAGTTGTGGACGAAGTGCGCCTTACCGCAGACCTTGATGATGACAAGTGCGATGGGGAAGGTCTGGTACGGCCACAGCCAAGGCAGCGAGAAGACCGTGTAGAGGACAGTGGAGACGTGCGCCAGCTTGATCTTCTCGGCGCTCGCCATCTCGAAGTGACGTAGAATTCCTTGTGCCTTGGCCGTTTCTGCGCTCTGCGACTTGCTCGAGAGTGTGCGCAAGAGCTCGGTGGCCTGGCGCGACGCAGTCCGCGCGATGAAGGCCATCGCTTGCATATAAAGGATAAGAGAGCCATTGCGCATGACGATCATGAAGCGCATGGGAGACGCGCGCGGATCCTGGCGTGGCAGTACGCAGCCGCTGAGCACGACGACTGCGGTCATTATGCTATAAATAGCGATCGCGGCGCCCTGCCTGCGCACCAGAGAGCGCCGAAGCTTGGCCACGTCCTCGGCCTTGAGCTTGCTCATGCCCAGCACGAGCGCGTCGAAGGAATAGATTTCAGCTGCAAAGTTACCGACAAAGGCAAAGGGCACGAGGATGCTGAAGACGACACTGAGCACCCACGAGCGGCCGAGCTCGCGATCCTCGACGAGTAAGGCCTTGGGCAAGGAGAGCATCAAAATCATGGGAATTCCAAGAACACCCAGGATGATGAAGCGAACGGGGGGGAACTGCCACGCCGTGAGCTTCTTGCCGCGCTTCATGAGACGGTGGCGCTCGCGCAGGAAGCGGCTATACTGCGCCCGGATGGCGCGAATATGGTGCACGAAGAGCTGCAGTGCAGCGAGCACGGCGATGCCCCAAAAGGCCGCCTCTACGCCCTCATGGACTGTGCAGGCGTATCCGTCGAACGAGAGCAGGTCGCCCTTGCCGGTCCACCACGGGTCGCACACACACTCGCCCGCCACGCACTGGCCGTGTCTACCGCACAGCACCTCGTCGCAGCTCATGCTCACTGGCAGCCGGGCCAGGAGCGCCAGCCGCAGAAGAGGACTGCTGCCCCGTCAGAGCTGCGTGGTACCAGCCGTCGGTCACGTGTGGCCGTCCAGCCTCTCGGCCTCTCACAGGCTTTCTGTTCCGTTCGGAGTCCGGGAGCTGGGTCTCAGGGTTTCAGTCGCCTGTTCTCTGGCGAGCCGTTTAGACTCCAAAACCTAAAAGGCCTTCCCGGAGTGAGTCACCCCGTTTACGCTTTTGGTGGATTGGGCTGCTCCAGGACTCGGAGCCGCTGCACGGCTTCTTGCTAACCAAGTCGTTTGTCTGATGACAGTGAGCTGCAACATGCCAGGGAGGGTAAATGCAAGGCCGCCGACCACAATCCGGGAGATTCGCGGCCGCGGCCACGGTCTCGTGGGGAGTGCCGTCCGTGTCAGGCTGCCAGCAGTCGTGCCATGCGTTACTCCAAGCAGAAACGAGCCGTTTTCAGCAGACGCAAGCGCTGCCAGGGCCGGGCGGCGCGCTCGTGCAGTCAGAGTTTGATCCGCGCAACAACACACGAACGAGCCGAGGCGGCAGGGCGGGCCAGGGCGGGCAGTGCAGCCAGTGCTACTGGCGACAAGGCCGCCACTTGCGCCTCTAGGCCTAGTAGCTTGGCCAACATCGAGCAGCAACTCGCGCAGCGCACCCCAAACCGCCGGCGACTCATGGGGCCGCAGCACGCGCCTTGGTTCCCGTCCAGGTCAGCCGCCGTCTCCGCGTGCGCGCGCGAAGCCTCGTTGGCGCGCGAGATCCCAACTCTTAGGAGCAACCTTCCAGCGCGCCGGCGGCGATGCAACTCACGCAACGCACCCCAGACCGCGGCGACTCATGGGGCCGCAGCACGCGCCTGGGTTCCCGTCCGGGTCAGCCGCCGCCTCCGCGCCGCTCGCGAAGCCCCGTTGGCGCACTAGATCCCAACTCTTAGGAATAACATTCCAGCGCGCCTCGTGGTCGATACAAGCCTGACAGTGTCAGAGAGACAAGTAAGATAGCAGGCCCCTAGTCTCGACTTCGAAGCGAAGAACCAATCCCTTCCGAGGCGGCAGAAGCCAAGCAAAGAGCGCGGCGCAGCGCCGCAGCGGCGCGGCGCGGCGAGCCAGGCGAGCGCGCGCGCGGGCGAGGAGGAGGGCGAGCGGGCGTGGGCGCTCGCTCGGCGCGCGCAGCGCAGCGCAGCGCAGCACAGCGCAGCGCAGCGCGGCAGCAGGCGGGCACGGACCGGGGTCCGGGCGCCGGCGAGCCCATCGACCGCGACGAGCGCGCGCGAGCGCGGCGGCGGCGCGAGAGGCGGCGGCGAGCGCGGCGGCGGCGAGCGCGGCGGCGAGCGCCGCGAGCCCGCCGCCGCGGCAGCAGCCGCAGCCGCCAGAAAGGCCGGCGAGCGAGAGAGGCCGGCGAGCGCGAGAGGCACCATCGCGGAACCCGCGGCGGGGACCCTCGCGACGCGACGCCGAGCAAGCTCAACCAGAAAGGGTCGCGTCGTTGGCCCCGATGGCGCTGGGCGGCGCGAACGGCGAGCCGGAGGCCAGGGTGAGCACCTTGCCCGATCCCTTAGCCTCCTTTTACTACATGTTCGCCAGCTTCCCGCACCCCTCTGACAAGGATGACCGGAAGCTGCTCGCGAGCGTGGCGCAGCTTCACGCCCTGGGCTTCGCGTCGGTTCGATGGGAGGTCCTGCAGTCTGCTGTGAACGAGCGCTTGAACGAGCAGCACGACGCGGCGCTGCGGCACTTTAGTCTCAATGGTTGCGACGTGGCCACCGTTGGCATTTCCACGGGCAATGACGAGCATGCCGGCCTGGCTGTGAGTGTGGCGCAGGCTCCGGCGGACTCCCTCAACGGCGCGGACAGCTCGCCGCAAGCCGCCCGGTCCACCTTCTGCGCCAAGGAGGAGGATCCGAACTTCACCGTCCTGATCTCGGATGCCGCGATGGAAGAGTTCACCGCCTTCTTGCGCAGCATCCTGGAGAGTCGCTCCTGAAGACCATAGTGCCTTGCGAGTGCCCGTGCTCCTCGCGCTGTACATAGCCGCCGCTAGGCGCCACCGCTCTCGCCGCCCTGGGGCCGGGCAACCCGAAATAAACCCACGTAAAGACCCGGAAAGAAAAGAAACTTTTCAGCCACCTTGACCAGCCAACTCAGCCCACCACCTTGACCAGCCAACTCAGCCCACCACCTTGACCAGCCAACTCAGCCCACTACCTTGACCGCCTTGACGCAAATGCATTCCATTGGGAGGTCCTGCACTCTTCTGTGAACGAGCACGTGAACGAGCACCACAACGCGGCACTGAGGCGCGTTGATTTCGACGTGGCCTCCGTGCACTCCACCACGGACGATGACGAGCATGGCGGCCAGACTGTGAGCGTGGCGCAAGCTCCGACGAACTCCCTCAAGCGCGTGTGGACAGCCCGCAAGCCGCTCAGTCCACCTTCTGCGCCAAGGAGGATCATGCGAGCTTCACCGTCTGATCTCGGGCGCCGCGATGAACGGGTTCACCGCCTTCTTGCGCAGCATGCTGCAGCGTCGCTCCTGAAGACCATCGTGTCCGTGCTCCTCGCGCTGTACGTAGCCGGGCTCCCCCCCTCGCCCTGCACAAAGACCCGCCACTCGGAGTCGCTCTGCCGCCTTGAGCCGCCTTGCAGCCGCAAATGCATCGATGCATTCTCGTTCTGCGGCCAGCGCGCGGCCAGCGCCACAGGCTCCAGACCAGCAGCCAGCACTTCGCGCCGGCCCGCGCTGGCCCGCTCGCGGCTCGTTCCTGTCGTCCCTGGCCGCCGCGTTCTCGTCCCGGACACGAGCCAGCCTGAGAGCAACCCGCAAAAGCCAGCCGGCCGGCGCGTGCGGCGCCGCGTGCCGCTACGTACCGCGCAAGTTCGTCGAGCGCACGGCGCGCGCGAAGCTCGCGCAATCATGGCATTCTTCGAGTCTCACGGCGGTGGCCGAGGCGGCCAGCGGTTTTGCAGCGAGGCGCCGACCACGAGTCTGGACGCAGGCTGGCGTGCCACGCGCCGCGAGCCTCCTGGTCAGGGTCGTCTGCGCAGACGCGAGGTCCGAGTGCTCGGCGAACCCGAGGCACTCAGGCTACGGCGATCTGCGGCGGGGCGACTCGGAGAGCGGGTGAAGCCGGAAGAGTCACTGAGTCAGAGGCCACGCGAGGATCGGAGGACGTGCTGTTTTAGGACTGCGCCGGACTCGGAGAGCTCTCCTGCCAATCACGGTCATCAAGGTCGAACGCCTGGCGAAGCTTGCCGCCAACATTGCATAAGCCGGGATCGATCTGGGAGCGCGCCATGATCGCCATGAACGCGACGTGGTTGAACGTATGCCAAAGCAGCGGCCAGCGGACTGGCGTAAGGAACCCGTGGCCACCAGCCAGCTGTGAGGGGGGAACGGTTGACCTGGATGCAGCGCGCTGCCAGTGCAACGCGGCGCTCTTTGGCGGCTCGACTGTTGGAAAAGTGTCGCTGGTTCTTGGGCTGGCGATCTTGCGTGCTCCTTGTCTTTATGTGGCGCTCCGATGCTGTGTGGCGCTCTCCAGCATCGGAGAACGATCCGTTCCACCCTGCAATCTAATATACTGCAACAGAGCAAATCGAGCGACGCACCGAGCATTCGCGAAGATCGCGCCGCGAGCTCTAGCTGACGGACGCGGTAGAACGAGCGCCTTGCAGGCAGCTCTGATCTGGCTGGAGTGCAGGCCGCGTGACTCGCCGGCCGCTGGGCTGGGCAGCTGGTTGCTGTACAGGCAAGTTGCAGGCGTCGGAGAGCAAACGTCATTGCACGGTGTCAGCGCAAGCTCACGGCGTCGCAAGCGGCCATCTGCAACGTCACGGTCGATGAGGTTCTCTTGAAGTGGTCGTTGGAGTCGACTCGGACCGTCTCCAGACTTGTGGGTGGCCCGGAACCTCTGTTCTCCCAGAGGTTCAGGTTCTCCTGCGCGCTGCTCCGGCGACCAATCAAACCCAGAACTCCAAAACCTCGTACCTTGGCGATCTCTCCTGCGCAGACATAGAGCACCCCGGCATCGCCGTATCCGGTGCCCATCGCGCTGGCCTGCACCAAGCCGCCCACGCACGGTTTGTGTCCTTCGAGCCCATCTGCGCGGGCCTGCAGTGGCAGCTGCTTACGTACTCCAGCGCCTCGGCTCCACAACACCCGTCTGGCTATCCTCATCATCCTCGCCCGCCGCAAGCCTTGGTATCCTTCCCGCTGACCAGCTGTCCCATTCCATCGCACGAGAGGCCAGCCAACTCGCCGAGGCCGCTCCCGCCTGGCTTCTCTTCTCGCCCGAGCTTTCCACTCCACGTCAACAAATCGGCGGCTGCTGCGGCCGGGTCAGCATGACTTCTCTCGCGCCCCACTGCACGCCGCCACGCGCATCCGAGTCGATTCGCAGCACCGCGCGACCCCGAGCGACGTCCTCTCCGGCCTGGCCTCCCAGTGCACGCGCCCGGACGGGAAAAACCGGCGGCGCGACGCAAGTGGACGCCCGCAAGTGGAGCAAAGCGGCCGCAAAGCGCGGAATGGCGCCCCGACAGGGCGGAGTCGCGCTTGCGGCGCCGCGGAGCGGCACTGGCGGCGCGGCCGTTGACGAGGCGGAGCTGGAGCCCGAGGCGGAGTCGGAGCGCGAGTTCAAGGACGCGCAGACCCCGCAGAGCGCGGGCGCGCGCGCGGGCGCGATGGGCGACGAGCCGGAGGCGCGCGCGGACGGCGGCGCGGACGCGGCCGGAGCGGCGCAGGGCGGCGCCGGCGACGCGCAGGGCGCGGAGGCGGCCGGCGAGCGGGCCGGCGAGCGCGACGCGAGCGCGGGCGCCGACGAGCGCGCCGAGGAGGGCGCCGAGGAGGGCGCGCCCGAGGGCGACAAGGGCGAGGAGA
This sequence comes from Thraustochytrium sp. TN22, assembly GCA_013306675.1. NCBI lineage: Eukaryota > Bigyra > Thraustochytrida > Thraustochytriidae > Thraustochytrium > Thraustochytrium sp. TN22. The sequence continues at coordinate 28,842 of JABLUY010000058.1, forward strand.
AGGAACAGGAGGGCGAGGGCCAGGGCGAGGGCGACGAGGTGGACAGGGCGCACGCGCATGAACGCAGGGAAGCGCCGGAGCGGCAGGAGCGCGTGGTGAGGAGCAGGCACATGGTGATGCTGGACTCGAAGGTTGACCAGCCGCTGAGCAACGTGCTCATGAACGTGCTGGACCGGCGCGGGAAAAAGATTGTGCAGCAGTTCCTCATGCACCGCGACGATCAGCACGGCAAGGTGACGCTGCGAGAGCTGCCGCACCTGGACCCGGACCGCGTCTTCTGCAAGGTCTCGGCCATCCAGCACCGGGGCAACCTGGCCAAGGTGGTCTTTCTGCTGCTCAGCGAGTACGAATACCTGCAGGATGCCTACATGGTGCGCATCATCAGCGATGGCTCCTTCGTGGACTCGGAGCTCGTGCCCAGCTCGCTCCTGCCTAGCGGCGTCGCGGATACCTACCGTGCCGACGGCGTTGCGGCTCTCGGCGCACGCGGCTTCGACCCGGTTGCCTCCGCAGCAGGGTCCACGCTCATGAGCATCTCTTCGGGTGGCCAGAATAAGCGCACCGCCTCGGAGGACGGCCTGCTCCAGTCAGAGCCGTCCAAGCGCGCGTGCCCGCCGCCGTCTTGAGCGTCGCTCGAAGAGGAACAAGGCTTTCACGTCACGCCTGCACGGCAGCTAGTTGAAAACCTCGCTCGCTCGACCTCGGTGACGTACGCAAATGTATCCACTTGAGGCATGGCGGTGCACGCTTTTTCTCCACCAACACGCCGACTAGCGCTGCCCGTGGCAAGCACAGGGTCCTCGGCCCAGCGAATGGGTTCTGCCTGGGCCGAGAGAGACCGCACCAGCATCGGCGCAGCGATGCGCTATGAACATGTGCGCGGAGATCGTCGCGAACCGCTTTGTTGCGGCGCGCGCGCGCGTACATGAATGATGCGTATGCATGCTTATGCATGCATGCATAACTGGCAGGTGAAGCTTGGTCGGGTGGATGCCAGTGGACGTAGGATGGACAGCACGATTCGTTCGCGCAGGACGTGCCACTTTCCTGCATCACAACTCAAGGAGTAAGAAATTATGTCGAATCTTCACGAAACAGCCTACACGAGTTCGATGTGTAGATTGCGTTGCGAGCCACCGTCGGAGTCGACGGCGAGCGAAGCGGATGACGAGATGCGGTGGAGCTGCACGAAACGCTGCCGCGGGGTGCGCGAGTTCGTGGGCGTCGGCGGTGCGGAGCCTTGGACTTGGGCACGCGACGGCAGGGGGAGGCCGAGGACAAGGCACTCCTGTAGCACGTGATCGAGGCGCGGCGCGAAGGCCCGGCGCCAACCCTTGGCGGCGAAGTCGCGCGCCAGACAGGCGACAAAGGCAAGGCCACCGACCGCCCAGGAGGCTGGGTTTTGCACGACGGCAGAGAAGACGCCGAGCCAGACGAACCCCCACTCGGCGCCGACGCGCAGAAAGAACGGGCGTTGCAGCGCCATGGCGACCAGGGGCCAGAGCACGAGCGTGAGCCACCAGGCGAGGTGGTCGATGGCGCGCCAGCGGGCGAGCTCGAAGAAGATTTTGCAGTTGGCGATGAGGATGACGAGAGTGAGCACGAGGCAGCCCTGCTCCCAGAGGTCATAGTCGCGCGCGGGCCAGAGCAGCGCGACGCACAAAAAGATGACGAGCGCGTGCCAGAGGCCATTGAGGATCCATTGCCAAAAGACGCGCGCCGTGAAAAGCTTGTTGTGCAGACCGAGCCCGTAGAGCGGCGGGTAGGCCAGCAGGACATCGGCCGGCAGGTCCTGGTCCAAAATGGCGAGCAAAAACGAGGGCGCCATGGTGAAGACCAGGTTAAAGCACTGCAGGCCGGGCTCGATGTAGTACTTTTGGCCGGACCAGCCGTTGTAGGACGCGTAAAGCGCCTGCGCGCCCGTCAGCATGATGTTCTTGTAAAACGTGAAGAGGATGAGCTTCGCCATGCGCCGGTAGTTGAGGCGGCCGTGCACGAGAAGCAAGCGTGCCAGAAAGCGGAACTGCGCAATGGAGTATTCGGCCGAGTTGGCCGCCTGCATGCCCTCGGCGGCGATGATTCCCACTCCGACGTGCGCAGCCTGGATCATGGGCACGTCGTTGGCTCCGTCGCCGATGGCCAGCGTCTGGCCGGCCAGGCCGCGCTCCTGCTTGCAGCGCTTTACGAAGGCGACGAGCGCCGCCTTTTGACTCGGCGAGCTGCGGCAGGCCACCACGGCGCGGCAGCGACGCGCGCTGAGCTCCCACAGCGCAGTCGGCGCCTCCATGAGCGCCGCATCGATGGCGCGGCCCTCCAACACGAGCGCGAGGTCGTCCTGGCCCGGTCCGTTGGCCAGCTGCGCCAGCTCGGCCGCCACCTCGTCAGCCTGCGCGCTCGCGAGGCGCATCACCTCGACCTCGTCCGGAAACAGGTTGCAAGCGTACCCGATGTTGACGGCCGTCTCCAGCTTGTCGCCAGTCAACATCCAGATGCGCATGCCAGCCTCGCCCAGCTGCTCGAGCGCCTCCGGCACGCCGTCTTGCAGGCGGTCCTCGATCGCCGCCACGCCCAGCAGGTCGAGGTCGCGCTCCAGCTCGTCCATGAGCTTGTCGATGCCATTGGCCTCGCCGCGCTTGCGGCGCGCAAGCTCGCCCACGTCAGAGCGAGCCGCGGCGAAGCGGAACTCCCAACGCTCCAGGTCCTCAAAGTCCAGCTCGCGCTGCGCAACGACCAGCGTGCGCAAGCCCTCCTCGGCATAGCGGTGCAGGTCCGCCGCGGTGGCTGCCCGGACATGCGCATGGTCGCCGCCATCGCGGCCACCACCATTGTGGTTGTCCCGGAGACGCGCGAAAATGACGTCGTCCGCGCCCTTGCACAGGAGGAGAATGCGACGCGACTCGGCATCGCGAACGATGACGGACATGCGGCGGCGCGCCGAGGTGAAGCCCAGTACGTGTAGGATCTCGAAGGTGCGTACGCGAGTGGCGTGCTCGCCGCGGTACGCAAGAGAGGCCACCTGCAGGTCGGCGTCCTGGGACCGGCCGCGGAACTCGATGCCAAATTGCGCAGCGGCGCTTACGAGCGCCTGCTCCTCGGGCGAGGCCGCCGAGAGCCGCACCTGGCCCGTCGCGCGGCCCGTTTCGTCATGCACACGCTCCAGCATGACCTCATGGCAGAGCGCCAGGGCCGAGAAGAAGGCGTACAGCGTGCCCTCCCCGAATTGCACCTCTCGCTCCATGGCTGCGGCCAGAGGCTGCGTCGGGTCATCGATGAAGTGGAAAAAGGGCGCCCGCCGCGCGGGCAGCTGCGCCATCTCTTGGCGAAGGCGCTCCGCTTCGGCGGCGCGCCCGCTGCGCTCCAGGGAGGTGAGGCCGATGGTCGTGCTACCCAGACCGAATGAGCGGCCCGCCACGCTGCATTTGCGGAATTCCATCACGTTGGTAGTCAGCGTACCGGTTTTATCCGTAAAGATATGGTCCACCTGGCCGAGCGCGTCGTTTAGGTCCATGGAGCGCACGCACAGCGGAACCACGAGGTCTTCGTCCTCATCATGCGCGCCTGGTACCAGTGGCGGCGGACTCGGACTCACGCGACGGTTCGCCTCGTGCGTGTTCTCGCTGCCGCTGCTGCTGCTGCTGCTCCCGCTGCTGCTCCCGTTCGCCTCGCCGGCCTCGGGCGGCACCATGGTCGACGAGGGAGCCGAGACGTCGAGCAGCGCGGCACGGCACCACATGTTCTGGTCGAGCATCATGAGCTGTGACTGAAAGAAGCGCGCGAACTTCATGGCAACGTAGAGCGCAATGGGGATCATGTTGGCAATAAGCAGGAAGAAGGTGAGCGCGCGGCTGATGAACTTGGCGGCCTCGAAGCCGCCGAGCGACAGGTAGTAGGCCGCCTCCCCGTGTGCCGTGTACCAGCTGCGGCTGAGAGCCGCGAGAAGGATGCTGAGCGCGATCTCAAAGACGAGGAAGCGCCACAGGTAGCGGTTCACCTTGAGGTCCAAGTCGCTCAGCTTGGCGCGCGTGCCGGAGGAGCTCATGAGGATTTTGGTGTCGTGGCCGCAGTTGAGCACGAGCCCGCACACCACGTTGGTGTTGCGCACGACGCAACCGCGCAGTAGGAGGTGGTCCACAGCGATAGGGCGCTCCACAGCGACGCCATCGGCGGTGCGCAGCGTGGCGAAGCCGTCAAAGGAGTCGATCTGCGCGTCCGGTTGCTGAAACTCAACCTCGCCGCGCAGCGCGCAGAGCTCCTCGCCGGACATGCCAATGCCGGATGCCGCGAGCGCGTGGCGCAGCTTGAGGTTGGTCTCGCCATCCAGCGACTTGGTCTCCACGAAGCACTGGCCATCTTCGCTGGAGCTGGCCAAGACGACCATGTCGGCCGGCACGGCCTCGCGGTTGCGCAGACATAGAATGTCGCCGGCGCGAACCTGCGCCCAGGCGCAGGCGCGGAAGCTGCCGCCCGACTCGAGTCGCAGTACCTGCGAGGTGTTGGCCACGCGATCATCGCGGTGTCGCTGGCGGTCCTCGAGCACAAGCGCCACCGCCTCCACAAAGAGCACGGTGGCGAGCGGCAGCGCATTGTACGGGATGCCCTGCGTGATGGAGATGGCCGGAAGCGCCTGTAGTAGACAAACCACGAGGAAGTAGGCGTTGGCGAACTTGGACAGCGCTTCCACCACGAACTTGGGCACGAACGAGTACCACGTGTACTTGGCCGTCGACACGCGGTTCGACGCATGCCTAGCGCCAGGCGCGTGCGTGCGCTCCGCGTCGTTCACCACGACGCGCCGCGGGCCCTCGCCGCGCCGCCGTCGCCTGCCGGCCCCTGCCAGCCTCCTCAGGCAGAACCACGCCGACCCGCACGGCCCGTGCGCATGCACCACCTCTTCTCGCCGCAGGTCCTGCTGCTCCTCCTGCTGCACGCGCACCGCGCTCCGGAGCCTGCCCTGCTGGCCGTGGTGCTGCTCGTGGTTCGCGCCAGGATGCTGCTGCCGGCCGCTCAGCAACGCCTCGGGGGAGCGCGGCGACGCCGGCGCGGCGCCCACCTCGAGCGCCTGCATCGCGCCGCCCCGGGGCCCCGCGCGCGGCCGCCGATCCGGCTTTGCGGGCGCCGAGCCCGAGGCGGCGGACTGCGTCATGGTCATGGCCGCGGCGCTGACTGCGAGCTGGTCAGCCTGGTGCGCCTCGCGCGTCGGGCTCGAGGCGGGCGGCTCGAGGCTGGGCAGAACCGCAGCGCGGCGCGGTCGCGCCGGCGCGACGAAAAGGCGGGAGCATGGCGGAGCGGAGGGCCGGCCGCGTGTTCACGTACGGCACGCTGATGCGCGGGTACTACAACCACCAGTTCCTGTCGTCCGCGAGCCGCGCCGTGAGGCTCGGCGTGGCGCTGACGTGCGAGCGGTACCATCTCGGCGTGGGAGGGCCGTTCATGATCCCGTTTCTGCAGCACGCACCGGCGGAGGCAGGCGATGACCCAGCCGCGGCGCGCGAGATCCGCGGCGAGGTGTACGAGGTGGACGAGCCGACGCTGGCGATGCTAGACCGCCTGGAAGGCGTGCCGCATCAGTATCTGCGCGAGACGACGCAGGTGCGGCTCGAGGGCCGCGATCAGACGCTGGAGTGCTTTGTCTACGTCAAGACGGAGCCGGCGCCCAACCTGCTTGCGCAGCCCGCACTCGAGGCGTACACCTTGGCGCTTCACCACGCCTACACGCCGCCGCCGCTGAGGTCCGGGCAGAGAGAGGCGCTTGTTCCGCCGCGCGAAGAGCCCGCCGGCAGCTTCGCGCATGTCTGTAGCGGTACTCGGCCTAGCAGCAGCAGCAGCAGCAGCAGCAGCAGCAGCAGCAGCAGCAGCAGCAGCAGCAGCAGTGGCAGCGTTAGCATGGCTGGGCCGGCCGTCTGGCAGGCATTCGTCGCGCAGCTGAGTGATTGCGTTAAAGAGGCCGTTCTGGAGGTGGGCTGCGGCGCGGATGCACCCGTGCTCGCGGCGCTGGGCGCACGTGCGCAAGTGACTTGCGTTGACGCCGCCCAGGACGCCCTCTCTGCCGCCGAGGCGCGCTTCGGCGCCGATGCTGCGACCTACGTTTGTGCGGATGTGGCCGACCTTTACGAGCGCTTCCCACGCAGCTCCTTTCGCGGTGCGGTCTGTCTTGGCGTACTGCACGAGGTCCCAGAGGCGCTCCATTTCCACTGCTTGCGACTTCTGACTTCGCTCGCCGACAAGGCTGTGTTGGTGAACTGGCCCACGTCTGCAGACGCTTCCTTTCGCCGCTTTTTGAGTGATCTCGACCTCAAGCCGCACCCAGATTCAAGCCCTGATGCAATTCTGCTATTGCTGCCTGACTCCTGAACAACCTGAAACTTTCGAGCGTGGCTATCTTGCATTCAGTTCGAAGCCAGTGCGTCAGCAGACTCAGCACACGGTGAAAGATGTGTGTGGGGTGGGGTGTACCACTGAAACGAGGCCGCGCTCCGAACTCCTTGTGTGCACGTATGCACCCGGACGAGTGGGAGCGTCGACCTGACTGACACGAACGAAGACTTGTGATGTGATGTGACAATGAGTCGGAGGGTCAGACAGGACAGACAGAAGCACAGAGAGAAGCACAGACATACAGAATACAAACAGACGCTGCTTGCAATGTATGGCGGATTGTCAAACAAGTCTTGCTTCGGCGGTGTTGCACGTTGCAATCGCATGTCACCTTGCAACAAGTTGATGTAAGCATTTGGCGGCATGACCACAAGAATACATTGACTTATCACAACGCGTGTCGCGAATAGGGAAAAAGGCGTATGACAGAGAGTGCTCTCGGAAAAAGAGCACGCTGGTAGGCAGGCTGGCTGGCTGGGTGCAATGACTTGACTCACTTTTCGTGCTCGAGCTTGTCGTACTTGGGGTTGAACTTGTAGCGGATCATGGGGCCAGGCTTCTGCTTGCGCAGGAAAATTGCCCAAAGGCCGAGGAAGAAGAGCATGACGCCGCAGGCAACGCCAAAGATGGCCCAGTTGCCGATGGAGACGATGAGCGGGAGCGCGAGCGAGGTCCAGACGCCGCCGCCGAGGAAGGGCTCGGTGATGAGCTGCTTGGAGGCAAAGGCCTGGGCAGCCGGGGTCTCAAAGTGCGGGTCAACAATGCGCAGGAGCATGAGGCCGATGGAGGTGGTGCCCGTGGAGGTGCCGAACTCTGGGAGCGCGCGCTCCACCCAGTAGTCCGGGAGCATCATGGGCGCCATGACAAAGAAGCAGAAGAGCTGCCAGAGGACGAGGATGATGAGAATGAGCATGAGCGGGCCGAGCTGGTCGGCGATGACCTGGAGGTTGGTGGTGGCGACGGCGGTGAGCACGAGGACGTCGAGGGCCCAGCCGGAGATGCGCTCCATCATGCCGCGGTCGAGCGGGTTGGTGCTGCAGAAGCGGTCGAGCAGAAGCTGCACGACGAGACCCCAGATGAGGCACATGGGGAAGAGCGGGAAGCCGGAGAAGAGGGCATACTCGGTGAGCCAGTCGTTGGTGGTCTCAATGGCAATGAGCGCGCGCTTGGTCCAGTAGGCGAGCATGAGGACGACGCCGATGTAGGCGGTGTGCAGCGCGAGCGTCTCGATGGCGTCGTTGGACACGGTGAGGTAGCCGCCCGGAGTGCGCTCGGACATGGGAAAGACGGCGCGCGCGCGCCAGGAGCGCACCTCGTGGGCCTCGCCGCGGGGCGGGTCGGTGGAGGCGGTGGAGACGGGCGCCGCGGAGTCACGGCGGTCCATGGCCTCCGGCTGCTCGTTGGCCTCGGACTCCTTGTCGCGGATGGCCTCCGGGCTGACGAGGCCCGGCTCGTCGCGCAGGACCTCCTCGCTGCTCTCACGGCTGCCGCTGCCGCTGCCGACCGAGTGGTGGTGCTGCGCCTCGGGGTCGGTGCTGCCCTCCTCCATCTGCTTGATGAGATAGGACATGCGCGACCAGCCCATGAAGTTAGCAATGTTGCAGAGGATGGTGCCGATGACGACGCCGAAGAGAATGCCAAAGGTGGCGGCGGTGACGCCGAGGTCGCCGCCCTCGGGAAAGCCGAGCGTGGTGTACGAGGCGGCAACGCCGGCAGCCGTGCCGTGGCCGCCCTGGCCGCCGATCACGCCGGTGCTGGCGAAGAGCACGTTGAGGTTCCACGCCGGGATGAAGAGGATGGGGCCGAGCAGGCAAGCCCAGAACCAGTTGCCCCAAGCGATGAACCAGCCGTAGGCGATCTGCGGCGCGGCCGTGTCCCAGACCTCACGCACGCTGGGGATCTTCTTGCCCATGAAGAGCGTGGCGAAGATGATGTTGATCAGGAAGCCGGGCATGGAGGACCAGCCCGAGATGAAGTCGCTCTCGACGACGGCCGTGACCGTGTCGGAGAGCGTACACATTTGTACGAAGAAGAGGCCGATGAGGCCGCCCATGAGCGAGGCGGGGATCATGAACTTGCGCGTGCACGACACGAACTCGCGGATGACGTGGCCCATGTACATGAACACGAAGAGCGTCGAGAAGGACGACACCAGCGCCATGCTGCCGCCCAGCGCGAACGGCGGCAGCTCCTCATCGGACGACATCTTCTCGAGGAGAACTTACGCCCCAGCAGCACGCTCTTGCTGCAGCGGCCGCCGGTAGGCTAAGGTCTTCTCGGCTTTTGCTTGCTCCTCGAGATGTGTTGCGTTGCGGTTTTGCTGGCGCCTGGCGCTCGTGTCGGCGGCGAGGCGAGCGTGGCGTGGCGTGGCGTGGGCGGGGCCGCGAGCAGCTCGCCTCGAGCCCGACCAACGCTTGTTCTGGCGGCGCGCGCGCCCGCCTCGGCTGACCCTTGCCCGGAATTCCCAGCGGCGCTCCGCCCGGTTCCAAGTCCGCGCCGCCTCCTGGAAGGCAGAGGCTCCGCCTCAAACGCGAGAAAGGAATCAGATCAGAGGAGACGAGAGGAGACCAGAGGAGAGAGAGACAGGGAGACGCAGGAGCCTGCAGTCTGCAGTGCTGCCTGGCTGATCAGAGCCCTGCAGCCTGCCAGCGCGCTCGAGGATCGAGTTCGAGGATCGAGGGCGACGCCCAAAGGCTGGTTGGAAACGGAGCCGAGGCCCAACGCCGACCACGACTGGCTCAGGCTGCCGCCGCAGCGCGCAACGCGGAGCCGCCGGAGCGCTCGACTGGCGGGAGCACGGCGCGCCGAGGCCCCATCATGATCGCTCCCTCACTGATGGCCTGCCTGTCCTGCTGTCCATCCACACTGCTAATTAGTTTTCTGAATCGCGGTCCCAGGACTTGTGCCCTCTCGCAGCAGAGCCCTCGGAGCCAGGCCCCGGCCGGTGCCAGGCCCGTCGCCACGCGCAGCACTGCAGCGCCGGCGTGCCGTGACCGGCCTGCCTGCCTGCCTGCCTGCGTCTCTGCCGCGCGGAAGGTCGCCGCGCCTTGCCGGCCAGGCCTGGCTCGAGCCCCTGCTGAGGCGCACGGAACAGGAGGCAGAAGCAGAAGAAGGACCCGGCCGTCCTGTGGCAAAAGCTTCGCGAGAAGTTGAGCACGACGCGGCGGCTGTTGTTGTTTGCCTTCCTTTCTGGCACCAACCTCCAGGCCCACGACCGCCGCCGCGCCCGGATCGCACGACGCAGGCGTGGTCATGAAGCCAAGCTGGGTGCGGCCCAGCTTGCTTGCCACGCAGCGCAGCGCCGCGGCCAACGTGCGCGCGAGCGTGACGAGAGCCTCTCGCACGGCCCCGGCGCGCGCCGTCACCTCACCGCGCGCGGCGCGCGGGCGTCCGGGCTCAACAGCCGCCGTCTCCTGCCAGCCCGCGCCGCTGCGGTCAGCGCGCCGCGCGCGGGAGGAGCCAGGCGGCGGCCGGGCGTGCCGCGGCCTGACCGCCGGGCGCGCGCGGCGCTGAGGCCCAGGCTGCCAGTGCCGCCCGGCGGCGCGGCAGCGGTGACCGCGGCCGCCGGGTTGGTACAGGCGGTGACGCCGCTTCGAGCTTTTCTTGTCTTGCGAGCTCGAACTTGCTAAGTCAACTTGCGCGAAAACACAATCGAGCGTTCGGCTGCGCGCCCAGAGAGCTGCTGTAGCGGCGCGGAGCAGTGCCTTGACGGATCGGCCGCACTGGCCGCACTGCAGGCGAGCTGGCAGGCGGCGTGGCGGCGTGGCTCGTGCTCGCTCGCCCGGCCCCTCGGGCGCTCCTGGGGCCTGTCCTGAGAGGCCCGTGACGGCGGCCGTTGCCAAGCTGTCTTGGTTTCTTCGAGTTCGTGGTTCATCCTTGGAGGCTTTGCCAAGGTGGTTGCCCACGCAGTGCAGGCGAACGAACTAACGACCGCGCGGGCGAGCACAGGCAGCAGGCAGCGCAGAGCGCGATCGCGGGCAGCGCGCGGCGCGGAGGCCGACCGCGCGCGCCACGCACGGCGAGTCGACGATAGATCCTGCAGCCGGGCGGGAGACGCTGGGCAGCTAGCCTAGCTGGCTGGCAGCCGCGCGGCTTCCAGGAGGCGAGCGAGCGCTGAGCAGGGCGCCGAGGACGCGGCGAGGAGGGCTCCCGAGCCGAGTGCCTGCAGTGGTTGGCGGCGCTGGCTAGCGGCGCGGCGACGGCAACTGCGCAGACATCGCACGCGGCGCGGCGAGCAGGGCTCGGCGCGGCGCGAGCAGCGACGGGTGGCTCCCGCGGCTGGCGCCGCCTCGTATCGCTTGAGTCAGCGAGCGGCCGGCGCGACGCACGACACTCGTCGCCGAGTCGTCGGGGATGAGCCCTCGTTCTGCGGGTCCTGCCCAACAAAGGACGACAAGCGAGCGAGCGTCCCACTGGCACTGCCTTGGCACAACACGCGTGGGACGAATCCGCACGAATCCGCTGACAAAAGCCAACGCGCGAGGCGGCGAGGCGCGAGTCGCGCGACTCCTTACTACCTGCCGGGCGCGCGTCGCCGGCAAGCCGCCACCAAGAAGGCGCGTGCGGCCGGGTCGCAGCGCTCCAGCTCCTGTAGCCAGCACTGCAGGCCGATGCGGTCGCGCCATGACGCGGCCCGACCAACGGACTTCCTTGGCGTTTGCTGCGCGCTGGCTCGTGAGGTGGCGGTACTCCGTTTGCTCAAGATGACTTGACTTACGTGTCGCGAGTCCGGGCCGCCAGTGGACGGAACGCAATGCAACGCATGCGCTCAGCCTTTGAGGCTTCTTGAGTTCTGATCGCTGCAAGCAGTCTGGCAGTGATTGTACCGCACGGTGCGTGCTTCGTGTCGCATGAGCTGCACGTGCCGGCGACGAGGCGCAGGCCGCGCAGCCCTTTGATTCAGTTTCCGGGCCTTTCATATCTCAAACTTGCGTCACAGCGAAGACTCTGCATGTGCTCGCTTGGTACGTGCGGCGAAGAGAACATGCCTTGAGCAGGGAGAACTTGTAAATGTTCTGTGAAGCGAAGCGAAATCTGCGAATCAACCGCGGCACAAGCGCTCGGGAAGGTTGCTTTGCAGAGGAAACCTTCATTGCATGCTTCCGCAATCATGCAGGCGTCAGTCAGGCATGTAGCTCTCGAAAGCATCGGGGCGAAGACAAGAGAACCGTGTGTTGAGCGGACGTCACGACGCCGAGAGAACCGTGTGTTGAGCGGACGTCACGACGCCGAGAGAACCGTGTGTTAAAAGCGAACGTCACGACGCCGAGAGAACCGTGTGTTGAGCGGACGTCACGACGCCGAGCGGACGTCACGACGCCGAGAGAACCGTGCATTTAGCGGATCTCACGCCTTCGCCTTGGTTCCCCTCGTCCAGAATGGTTCTGTTTGTCAGGCCTTGTGACTTGCTTCCGCTCGTCCGGCACGTTTCTGTCTGTGGCGCCTTTGACTTGCTTCCGCTCATCTGGCATGTTTCTATCTGGCACGCCTTGAGACTCGCCTTGGTCTTGGCTCTGCCAGTGCTCATCCTGCGTGTCTCCGAGTCGTCCGCCCGACGCCGCCGTGTCCGTCTCCTGTCTGACACGCCCTTGTGATGACACGGGCGGTGCGGTTGCGCATGCCGCGGCGAGGGGGAAGACCCGGACGGCTGGCAGTCAGTCGGCCAGCAGCGCTGGGCAAGCGAATCGTCAATCAATCAAAGCCGCCTCGGCCGGCGACGGGCGCGGGGCGCGCGGGGCGCACGGGCGCGGCGGCGCGGCGCAGCAAGGCCAGCCCAGGCCCAGGCCCCGCGATGGCGGCAGTCGGCATGGACGGGCTGGACTTTTCCGACGTCGAAGACGAGTTCACCAAGGAGCTGCTGCTCCGCTGCTCGACCGATGCGCAAAGGAAGGTGGCCGTCTGGTTGGGCAGCCTGCCGCAGGACGCGTCGGTGTCGCTGAACAGCATCCAGAAGAACCCGGTGCCCGGCGTGTCGCCGGATGACATCATCAACACGTGCAACTTCTTTCAGCAGGAGCACTTCCTGATCATGCTGCAGAGGGCGGACGGCAACGAGGTGTTCTGGCGCAAGCAGGCGCTCACCGTGGCGCGCGGCCTGAACGGGTCCAACCATGAGGTCATCTTGGTCTGGCAGGAGATTGTCAAGGCCGGCAACAAGGGCATCTACAAGAAGGACCTCAAGCGCATCTCGGGTCTGGGCCAGGGCTCGCTCACGCGCGCGCTGCGCTTCCTCGACAACCGCAAGCTCATCAAGGCGGTCAAGACCATCGCCAGCAAGACCATGAACCTTTATGTGACATACGACGTCACCCCGCTCCGGGAGCACACCGGCGGGCCCTGGTACGAGGATCAGGAGTTCGACACCGCTTTCGTGCAGGGCCTCTCGGACGCGCTCCACATGCTCATCAGCCGCAGCCAGCACAAGGGCGGCATTTGCCTGGTTGACATCCACGCCATTCTCAAGGAGAAGGACATTATGAAGCAGGACCTCGAGCTCGTCGACCTGCGCACCGTCCTGCGCACCCTCTTCTGGGACGGCGTGATCGAGATTCACCAACTCGAGCACCGCAGCCTCTCCGATCAGACGATTGACAACATCCGCTGGCAGGTCCCGCCACCCATGCGTTCCCATCAGTACACCACCGAGACGCCTTGCGGTGGCTGCCCGGTGCGCGATAAGTGCACCCCCCACGGCGGCGTCGTCAGCCCAACGCTTTGCAAGTACATGGACGAGTGGAACGGCTCGGATGGCGTGCTCTTTTGAAGCCTACCATTCGACGCGAGATTGCGCATCGGGAGGTGTGTTGTGCTTGTGACCGCAGAAGAACAGCCGAGCGCGCACGCTCAGCTAGCTAGTCTCGCGCGCCTCCTTCCTTTCGTCCTGTTTTCCTCTCCGGGTCGTCATGGTGTGGCCGTGTCGGGCAAGCACATGTGTAGTAAAACTTAGAATAACGCATGCATCAAGATGAGGTGCATCAACCGCACCATGAGACTGTCTTCTACCTTTCGTAGATGGTTTCTGAGAAATCTGACGTCTGTAAGGCTTCGCTTTTGATATTCGCGCCCACCTCGGCTTTGAAAATGCCTGCCGCGCTCGCTCCCAGCCGCTTCAAAGAAACTCCTCTTTCTTTTTGGACATGAACATGCATTACGATTTTGCTACCGAGGCCTTGGACGTGAGACCAATGCTTCTCCTGATGAGACACATCTTCGTCGTAGGTTGGCACCATTCGTCCCCTGCGCACGGCATATCTCTCCTGGCATCGCACTTCCTTGCTTGGCTTTTTTTACGTTTGCCTTTTCGCGTTTTGCCCTGAGAGATTTGCCTTGCTAGACCATCATGGATTTCACCTCGCTACATTCGCTTCAACGCCGACCCTCGGTGTAGGCCTCAATGAAGTCACCCTCCTGGAACTCCTGAAAGGCGGAAAGCGTGATGCCGCATTCCTGCCCCTGGCGGACCTTGGCGACGTCGTCCTTGAAGTGGCGCAAAGAGTCAAGACCGCCGCGGTGGATAATCTCGTCGCCGCGGCGCACGCGCAGACGGCTTGCCTTGGAGAGCTCGCCGGATTCGACGCTGCAGCCAGCGACGATCCATTCTCCCTCGCGCCTGTTGCGCGGGTTCATCTTGAAGATCTTGAGCACCTTGGCGGACCCGAGCACGGTGACCTCGTCGACCTTGATCTCCTCTTCCATGAGCTTCTTCATGTCATCAATCAGGTGATAAATGACGGACTGTGTGGACACCACGACGCCCGCGGCCTCGGCAGCGCGCATGACGCTGTTGGGCGCGCGCACGTTGAAGGCGAAGATGCGTGCGTCAAAGGTCTTGGCCATCTCGATGTCAGAGGCGTTGATAGGGCCCACGCCACGCCGGATCACCTTGAAACCGCACTCCGTCTCGTCATCGATCTCGGCGCCCGCGTCCTGCATGCGCTGCAGGAACTCCATGGAGATGCCGTCCACCGAGTAGCGCAGCGCTTCCATAGAGCCGTCCGTGTCGGCCTTGATGATGACCGGGACCAGCTTGGCCTCCGGCACGCCCTCGAGCTTGGCCGCACCCGCAGCCTCCTCGCCGTCGGCCGCCGCCGCCGCGTCAGCGCCAACCGAACGCCGCACCTCGCGCTCACGCAGACCCGCGTCGTACCGCGCGCGCTCGGCCGCCTCGAGCTCCGTCTCGCGGCGGCGCTTCTCACGCAGGTCCGCCACCTCGCGCGCACGCTTGGCGTTCGGCACGGCCAGCACGTCGCCAGAGGGCGAGGGCGGCTCCTTGAAGCCGATGAGTCGAAGCGGCGTGGCGGGCGGCGCCTCCTTGAGCGACTTGCCCGTGACGGTGTCCAGCATCTGCCGCACGCGCGCCGACTGCTCGCCGCACACCACGTGGTCGCCGACGCGCAGCGTGCCCCAGCGCGTCACCACGTCCGCGATGCCGCCCAGGCCCTGGTCCAGGCGCGACTCCAGCACGACCGCCTCGCCGCGCGCCTTGGCGTCCGCGCGGAGCTGCATCTCGTCCGCCTGCAAGAGAATGGCCTCCGACAGCTCGTCCAAGCCGCGACGCGAGGGCGCGGCGATGGGCAGAATCTGCACGGAGCCGCCATGAAGCTCTGTCACCACGTCCAGCGCCGTCAGCTCGCTCGAGATGCGCGCCATGGCGTCCTCAGCGTCGATGCCCGGCATGTCCACCTTGGACACCGCCACGATGAGCGGCACGCCGGCGGCGCGCGCCATCTCCACGGACTCGATCGTCTGCGGCCGCACGCCGTCCGTCGCCGCCACCACCAGCACGACGATATCGGTGAGCAGCGTGCCGCAGCGCCGCATGCTAGAGAAGGCCTCGTGGCCGGGTGTGTCCAAGAAGACGATCGCCTGCTCGCCCAGCGAGAACTTAAAGGCGCCCACGCTCTGGGTGATGCCGCCCGCCTCGCCGCCCGCCACGTCCGTGTTGCGCAGCGCGTCCAGCAGCGACGTCTTGCCGTGGTCCACGTGGCCCATGACCGTCACGATCGGGCTGCGCGCCTCGAGCTTTGCGCTGCCCTCCGCCATGGCCAGCTCCGGGTCCGTGCGCACCTCGTCCTTGGCGCGGCCCGCCTCGCGCACCGTATCCACGCCGAACTCCAGCATCAGCAGTTCCGCCACCTCAGCGCTGATCGTCAGCGCCTCTGCGACGGCGGAGACCTCCTGCTGCGCAATGCGCGACTTGCCGCGCGCGCCACGGCCCTGTTCAAACTTGAGCTGCCGCAGCATGAACTTGGACACATGCGTGCGCACGCGAACGCCCGAAGACTTCTCCTCCTCGCTCGTTGCGCTCCCGGCGCTGTCCAAGCCACCAATCTCCGCCAGCTTCGTGATCACGCGCCGCGTCGACAGCCCGCTCCGCAGCGACAGCTCGCGCACCGTCAGGTTGTCCGGCAGCGACACCGTCACCTTGACCGTCGGCCCGGGCGCCGGCGCCGCCTTGCCCTTGCCACGCCCGCCGCCCTGACCCTGCCCTTGCGGCTTTCTTGGGGCGCGCTTGCCCTTGCTGCTCTTGCCGCGCCCCGTGTCGTCCTCGCCATCCTCATTCTCCTCGTACTTGTTGCGACTCGTGTGCTTCTTCTTGTTGCTGGGCGAAAACTTGTTCTGAGCGCCGCGCTTCGGCTCGCTCTTGTCCGCCAGGATCTCATCCACATCCTCCTGCGGAATGTACGTCACGTCGAAGTCCTCCAGCTCTCCATGCTGCTCCCCGTCCTGCTGCTGCAGCTGCAGCTGCTGTGCCGCTGCGGGCCTGTTGTGCTGCTGGTTCTGGTGGGACTGCTGGCTCTTGCCCTGCTTCTGGGGCACCCGCCGGTTCCCGCCCGGGCCCCGCTGGTCCTGGTTCCTGCGCTGCGGCTGCTGCGACGAGTTGTTGTTGTTGTTGTTGTTGTTGTTGTTGTTGTTGGTCCAGCGCCGATTCCCCGGCTGCTGCTGCTCCTGCTGCTTCTGCTGGTCATTGTTGTTCCTGTGGTTGCTGTTTTTGCCGCCGTTGTTGTTGTTGTTGTTGTTGTTGTTGTTGTTGTTGTTCCAGCGCCTGCTGCCGCCCTGCTGGCCCCCGTTCCCGTGGCCATTGTCATTGTTGTTGTTCCAGCGCCTGTTGTTGTTCTTGTTGTTGTTGCTATTGCCGCCGCCAGTGTTCCTGTGGTTGCCGCCGCCCTGGCCCTGTTGGCGGCCGCCCTGGCCCTGGCCCTGGCCTTGGCGCGGGCCCTGGCGCGCGCCCTGGCGCGCGCCCTGGCCGCCCTGGCGCCCCGCGCCGCCGCCCTGGCCGCCTCCGCCCGCCGCGAGTTGGCGGCGCTGCGGCGACCACCAGCACGAGGTCGGCGCTCGCCATGCGTCAGGCCGCGCCGCCGGCGGCCAGGCCGCCTCGGTGCGCGCCGCGCCCGGCGCCGCGGCCGCGCGCGCCACCGTGCGCCCGGCCGCCGCCGCGCGCAACACGCCGCGCGACAGCATCGCGCGCGCTCGCCCGCTCGCTCGCTCGCTCGCTCGCTCGAGAGAGCGCGGCGGAGGATGGGGGTTTGCATCCAGGCCTGATGCCGCGCGTTCAATCAATGCACGAGCGCAGCCACGAACGGAGTAGGACGTGCCTTGGCCAGCATTGGCCTAGCGCCGACGCGAGCAAGTCGCCTGAGCCACGGGCGGGCTGTGTGAGCAACGCTTGAGCGCTCTGGCCCAGAGGTGCCAAGACCAGTGGGCACGCGTGGTTCGCTCCGAGTGCATTTTCTCTGCGGAGGACATTGGCACGACTCGCCGATCTCGCTCGCAGCGCGGCGGTTCCGGCACCACCAGGAAACAAGCGCTCTCTGCGGAACACGCACATGACAACATTCATCGATGGCCGAGATAGGAGCGCTCGGGGTAGTATTCGCTGGGACCCGGGATCTCGCGGGCGTTGTAGATGACCTTTTCGAGCTCCGACTTGGGCTTGTGCGCCCCAAAACGCACGCCGCCGCGCCCCGGTTTGGGGGCCGCCGGCATGTACTCGCCCGGCCCAGGCAGATCGCGCGTGCGTAGCACCTCCCAGTCAATGTGCGTCAAGCCGCGTGACATGGCGACCTTGCCGACGCCTGCAGTCTGGAGAGTGGACCGGATCTGGCCAGTTGCAGATACCGGGCCTGGCAGGTCGCGAGCGCGCATGATAGCCAGGTCCAACGCCGATGGCGTCCTTGCTGCGTTGAACTTGCCTCCCTGAGTGCATACATCCATACGATCTCGATCTGGTTAGTCCAAGTCAAGGGGACGAGCCCAACCACCCTCCTTCGCCGCAGACCTACCTTGGGCATGTGCGCCATCGGGTTGGGCATGTAGGCCGCCGGCCCTGGGATGCTGCGCGAGAGGTAGATGTTCCACTCGATCCAGCTCTTGGGCCGCGACTCGTTGAACCTGCCGCCTGGAGGCTGGTCCCACGCGCTCCTGTTCTGCAGGTACACAATTCCCTGGCGGTCCGCGTCGTCAAGACTGCGCACCTTCTTGGGCTGCGCCCTGCGCTCGACCCAGGCGTCGCTCGGGCCGTGGCGCTTGCGCGCCTGCGCCGTCTGCTGCGGCGAGTAGTCTGGCCGCGGTCCCTTGCGCGGCTCCGCCAGGCGCGCGATGCGCTTCATGTCGGCCGCCCTCTTGGCACTCTGCGGCCGTAACCTGGCCCCGCCGAGCTCGTGCGCGCCCGCGGACTGCCCAAGCCTCTTCACGGGCGCGAGCGGCGCGGTCTTGGGCGGCACGAGCGTGTCATCAAGCTCCAGCTGCGCCAGGAACGTGCGCACGTCCTGCGCCACCTCGCCAGCGGGCCGCATTCCGCCGTCCGTCGCGCAAGAAGCGCAGCGCAATGTGCTCTTGCGTGCTTGCGTGCTTGCGTGCTTGCGTGCTTGCTTGCTTGCGTGCCTGTCTGCCTTGCCTCCGTGCGCGAGCTCTGCCCTGGCGGGCGCCGTGCAGTGCAGTGGCACTGGCAGTGGTGATCCTGTTGTGATTGGCAGCGCGGACTTTGGGGCGCGGAGGGGGGTGTGCGAGGTCCGGGCGCGACGGGACACAAACGGTGCGTACCCGTGGCGCAGCTTGAGCCTGGCAGTGAGAGCGGTGTGGGCCCGCCTGCGAGGCTGACTTGGAGGACTTGGACGAGTCTGAGTCGGCTTGCCGGCAGGCGCCTCATGTTCTCTGTCAGTTCGCTTCCGCCACAGGCGCAGGCGTACATTATTTTGTGGATGAAGTGGACGCTCGGAAACTTTTTTCTTGCGCTCAGGCTACCATGGTACTGTCAATTGTTGTCGTTCTTGAGGATGTCGTACATGTTGGGGACGGCGACGAAGACCTCGAGCGGAAGGCTGAGGATTAGCGACTTGATGCCAGCCATCTCGTCGTTCATCTCGCGCAAGGCGGTGCGCGACATGCGTCGGCCGATGAGCAGGAGCGCTGCGAGGACCACAAGCACGAAGATCTTCTCCCAGAAGATACTCGTGACGATGTCGTCCACTGCTTGCGTATAGGTCTGCAAGACTGTCTCGAGCCGGGCCCCGAGCAACAGCTGCGAGCGGAGGTCCAGCACGCCCTCGTGTGCGACTTGGAACTCTTCGAGCTGCGCGCTCGAGGCTCCGTCGCCCGCCTCGAGGAGGTCGTGCATGGCCTGCTCGATGCGCTGCGCGCGAGCAATAAGCCCGTTGAGCGCGTAGGCGAGGCCAAAGCGCAGCTCGCCCGCCGGACATTGCCACAGAAAGTCCGAGCTGGCCGCGGCATCTTCATTTGCGCTGCTCCATGTAGTAATGTACGCCTCGCAGTCGTCGTCACACGCGTCATAGAATATCAGCGTCAACAGGGCGTCGGAGGGGACCCCTAGAGGGTCAAGGCCAAGAGTCGCATTGCCGAAGTTGAGCGCGCGGTCGTACAGCGTAACCTCCGCGATGTGCTCGCGCACCCGCGCGAGCGTTTCCACGGAGGGCTCCTGGGCGATCCAGTACATGAGTGCATGCACGTGGACATAGCGCAAACCGGCGACATGCACAGTCGTGGCCATGGCGGGCATCTCCTTGAGGTGCTGAAAGTCGCGCACGAAGATGAAGGAGAATTGCGCCAGCATGCACCAGTACGTGAAGCCGACGCGGAGCGTCGATTTGAGTCGCTTCCAGACGCGCGACAGCGTACGGCGGCCCCACAGCTCCGCACGATCGAAGATGGACTTCTCAGCACGAGCCAGCTTCACTTCGGCAGTGTCCGAGACTGCGGTCGACATGCGCCGGACCAGGTGCCGCGCCGAGAGCCCCGAGCCTTGCGAGATGGACCGCCGGCGCGCTGGCAAAGAGGCTTCCGAAACCGAACGAGGATGGCTCGAAGTAGTGGCGCAAGAGGACTTACGTACAATCTCATTCCCCGCGCCCTCCGAGCCGCTTTCGATCTCGGGCGCAGAGGCAAGCAAAGATGGCCTGCCCGCAGAAGCCGGGCGCACGTGCGTCTCGCCATGGACAGCCGATGACTCTCCAGAAGTTCCAGGCGCAAAGCTTGACGTGCTTGCATTCGCGGCTGCCTCGCCTTCGCAGTCTTCTCCCGCGCTGTCTTCGCTCGACGACCCGCACGGAGAGGGCTGCGCGGGGGCTACCTTCGCCGCGGAGCGCCCGTTGCGAAAGGTTGAGTTGCTGGCTGCGGCCCCGGACTGCAGGCTGCTTCGCCGCCTCTGGCGGCCGCTGAAGTGCATGGCCCAGTTGGCTTTGCTAGGTCGATTCCCTCCCATGAAAAAGTCCTCGGTCGTGGAGCGGTACTGCGGCGGGACCTCGTCGCGCGTCGCGAGGCCCTCTGCGGCCAGCTCGGACTGCTCGCTCTGCAGGAGAGCTTTGGACGGAAGTCGGCCATGTTTGATTTGGCGGAGCCGCATGATGGACTTCTCGCGAAGGTACGAACACATGTGAAGGGGGATGTTGAGGAAGGCGTTGCGCACTTTGGTGCGGTGCGACTCGAGACTGGTGACCACCGGAATGTAGCCCAGGACAAAGGCCAGGAGCAGCACCACGATGACGCTGATGAGATAGACCGAGTCCATGATCCAAAGTTCGTTGAGAAGCTGCGCGGTGCGCTCATTGTAGTATTGCGCAACTTGCTGCGCAGTAACGATGGGATCCATCGCCACGAGACTGTTCACAAAGCCGCAGCTATCCTCTTCGCAGGTGACTGTGTCATTCACGGCCGCATTGCGCAGGAGGTCCTCGACATGCTCGAGCGCCCCAACCACGCCCATATGGAAGCTAATTCCGTCGATCAGCACGTTTCCGACGTCCTGCGGCGAGGCATGCGACGGGGTGTGCAAGAGCGCCGTGAGTACCGGCTCGAGCGCGTCCCTGGCAAGCGCCACGATCTCGAGATGCAGGTTGGACAGTGCGGCAGCCGCCTCCTGAAGGCCCGTGACCACGTCCGGGAACGGGTTCTCCGATGCGTGGAAAAGGTAGAGGGGGACCAAAGAGAGAAGGTGGCCCTCCTCCAGGACCGCGGCCATGCTCTCCACGACAGTCTGAAAGCCGCGGTAGCTCTTCACAACCAAGAAAGTATTGAAGAATGCGAGCAGGACGCAGAGCAGAATGAGTCGGCCAGAGAAGAGGCTGAAGGCGGCAATTTTGGGATCCTGGGCGCGTAGACTGTGCGCCAGCCTGCGCCGCAAGATCTCAATGTGCTTGTCCAGGGGGATGCTGCCCTCTGCCCTCCCCGAGCTGCAGCTCTCCTGGTCAATGACGCTGCCTGCTCCGAGTGCAATGCCGCCTCCGACTGCAACGCTTCGCCCGCCCCGCCTTGACGCGGCGCCAAATTTAGACTTGGGGCTCTTAAATTGGAGCTCGCTCTCCGCGCGGCTCTCCAGCGCTGACTGCATAATGCTGGCGTTGCCCTGCATCTTGTAGCGACTGCCGCCGCCCTTGGGCCTGCCCATGCTTTGGTGCTGCCGCGAGAAGGCCGGCGAGAGCGCCTTTCCGCCCATGACGTGCAGATCCTGCTGCGAGCCCTGGCTTGCCTGCGCCTCCAGCTGGCCACTGCGAAGCTTGAAGCTGACCATATACATGGCCACGGCGTACTGCACGGCCGCCTCGGGGCGCGACTTGAACTCCATGCGCCGGGCACGAACGGCAAAGGGCCGCCCCGCGCGCGTGATGTCGCGCTCCGTCATGTAGCGCACGTCGCCATTGCGTAGGTAGAAGTTGGGCAGGATGTCCGTGATGCGCACATTGCCGGCGTGGAGCTCCTCGCGTTTGATGCGGAGTGCGTCCACGGCGTGCTCGCTGAAGCTCGTGACGATAGAATTAGCTGCATTCACGAGAAGCAGGTGGGCGCCGTCGGCGAGGGGGCGCTCAATGAAGGTGCCAATGAGGACGATGCCCCCCGACGGAGATGTGCTGGGCGAGATGACAAAGTCGAGCGGCGTGATGTGGCCCTCATGGTGCATACCGTAAATGCGGCGCGTCTTGGTGCCAAAGTCGCTGTCCTCCGTCAAAAAGTGGCGCAAGAAGTTGTCGTGCACCGCGTCGAGCGGCTCCGGGCACAGCACGCGGATGTTGCGACCGAGCAGCTCGGCGCGCTCATAGCCGAAGAGCTGGCACGCCGCCTCGGTGACCTCCACGATCTTGCCCAGTGTGGCGAGGTCGCCGCTGATGATGCAGACGGCGTAGCCGTTCTGCGCCTTGCTGAGCGAGTCCGCGGAGCAGCGGTCAAGGATGTTGATGGCCGCTGGAAGGTCGTGGCTGACGTAGGCTGTGAAGGTAGCGTTCCAGCGCAGCGCCGCAGACGAGGACTCTGAGATCTTCATGAGCGTCCGAATATGGCCACGACACAACGCTGAAGTGCGACTGATGGCCTGCGCTGACTGGATGAGCTCTTCCATGCTGGCGGCGTTGCCAACACGTTGCCAGAACTTGCTGGTCAGCAGCATCACGCGCTGCA
Source organism: Thraustochytrium sp. TN22 (assembly GCA_013306675.1). Taxonomy (NCBI): domain Eukaryota; class Bigyra; order Thraustochytrida; family Thraustochytriidae; genus Thraustochytrium; species Thraustochytrium sp. TN22. The sequence continues at coordinate 51,120 of JABLUY010000058.1, forward strand.
GAAGGTCTTTGCTCTTGTGCAGATGCCTGTCAAACTCCATGTAGGACATGGCCCCATCCTGCGCCTGGGTCTCGCGCAGGTCCGTGCTCATGCAAAAGAGGGCAAAGTCCAGGTCCATGTACTTGGGCATCTCTTTGGCGTCCTTGATGCAGTTGAGCCCGAAGACCATCTTTTTGCCAGACTGCAGTGACCAGGACGCCACCACCAGATGCAAAAAGGCGCTCTCGTCGAATTCCTCAAGCCGGGCCCGGTACGCGTCGAAGACCGACCCGGTCCAGGTGAACTCCTCGATTCGGGGCAATTTACCAGCGAGGGTCGCAGGCTTCATGACCTGCTGCAGGCGGAGCTGGACCTCCGCCACAAAGGCGCTGCGGTGCGGGTATTTGGGCTTGAGGCGTGCCAGCCCGACGGCCCGGCTACGAACCCGCGTGCTCGCTGTGTGCAGGGCGAAAGGGAGGCCGAGGACCCAGCACAGAAGCGAGCTGGAGTCGCCCGTGTCGCGTACAGCGTGCGCGCAAACCAGTGAGACAGCGGTCCAAAGAAAGGCCGCGTAGGCCACCGCCGCGAACATGTTCCATCGCAGGTCAAAGAATGGAAGGTACCAGACGTAGGCGCCCACGGCGCCCAGGCCCGCCGCCATAAGCGTCGATAGCACGGCCACCTCGGCGATCGTCCCGAGCGGGCCGCCAATAATGTCCACCACGACCACCGTGAAGTTGGCAAGGCTACGCAGTCCCGTGACGAAGTACTCTACGCGCCCGTGCGCAGCACGGAAGCCGCTGCGGCGCAGGCGTCCTGTCATCGGGTTCCGCTCATACGGGGTGACGCGGACGATGAAGAGCGCGTGCAGCATGGTCACCGCATAGAGCATGGTCAGTGTGAGCGCCAGGACGATGTGCTTGGTGACCTCGAGGAGCGAGCCGCACGGAAAGATGTCCGCGGCCCCACTGCTGCACGGCCATGCTCGCAAGAGTATACTCTGCACAGGTTGGAACAGCACGGTCTGCTGAAGCCGCAGGATCATAGCCCAGATCGCGTGCCAGCGCGTCTTGCTCACCTTGCTCTTGCCTCTGCGAACGCGCGCAAACGCCACGAGGGCCCCGAAGCAGCCCCATACGAGCGCGAGCGCAAGAATCAGGCTGACCAGATATCCCGCCGTGGACTGCGACACACGCGGGCCCTCCGCGAGCGGGCGCAGTAGTCGCGTCACGACGCTGGCCACGCCCGCGGTCCAATATCCCCGTTCGCTCAGCAGGAACGCGAGGTAGGTGAGTTGCAGCGCCTGCACAAGCACGGAGATCTGAAAGAAGCTGCGGTCGCCGAAATCTTGCCTCCATATCTCGTAAAAGCCCGAGAAGATCCACGCCTTCCCCACACTGATGATGTCGCCCGAGGTGCTTGAGTCGTGCTGCCCGGCCTCGCCCGTCCCTCCGGCGAGCTGGAGGCCGCCCATGGTGGCCACGGCGAGCCACCCGGCCGCGAGCCGAAGCTAGCTTGCCAAGCTAGCACAAGCTCGCGGCGCGGCCTGGCGCCCCACCGGCGCCGCGGCCTGCCGGCCGCGCGCACAAAGGGCGGCACCTCCGCGCGCTCGTGACTGCCCGTTCGCAGCCACGGGCGGCCGTCCGAGCGCGGCGACGCGGGCAGAAGACCGCAGAGGCCCTGCCTGTGCAGTGCGCGCAGGAACTCAGTAACGTTGTCCTTTGGTGCAACTAATGTAAGTGACCACAGCTCAAGCCTCAGCCTGCCAGTGAGGCGATGACTCGACTGGCTAGCTAGCTAGTTAAAAAAATCGATGCTGAGGAAAGGACCCCTCGACGCTTGTTGGTTGACTCAGGTTGCTTGCCCAGGCTGTGTCTGTCGTCAGGGTCGGGACGCCCGGCACCGCGCACGAATCCCCGCGTACCCAACGGCACTCGCCGACTCGGGTCGAGGCGAGCGGGACGCCAGCCATGTGTCCTTTTCCTTTCGTCGCTTGGCTGCTTGGACGAGCGACCGAGCTCAGCGAGCTGGGGTGACTTGATTCTGCTTGCTGCCGTGGGCGTCTGGACCAGGCGGACGTCTCAAGCGCGGTATTGTGGTACCCGCTGGTGCGGTTGGCATGATTTTAAAAAACATCGTCTTACGCGATCGAGTTCTGTACAGAGGATGTGCATTGTGCCTACCAACGTGTTAGTTGGCGCAGGCAGCCTGTAGGGCCACCTCGAGGATGACGTCGGCGTCGAGGTCGATCTGCTGCGTGAGCGGCTGCTCGAGGTCGAGCAGGTGCACGTCGGAACCGAAGAGGGCCTGGAGATCCTGCCGCGAGCACGTAAATGGAGACGACTCGAGCCCCTGAGCACATTGCAGCACGTACGCCGCCGCGCTGGCAGGGTCCTGCGGGCGAGCCGCTGCCTCCGTGGCCGCCTTGTGCACGGCCTGGGTGGCAATGTTGCGCATGCGATTATCCACGTCAGTGTTGTTGTGAGAGCGCGCGAAAGCAGACGTCTCATACAGGCGCGAGGTGCATTCGAGATGGCTAAAGAGGCTCGGTTCGAGCTCTGTGTACTTCTGCCATTCGGCTTGAATCTGAGTCCATGCCGTGCTGGCAACTCCCGGAATGCTTTTGTCCAAAGGCGCGCCGAAAATGCACGCCTGGAAGTACTTGGCGGACAGCGAAGCAGATGGGGTCTGGCGTCGAGGCACATGCGCAACGGTGACGCGCGAGAGCGAGGCTCGCAGTGACGCCCCGCCATTAAAGGCCGTGCACATGCGCAGATACTCCTCCACCACGATACGAAGCGGCTGGTGGCGGTCCGTGACAAAGTTGATGAGGGGATGGCCCAGTGCGTAGAGCTTGACCACGAGGGGCTGCTCGTCGAGGTAGAAGAGGCCAGCTGCCATGTGGTCCCCGTTAGGCAGCGACCGGCTACCGTGCGCTGCGGACGGCGCAAGCACGAAGGCGGCGTTGTGCAGACTCTCGATGGCCGTTCGGCGCTGGCGCTTGTTCTTTCGCAGGAGAACGGATCGTGTCAGCGCCTCAGGCGTCCCGCAGCGCACCGGGCCGCCATAGGACTTGTCACCTGCCCGCGTCCAGCTGCGGAACGGGGCAAGGCACTCGAGCGCCCGCTCATGCGAGGGAATGACCTCGTTCCAGCGCTTGGAGTAACCGTCAAACGAGATGGCCCAGCGCGCTGTGTTCCCGCCAACCTCGGCGTGGTTGCGTAAAAGCCGTCCGGCGCACCAGTTGCCCTGGGAGTCCTTCATGTCCACGCGCGACCCGTGCACCAGCGCGTCCACAAAGCTCGCGTGCAGCTTGTTGCGCACCAGGTCGCTTAGCACCAGCTCCTCCAAAGGTGTCGCGGTACCCACCAGGTAGCGACACATGAGGCGTAAATGCAACGCCAGCTTTTTAGTAGCCAGCGTCAGTACGAAGCTCGTTGCCGGGTCCCGGCTGTGATAGACGCGACCGAGCACCTCGTCCAGCATACTCCGAATCGCAGGCAGCGACGTCTCCCGGACAGGGATCCAAGGGTTGCCTTGGGCACCCCCGGTAAGGACGGCTTCCACACGCGCGGCCAAGTCGAGCTGCTGTTGTTGTTGGTCGTGGTGCAATGCCGGCATCGCGCCTGGCAATGCTGGCGCCGCGGCTGTCAATGCCGGCGCCGTGCCTGGCAGTGCCGGTGCCGCGGCTGTCAATGCCGGCGCCGTGCCTGGCAGCGCCGGTGCCGTGCCTGGCGGTTGGTCTTGTGTGCGCTGCATCTGGGCTGTCCCGGGCGCCCCCATATGCGGCGCAACAAAGGTCTCGTCCCATTCCATGGCGACATCAAAGACGGCCTGCAGATGGCCGCGGGCTGTCTCCAAATTCACGCGCTGAGCTTCAGGTGCAGCTTCAGCACCATGTGTCGCGTCTTGTTGAACAATGCCCACAGCATCAAGCGCTGCACGCAAGTGGCCTTGGGCCGCCCCTGCCTGGCCTTCCATGCGAAGCCGAACAGCATGCACAGAAGTGGGGCCATCGCGGGCAGCCACGGCGTTTGCGCCAGCACCAGCCTGGACGTCAGGGGGTTGTGCCAGCGCTGCACCGGCGGTGCCGCCGCCGCCCCGGCCAGCAGTACCGGTGTGCACCGTCCCTGGTTGCGCCCCTGGCTGCGCCCCTGGCTGAACGGGAACGCCAGGGGAGTGGCGTCCACCTCCGTGCATGCGCTTTTGGAGCAGGCTGCCTCGGAGGAGACGGGCATCCTTGCGGCTAGCCTGCACGCGTGGGCGCACGCGCGCGTAAACCTGGCGAGTCTGTGCTCCCACGATTGGGAGATTTACGGGGCCCGCGTCCATCTTGAGAATCTCAAAGAGTCGAAAGAGCTCCTCGGGAGTAGGGTCGGCGACCAGAGTCGGGTCATCATCTTCAGGGCCGGAGGCCATGACGGCTGACCTTGCCTTGTCGCGCAGGAGGCGCATGAGCTGCGAGAGCCCTGCGACACAGAGGGAATGCGACCTTGAGGTGAGGATCTCGCGTGCACAAGCGCGCAGGTCTTCGAACCTGTGCCCGAGGCATTGCTTGAGCACACGAGCGCCCGCGTCGCGCAGAAACGGGCTTCCAGAAAGAGCTGCACGCATATTGAAGTGCAGCGGCGAGTGCACGGAGGTGGCGCCTGGGCGTGGCTCGCAAAGTACGCAGAGCCTGGCGAGCGCCAAGGAAGCGTCGGAGGCGTCCTTCTCGAGACGCTCGTAGGAAGACATGAGCATGTCAACGTGCGTGAGCGAAGCGGCGAGCTCGAGGCCGTTGCGGTAAGCGGCGCGTGCGCCGTCCCATTCCCATTTGTTGGGGCCGACCCAGACCCGGGACGGGCCGATGCCGGCGCCGCAAGCCGCAAGCGAATCGGAGATGGGAGGCTGCAGAAAGAAGAAGCGTGCCCAAAGCGACTCCGACTCACAGACCTCGGCAAAGATCTGCGAGGTGGCGGCGAGCCGGCCCACGTCGCGAACGGGCAGAAAGGTGAGAACCTCGGTGAGCACCTCCGCGGAGAGGTAGCGCGAGAGGCTGGCCCCGGCGACGTCGTGCTCCGTGTGACTGTGAACGCGAGGCGGGTCGCGCACGACGCGGAGCACTTGGCTGATGATGTTCTCCACGGAAACGATCGGGGTCCAGTTGTCGAGCGCGAAGGCGCGCACGAGGACCTCCTGCAACTGGCGGGGCTGCGCAGTCTGCGCCCAGGCTAGGTCAAAGTGTGGGCGCACGCAGGAGCCCTTCCACGGCACGAAGACGCGCGGCGGCTCGTGCGGGTGACGGCGGCTAAATCGTAGCAGCAGATCGGACTCCACCGAGGCGCCAGCAGCGGCGGCGCCCTTGACCCCGTCTTCCTCATCATCCTCACGCAGCGCGATACGCACGCGCCAGCACAGGCTGGCTGTGCCAGGGACCTCGTCCACGCGCACGCCCTCCGGCAGCTCTAGCACGCGCATGTCGCGCAAGATGTGCTGCCGCGCCGCCTCCATGATGAACTCCCCGGCGCAGCGTGGTGTGGCGTCGCGCGGCCCGACGCCCCGCCAGCGCTCGACCTGTCCGCTCGCCCGCTCGCCCGCTCGCCCGCTCGCTCGCCGCACGTGCTGCCGCTCGCGCCGCGCCGCGCCACGCCGCGCCGCGCCGCGCCACGCGCCGCCGCAGCGCGCCGCCGCTGCGCGCGGGCGGAGTTCCGGGTCTGCCGCCGCGTCGAACGTGGCCTTGGACTCGGACACCGAGGCGAGGCCCTTGGCACTGCACGCTACAGAGCAGGCGCGCGGCACGGCGCAGGAGCGCAGGCCGAGCGCTCGAGGCTCCCGCTCGCTTCTCTTGCTGCCCGTGGCGCTGGCGAGAATACCAGGCGGGCTGGCGAAGAGCCTCTGAGAAGGCGATCAAAGTGGGACGAAAAGGCGCGTGCAGAGTCGAGTATGAAGATGATTTGAAGTCGAGGTCAGAGTCAATCAAGGCCAGGGGGGAACTACATGGGCGGGACAGTAACACAGCAAGCGAGGAGGCCCCGTGGGAGAAGTCAGGTCTTGGCACGCTTGTCGGCCTGGTCGGCCAGGGCAGCGGAGTTGTCGTCGTCGTTGTCGCGAGCACGCTTCTTCTTGACGTCGACAGCGAGAGCCTCGGCGGATGCGGGGAGCGCAGATGAGGAGGCAGCGGCGGCAGTGGTGGCGAGGTGCTTGATCGGAGACGGCAGCTTGGCCGCCGTCTTGGACCCGTCGCGGGCGTCATTGCCGGAGTTGACCTCGTCTTCGTCGTCCTCGGGCGTCTTGCGCGCAGAATTCTTGCCTGGTGAGCTATTGGTGGCACTCAGATTCCCAGCAGAGTCATTAGGGGACAAATCGTCATTGGAAGCGTCAGCGCGGACGATTCCCGCCTTGGCGTCACTTGCCGTGGTCGGCTTGGATTTGACCGGGGGCGCCGGAGCATGCTGCTGCGGCTGCTGCTGCTGCGGCTGCTGCTGCTGCGCCGAGGCAGGCTGCACCGTCGTGGCGGTGCCTAGCATCGAGTGCTCACTCACAGTGAGGCGCGTCGACGAGGCCGCGAAGGAGGAGGAGGAGGAGGAGGAGGAGCCCCCACCAGAGCCAGCAGAGCCCGAGGAACCCACGTTTGGCCGGCTGCGCCGCGCGCCGCGCGACGCGGAGTTGCGACGGCCGTCCTCGGCCGGGTCTTGCGAGAGAGTGTCCTTGTCGGTGGAGCCAGTGCTGGAGTTTTTGTCGGAGGAGTTCGATTCGGAGCCGCTGGCCGGGTCACCAGCGCGATTCGCGCGGCGCGTCTTCTTGTACGACTCGGAAAGCTGCTTGCGCAGTTCGGGGTCCGGGAAATTGAGTGCGTGACCGCTCTCGCCGAGCTGCACAAGGCGCTCGTCGACGGTGAGAGCCGCCTGGATTTCAGACGAGTAGACTCCGAGATGCTCGCTGCGCCCATTGATCCAGATGCGAGCGATCCACTTCTTGCCGCGCTTGTGCCAGGAGACGCCGCGGTACTTGGAACTGTTATTGCGCTGCCTGCGCGCCGCGAGGTCGTCCTCGGACTGCACGTGGCCTTGCATCTGCATCTGCTGTTGTTGCTGCAACATGATGTGCTGCTGCTGCTGCTGCTGCTGCTGCTGCTGCTGTTGGGGCTGCTGCTGCGAGCCCTGATACGGCAGGAAGATGCTGCCAGACTGCATGCCACCTTGGCCCATGAACATAGGGTAGCCAGTGGTAAATGCCGGGATGGCGCCCTGCGGGGTAAAGAAAAAGCCGCTGGCGCTCGAGCCCACTTGCTGGCCATCGGCCGAGAAGAAGCTGGGGGCTGCCATGACAAAGGGGAAGCCCGGCGGCGGCGGCTGGCCGCCAATTTGCAGAACTTGCGGTGCCTGTTGCTGCTGGTATTGCGGCTGCGGAAGCTGTCGCGAAGACTCTTCGTCTCTTGCCGCCGCCGCATTGTTGCTCGTCTGGGTGCGACTCCTACGGTGCTCAGAAGTTTCGGACCTGGCGCCGGCCGTTGTGTTCATCCCGGCCGTCGAGTCGCGAGAGCCGTCGGAGAAGCCATTGTTGCCTGACCCGGACGACTCATTGCGCGAGCCGTCGTCGCTGTTCTCGCTGGACCCGGAGAAGCTCCCATCGCTCCCCGTGCTGCCTTGCGAGTTTTGCGCCTGCTTTTCCTGCTCCTCGTATTGCCGCAGGAGCTCCTGCTGCTCCTGCTGCTGCTGCGCCGTGCGGCTGCCTTGAGAAGTCTGCGGCATGCCGGAGATGATGCGCTGCAGTTGGTCCGAGGCCGATAGCAGCTGCTGCTGGTGGCCGTTCATCCCGCCGGACGCCTGCGCAAAGGTCTGCAAGCCGTTTCCCTTGGACTGCATCATTTTCGACTGAAGCGTGGCGAGCGGGATAGACATTTGCATCTGCTGCTCTTGTGGCTGCTGTTGTGGAGGTTGCTGCTGCGAAAGCTGCGTCTGTTGCTGCTGTTGCATGCCCATCGGCCATGTCCCGTAGTAGACGATGGGCTGCGCGGTTTGCTGCTGTTGCTGCTGCTGCTGTTGTTGCTGCTGCAGTTGCTGCTGCTGATTTGAGGCGGCCCCGGAGGAACTGGACGACGACGCGTTCATCATGCCGTAGAGGCCGTATGCAGGGTAGTAGCCACCCATGTGCGGCATCATCGAGCCTTGCTGAAGCTGGAGCTGCGGTTGGTCAGAGGGCTGCTGCTGCTGCTGCTGCTGCTGCTGCACCTGTGACTGTTGCGGCTGCTGCATGACACTGAAGGTGTTGGAGGCCCCTGCTGGTGCTGGCGCTGTTGCGGAGGTACCAGAAGTCGTTCGCTGCACGTGTCCCAGGCCGCGCGAGTACTCGTCCCGTTGCCTCTGCTGTTCTTCGTGCAGGCGCCGGAGCTGCTTCTGCTGCTCTTCGCGCTGCTGCTGCTGCTGCTGCTCCTGCTGCTGCTGCAGCGCCTGGAGCTGCTGGAGGTGCTGCGCTTCGAGGTTACACTTGAACTGCTCGTCTTGGTCCATGGGAGGACGACGGCGACGACGCAGACCCCGCCCAGAGACGTGGGCTGAGAGGCAGCCCAGCCCCGGGCAGGCGGCCTCGCGGAGCCCTTGTTTTTGGAGCCCTGTCCTTTGGCCTTAGCTCGTCTCGTCTTGGTCGTTGGACCTGTGCAGGTCCTCCTTGTGCTCGCTGGGCGGGCAAAGGAGGGCAAGCCCGGCCCGCCCCTGGCGCGGCCAGGCACAGGCAGGCAGGCAGGCAGGCTGCGCGCGCCCGCGCGGGACGGGCGCGCGCGCGCGCGCCGCGGGGGGGAGAAGCGGCCGGGAGAAGGGAGGGCGCACGCGGGCGCGCGCGGCGGCAGTCCGGCGCGGGGTCGCGCTGATTCGCGCTGATGTGGATTGACGGCGGCGACGCGCTGCTCCCTGATGAGCCTGCTCGAGGCCGTGGGCAGGGCTCGCGCGCGCGGAGGCTGTCTGCTGGACGGCGCAGCACGCGGTAGCGCCTGCGCACGCGCGGCGCGGCAGGCAGGCACGCGGGCGCGGCGCGCGGGCGCGGGCGCGGGCGCGGGCGGCGGCGGCTGGGCGGCGGCGGCCTCTTCGGGCGCTCGCTCGACTCGGGTCTGGCTGCGAAGAGCGCCTCGGCCGCGCCACCACTGCCCACAGCCCCCCCAATATAGGGCGCTTTGCGGGAGCTGCGGGGCGATTCCACTTTTGAGCAGTACCCCAAGGCCCGCACTGCGGTGAGGCGTTTGATACGGCGTCCCGCATGGATCAACCGTTGCGGTTTTTGATGTGGGTTCCTTGCGTGCACTGTGGGCTGCCTTGGCTCCTGCTGTGTGGCGGTGCGGCACTGCTTCGCGAGGCGCTGTGTGAATTTGCGGTGGAGCACCTGCGTTGCCATGAGTACCTCGGCCACACAAATTACCTCAGCTGTGTGGAGGGACGGAGCCTTTCTCACCGCCTCCTAGCGCGAATGCACCCGACCAGGCGTCAAGCACCTCTTTAGCCCCCAGCCCGGCGCTCTGCGTCTTGTACGTGTTCCCTTCTTCGTGCAGTCTGCTCCCCGGTGGCCAGCCGAGCGCGGCGCTGCTGGGGAGGTGCAGGCGGAGGCACAGCCATTTGGCCGGGGAGTACTGTGGAAGACTCAGGCCGATGCAGCGACACGGCCTCCGCGTCGGGCCCAGCGCCTCCCCTTGCGCCCCTTGCGCGCGGGCCGCCACCAGCCTCGGACGCGGTGCCGCGCGCGGGCCGTCCTGCCGCAGTGCGGGGTCGCTGGCGCGCTGCGCGCTCGCGCGTCTCGGAGCCGCGATTGGCGCGGCCGCGCGGCCTGCCCGCCACCGCACCCCGCAGCGCACCGCTGCGGCGGGCTGCGGCGCGACCCACTGCGGGGCCCGCCGCGGCATCCCTCTCGCAGCAGCCACCCGCGCCGCGCGCCCGCCCGCTGCCATGCCTGCCAGGCGGGACCCTGCCACGCGGCTGCAGGCGCCGCGGTATAGCGCGCAGGCTGGCGCCCCGCGCGCGTGGGCCGGCCGCCGGCCGCCCCTCGTTCGCCGTGCTGGGGGCGGTCGGGGCGGTCGACCCTGCCTTGCTAGTAGCTGGGGTACCAGGGTACTAGCTCGTAGCTCCGAGACATGACAAGTAGACAACGGACGGCGTGGGAGGCCTGCGCCCGCCGCCGCTCGCCTCTAGGCCTACCTCGTGCGTTCGTCTCGGGCTCGCTCGACTCTCCCTGCGCCACGGTGTACAGTTCTGCGCGGCTCAGATCTGGCAGCCTGGCTTGGCCACGGAGGATTATTCGCCGGCCGAGTGCCTCGACCTGCCTGCCAGTATCAGTGCCTGGCTCACGGCGCCGCCGAGCCAGGCCGGGCTGGGCCAGCAAGGCGTGCCGTCGCAGCAGGCAGCGCCGTGCGGCGCCTGCGTGACGCAAGGCGCCGCAAGGCTTCATGCCGAGCGTACCACCTAGTACATGACGCTTTGCGTGCAGCCGCCGGCACCTGACCTAGCTCACTCACCGTGGGCGACTGAGCGACCTCCCTCGCCGTCGGCTGCCTGACTGCCAGTGACAGCCTCGAGCTGACGCTGTGGCGGCGACAGGCTCATGCACTTCGCAAAGCAGCGCGGCACAGCAGCGGCGAGGGCGGCAGGGCGGCGCGGCGGCCTTGATCCGTGGCCGCCGCCGCCCGCCGGGGGCCGCGGATCAAGGCAGGATCAGGAGGCGCGGCGCAGCTGCTGCAACCTTCAACGAGCACAGGTTCTGGCGGTTCTGGTTCAGTTATAAGCTCTAGCTACTAGCTAGCTAGCTAGCGCTAGGAGGCTCGTCGCTGGCGATTGGCCCTGGCGAGAGCGCGCGCAGCCAAAAGTCCTTCTTGAGCGTCGAATTGGCGAGCAAGAGCGCCTTGTCCAGGTCCGGACCGGCGAGGGCGGCGGCGCCTGCGAGAGGCGTCCGCCGCGAGGAGCTGCGGCGAGGGGACCAGGCGGCTGTGGGCGAGGTGGGGGCGGCGGAGGGCGGCCGCCGCGGCGCGCTCAGGCTGGCGCCGCCTGCCGCTGGAGCGCCCAGGTCCAGGGCGCGGTCCCGGTCGCGGACGAGGGCGAAGGCGAGCTCGGGCCGCAGGCAGCCCGCGAGCTCGTGCGAGGGGAGGTGGCGCAGCGCGGCGAGGACGGGCCCGAAAGCGCCCAGGGGCGGCGCGAGAGACTCGAAGGCGTCGCGGCTCGCCCACCACAGCAGGAAGCAGGCGCTGTCGTCGCGGCGGCGGGACACGAAGCAGTAGTACGAGACCCAGCGCGGCGCGGCGCGGCGCCGTGGCAGGCTCGCGGCGCCTGGGTCCAGCATGATGCGCAGGCTCCCGGCAAAGCCCTCGTCGATTTCCGCTGCCGTGAGCTGCACGCCGGCCGGCGGCCGCACGTCGCGCCCCTGCACGGCGAGCGGCGCGGCCAGCGCTGCCGCCTCGCTCACGACTTGAACCCGCGTGCGCCGGGCCTCTCCCTCGCCAAGCTCGCCAAGCTCGCCAGGCTCGCCAGGCTCGCCCTCAGGCTTGCCCTCGCCCGCAGCAGCAACCGCCGTCGCCGTCGCCGTCGCCGTCGCCGTCGCTGTCGCCGCAGACACCTGCCCCGCTGGCGCGGTTGGTGGGAGCGCTGGGGCTGGGGGGAGCGCGAAATCCTCGCCCTCCGAATGCTGGTTCTGGTTCGCGAGCGGCCCGTCACGCATCAGCACAGTGTCATCCTCACCGGTGGCAGGATCAGGCTGGTCCAACGAGGTCCCCGGGAAGCGGCGCTTCGCCGTCACAAGGACGCCGGCGCAGGCCTCCCGGCGATCGTCGTCTGTCGGCATGAGCGAGAGCAGGTGGTTCACACGCAGGGCCATGGTGCCCATGCGCCGGAAGTGCTCCGTGAACATGAAGAGCGCCACGAAGAGCACCAGGTACCGGCTCGGGACGAGCGTGAAGAGCACGCAGAGGATGACCAACAGCTTGAGCACGCGGCGCGTCCGCCGCGGATGCGTCCAGTTGAAGAGGTTCTTGGCGTGCTCCAGCTTGTTGTTGATGCGGTACAGCTTGTTCTGAAAGTCCGCCAACGCGCGATTCACCATGCGCAACCGCGTTAGCAAGCGCGCCTTGTCGGCGCGCTTGGCCTCCTCGACCTCGATCAGCCGCGCGCGAGCCGCTGGGTCCGGCAGCTGCACCTCGATGCGCACCAGCACGCGCCCCAGCGAGCTCACGCACGCCTGCCCGGCCGCCTCCACCAGCTTCGCGTCCGCTCGGCTCCCATTCATGAGCGGGCTCAGGGGCAGCCACCGCTCGAACACGGGCTGCGCGAGCACGTCTTCGTCATGGATCAGGGCGGCCATCGGGATGCGCGCGCATCCAAGGAAGGCGCCCGGCGACCCGGCCTCGCTGCCGCCGTCAGCTACCTCCACCACGATCTCCGAGCTCGCCCGGAACCACGAGTCCGGCGACAGCAAGATGTCGTCTCTCTCCGCGACTGCGTCGTTGCCTTCCGCCACCGCATCCAGGACGCCGTCCTCTGGCCCGGCGTGCTGCATGCTTGCCAGTGCACCCGCCTGGACCGCCTCGTGCAGCGGGCTCGTGTTGAGCTCGCGCAGCAGGTGGTGGCCGGCAGACGCGCGGCTCATGTCCACCACGCACATGTGCACCAGGATGCGGCCCCAGCCGCCCCCGGCCGAGGCGCCCCCTGGCGGCGGGCGTATCACCATCCACTGCGGCTCGCCATCGCCTGCAACCCCGCCGAAGATCGACGGGATCATGCCCACTTGCACTCGGACAGACCCGAGTGCCTCGCTACGGAGCGGGCCGTCCGCGTCGCGCACCTGCAGCTCCACGTAGTCCGCAGCGTGCACGGCGGGTGCACCGCCCAGGACGAACTCCTGGTTCCATACCGGGTCGAGCGTGGCCGGTGACACGCGCGACTGGACACGGTTCCCCACCGTCGTCTCGCCGCCGCCCCCTCCCCGCCGCCGCGGCCGCCTCCGCCGCTTTGGTGCCGACGGCTTGCCGCTCACCATATGTTGCAAGTCCTCGATGAGCTCGGAGCCCTCGGCACGGACGTTCTCCTCGCCCTCTCGCCCAGCTTTTCCTTGTATCTGCTCTTCTCCCCCCCCCCCCTCCTCCTCCTCCTCCTCCTCTTGCTCCTCTTGCTCCTCCTCCTCTTGCTCTTGCTCCTGCAGCCGCTTGAAGCTCGAGTCGGGACTGCCGGCACCGTCGAAACCCACATGCAGAAGCGCGCCAGCGCACGTCTGCAAAACTACGTACGGGTCAGAGAGCCCGTTGCTGTCGCGTGACTGAAGGCCCTCGGCACGAAAGATGCGGACCAGAACGAGCTTGCCGCTGCGCGGCTCCAGCTTCACGTCGAATTGGAACGCCGGCACCTTGCCCTGCTGCGCGAGCCCATCGCTCTCCCACAGAACCACCTCGCTCCGGTGCTCGCCACGGGCCGCGCGATGCACCGTGTACCCACCTCGACTTTTGCTAAAATCCGGGGACGATGTCGGGAAGCTGCGCCACGTCGTCCCGATGCGCCGCAGCGACCGTTGCCCAACCTGGGCCCGGAAGCTCACCCGCGCGAAGGCAGACGGCATGTACTCCTCCAGCGCCCCGCCGTGCTCCAAAAGGCTGCCGCCGCCGCTGCCGCTGCCGCTGCCGACGCCACTGCGCGGCGTTGAAGGCGCGCTGCCCCCGACCAGGGATGCCGCCGCAGACCCCGCAGCCCCGACTCCAGTCTCGACGCCCGCATCGCGCGTCGTCCCAGTCTCACTGTCAGTCCCAGTCCCAGTCCCAGTCGCCGTCCCAGTCCCGCCGCTGCCGCGACCCACCACGGCGCGAGCCACACGGCGCGGCAAAAAGCTCGCGACGCCCCACGCCGTAGCGACGCGGCTGCGGCGCGGCAGGGGCGGCGACGGCGACGTCGGCGACGGCGCCAAGGAGCGCCGACCTCCGCGCCCCGACTTCCGAGAAACACCAGCTCTAGCAGCCGAGTCCTCCTGGGCGTCGGTAGCCCCGAAGCCGGAGATGGCTGCGGCCAGCGAGGCCACCGTCGCGGCAGCCTGTGCCGCGGCACTCACCGGCTGAATTGGCTGCACCCCATCGCCGCCGCCCATGGAGTTGAGCGAGAGCGCCCGGCCGCGGCGGGACGCGCGCGAGGCCGACCCGGTGTGCAGGAGGCCCTCGGCTTGAAGAATGGCGATGCGCACGCGCGCGTTGGTCTCGCGCGCCTGCACCTCGCGCAGAACGTCCTGCACCAGCGAGCCATTCTCCCGCTCGTAGTGCCTGCGCGCCACCAAGATGAGCGCCGCGTAGAATGGCAGCGCCAGCACGCGCTCCGCGTAAAAGTCGACGCAGCAAAAGAGGACTGTCAGCAGGACGCCGCCCAGCGAGACGGCGACGTTCTCCCAGTCCAAAAGGTAGGTCATCGACTGGCTCACCGAAGAGAACCAGCCGAGGATCGAGACCAAGCGGTTCACCTCGTGCCGCAGGTTCGCCAGGCTGAACGGCTTGGGCGGCCGCAGCGCTGGGTTCGGATTCGGGGTTACCAGCGCCCAGAAGTTCTCCTCGTAGTGCGCCTGCACCCAGAGCGATCCGACCTGCGCCACGCGGGCCTTGGCCGGTGACATGACGGGCAACTTCAGGCGAGGCATGACGACCGCGCCACCGGGCCCGCGAACGTCCCCGTGCACCACCTGCGCCTCCAGCTCGAGAAGGTCGAACATACTGAGCTGCACCACGCCAAAGAGGCGGCCCCACTTGGTCTCGCGGCGCCCGTCGCCGGCCCTTCCGCTGGCGGCCGGCTTACCCAGCGCTGCGGGGGTGATCGCCTCTCCGGCACCCGAGCTGCTGCTGCTGCTGCTGCTGTTATTGCTGCTGCTCAGCATCGCCTCTCCATGGCGCGCGGCCGCCCAGACCTCGATCTCAAGCGGCGTGAACATGTCGTACACCGCGAAGCTGTAGTCTCGCTCGGCCTCGGTAAAGGCGATGCTGAGCTCGCCATGCACGCTGCGCGTGGTCACGGTCGTGTCCCCGAATCGCACGACCGTGCGGTAGGCGACGTGAAAGTCGTCGCTGACGATCTTGAGCGAGATGAGCCCGAGACGCAGCACCCCGAGCACAGGACGCAGCTCTTCGTGCACACTGAATGCAAGCATGTCAAGCGCAACAATGGGCGCGGATGCTGCGAAGCGCGCTGGCACCATGGGCAGCTCATGCGGTGCGCTGGCGTCGCCGGCTTCGTCACAAAGGCGCTCCAGCGTCTCTGGCTCGAGGCGTGCGCGCGCCACGACCTCGTCCGATGCGGAATCCACGAGCTCAAGATCGAGCGGGCTCTTTTGCTCCGGCGTGGCGGCCGCCGCGTAGAACGGCAGCACACGCTGCGTGTGCAGCACGGCGCAGCCGCCGCTGTGGCTCGTGAAGCGCGCCTCTGCGCTCTCAAAGACGCTTGTTCCGAGGCGCATGCGCAGAAAGACGCGCTCCGGAACCAGACGGTCGTGTGGAGGCCAGGTCTCCTGGCCCAAGATATCCATCACGCGCCGCACGCCGACCAGGAGCTTGCGGTTGAGCTGCATACGCTTCTCGCCAATGGGCACGAGCTTTACGCGCATGCGTAGGCTGCCGTAGGGCCCGTCGTCCTCGGCACCCTCCTCACCGACCGGCAAGGACACGCCGGAGTCCTCGGAAGCGCCGCGGTGCCGGCGCGCCCCACCCTTCGCGAAGCGGAGGGCCGCGCCGAGGCTGGTCGCAGACTGGGAGGCGGTCTCCCTGGCCGACTGCGGCAAGGCGCCCGAGCCGTCCGAGACCATGCGGCGGCCCATCGCGCGGCGCAACGAGGAGCCCACGCGCGAAGCGCGCGCGCCGAGGGTGTGACCCTCCTCGTCCTCGTCTGCTTCCTCGTCCTCGTTTCCGTCAGCGGCAGTCGCCACCCCGAAGGTGCCATTGTCGAGGCTCGCCTCGGCGGACAGTGAGCTGGCCACGGGCGGCTCCTGCAGAGGAAAGTACTCCGTGAGCTCGGCGCCGCGCTTGTCAATGTAGCCGAGGCTGTCGAGGAGGTAGCCGAGATCGAAGCTGATGACGCCGAGCGCGGCGTCGGCGCCGCGCGCCGACTCGCTCATGACGCAGACACGGAGGTGGTCGGCGCGGCCGAGGCCGTCTCGCGCCTCCTCAACGGAGCGATTGAACTTGAAGCGCTGGTTCCAGACCGGGTTGAGCGTGCGGTGCCTTGTACGCGAGCGCTGGTTCTGCTGCTGGCCGCAGGAGATGAGACAGTAGGGGTGCGCATCGCGGGAATGCGGGTCCGGGGGCTGCAGTCCGCGTGCCGAGAGCACGGTGACCTGGAGCTCATAGAGCCACTCCTTGCCCTTGTACAGGTCGCGCGTTTCTTGCAGATTGTGCGAGGACAGCGCGTCGGGCAGCACAAAGTGCGCGGCCACCTGGACTTCGCCGGCGCAAGGAAACTTGTCGCTGGAGAGCTGGAGCCAGGCGGCGTGCCCGCCAGGCTGCTGCGCGAGCTGATAGATGGGCAAGGTGACGGATCCGAGCTTGTCGCTGGTGAGGAGGTCCTTGTCAAAGACTGTAATTTGTACCTCGTCGAGCTCCGTAAGAAAGTCCTGCATGCCAAACTCGAAGACCTGGTTCCACTTTGGCGCTAGCGACTTGGCCACGGTCCGCGTGCGCTGCTTGCGGCTGCGCACGCGGACTTGGCAGAAGGGATCGCTCCAGCCATTCTTGTCGGCCGCCACGAGGCGCCGTGCCTGAACGACGCGCACGAAGAGGCGCGGCGAGCTGGCTGTGAGTGTGGGCGCGCCAAGGCGCCAGGGCGCCACGGGCTGCCGCACGGGCGAAAACGGGCCGGGCGACTGTGCGGTGAGCGAGGCGTCCTTCGTTCCGGAGGGGCTGGACGCGGCCAGACTCGGCGGGCTATACGGTCGGAGCGGGCTACTAGTAGGTGGGCCAAGTGAGCCGACAGCCAGCGCCGTGGGGGACGCGGGCGCTGGTGTCGATGGTGGCCGAAAGTGGATGCCCACCTGAATGCGGCCAAGGTCCGTCGAGCCAAAGTGCGCGGCCATCCGGTCCGTGGGCGTGAGTGGGTACCAGCGCAGTTCCGTGGGCAAGGCGGTGCGCAAGATGGCCCAGAGTGGGATGACGACCTGGCCGAGGTCGTCGTCGCGCGACCAGCGGTCGTCATCGCGCACAATAATGGCCACCTCGTCCTCGGCGTCGACGTTCTCGAGACTCGGGAAGCTGAAGGTCTCCTCCCAGCGTGGCTCCAAGGTGCGGTGCTGCACCTCGGTGCGAAAGCGGCGGCCTTGGCACATGACAACACAGTAGGGGTCGCTGAGGCCTGTGATGTCGGCCGCGCGGAGACCACGCGCCTGCACGATGACGACGGTGAGCTTGCTATAGGCCTCGAAGCGGGCAAGGCCGCCCGGGTTGTCCACCCAAGCCTCATCTTTGCGCAGGTCCTCGAGACCGAGCGGGAAGGGGCGGCGTGCACTTGCGCTCCCACTGGCGCTGGCGCCGGCGCCGGCGTTGGCGGTGCTAGTACTGCTGCGGCGGCGGTCGCCTAGGCCGAGCGCGCGGCGCAGACCGCGATGCGGCTCGGCCGTGGCGCCCGCTCCGATGCCTGGGAGGTCGCTGAGGGGGCACCAGTAGAGCGCGAGTTCCACTTCAATGTCGGGCCCGATGCGGACCGAGACGAAGTTCTCGGGCGAACCGACACGGGCGAGATCCTCGACACGGATAGCTGCCACGCCCAGAATGGGCTGCGGGCGGCCCAGGCGCGCAGACGCGGAGGAGCGCACGGAAGCTGCGCGCTTGAGGCGGAGCTCGAGCACGGTGTTGGCGTCCACGTTGGAGTGGCTCACAGGAAAGTGACAGACCTCGTCCCAGGCATGATGGCCGGCCTCGAGCACGAAGGTGCCCGTGCGCCGCGAGTAGGCCAGCATGGACAGCTTGAGATACGCCTGCGGGCAGGCCTCGGTCGAGGTCAGCACGCGCACCGCTCGGAGCGCGACGACCAGCTCGGCCTCTTGCATGCTGGACACCCCGGCAGCTTCGCGACGCAGCATGGACTGGATGCGCGCCGCCACGTGCGACGATCCGATGCGGCCGGACGACGCGGACGAGGGCTCCCGCTCGTGCCCATGGTCCTCGCCGTCACGGGGGCTCGCTTGCGACTCCGGATCTCTTGTTGTCGCGCCATCTTCAATCTCCTCTTCGCTCTCCGCGTCCATGAGCGCCCTGAGCGCCTCCAGCGCGGCGGCGTCCACGGGACCTTGGCCGAGCTCCTCGTCCTCCTGAAGCGTCAATTCCTCGAGCGTCAAGTTCCTCTTGTTGTCGTCGTCGTCCATCGTGGCGGCGCCGTTTGTTCGCTTTCGCTTTTCGAAAAAACCGCGCTCGACTCGGACCCGGACCCGGACCCGGACCCGGGCAGGCCTCGCTCAGCTAGAGCCAGCCAGCCAGCGCCGCGCGCGGCCTGCGGCGGCGCGGCGCGGCCCCTGCCTCGCCTGCGCTCGCGCCGCCCCCGCCGCCGCTCGCCGTCAGCGGCCTTGGCTCATCTCGATTCTGCGGCGCTTCAGCAAAAAGCGGTGACGCCCGGCGACCTGTGCAGGGGTCGCGCTTGCGAGACTCGCAGCGCGCCCGCCTGGCGGGGCTTCGACGCCGGCGCCTGAGCAGGGCCGGCCCTGCGTGTGGGGAGCACTCTGGGATAGATTTCTTGGTTGAGCGGGAGCGGCACAAGTGGCCGGTTCCGCGGCGGCAAGTGGCGCTGGCGGCCGCGAGCCTCTGTCGCGAAAAGCAAGTTACAGGTTAGCAAACGCGGAAGCAGACTCGGAACAGAATCCGAATCGGAGGAGTTGGAGACGAGGTACGTGCTGCGCGGCGCGGGCGGGGCAGAGGCGCGGCGGCGCGGCGCGGCGCGGCGCGGCGGGGCGAGCTGGGCGAGCGGCGCGCGGCGAGGTGCGGCGCGGCGCGGCAGGAAGCGGCGCGGCAGGAAGCGGCGCGGCACGCAGCGGCGCGTGCAGATGACGCGACGCGGCTCGATAGCTTGCTTGTCAAGAAGCTCGCCAGCGCGCTCGTCTGCCCTCGTGCTGCCGCTCGCTGCGCAGTTGGCCTCAGGCTGGCGTGGCCAGGGTTTCAGGAGCGAGTGGAGGAGGTCGGCGTTGATGATGCATGCTTTTGATGATGATGGTGATGGCGACGATAAAAGATGACGGCTGACGAACGAGACAATGAACAGGATCAGCGACGAGGAAACGCAGGCAAGCATGGTCAAGCCGGCGGCGGCCGCACCGACGTGGACCGATGAGTACAGGCCGGACTACAGCGACGATGAGCCCAAGTTCGTGATGTTCAAGGACCAGGTGGCGAAGATCCGGTTCGCGAAGAAGGGCGTGGCGGCGCGCGCCGCGGACGGCGGGTGCCCGGAGGATACGGTGGTGGAGGCGCTCAAGCTGGCGGCGAGCAACTGGCCGGACAAGCCGGCGCTGCGCGTGGAGCGGCCGCTGCCGCCGGCCAAGGGGCGCGACACGGCGCCGTCGGCGCCGCTGTCGCAGTGGAAGACGTGGACGTGGAAGGAGTATCACGAGGAGTCGCGCAGCGCGGGCAAGGCGTTCATGAAGCTGGGCGCGGCGCGCTTCGAGGGCGTGCTGATCCTGGGTTTCAACGCGCCGGAGTGGTTCATGGCCCAGATGGGTGGCATGATGATGGGCGGGCTGGCGGTGGGCCTGTACCCGACGGACACGCGGGCTCAGATCGTATACAAGACGGATCTGGTGGACGGCGCGATCGCGGTGGTGGACACGGAGGCGAACTACCGCAAGTTCGCGGAGAGCATCAACGAGCTGCCGAACCTGAAGGCGATCGTGGCGTGGGACTACACGGTAGCGGAGGAGCTGAAGCGCGGCGACGGCAGCGTGGTGCGCGGTATGACGTGGGAGGCGGCCGTGGCCATGGGAAAGTCTGAGGGCGATGACGCTGCCTTGGACGAGGTGCTGGAGAAGACCGAGCCGGGCAACTGCGCGGCGATCGTGTACACGAGCGGGACGACGGGCATGCCCAAGGGCGTGATGGTGAGCCACGACAACTTGGTGTACGAGAGCTACGTGGTGGTGAAGACGGGCGTAAACAACCTTGGCCTCAAGAAGGAGCAGGAGCGCATTCTCTCCTACCTGCCGCTCTCGCACGTGGCTGCCATGATGGTGGACATCATCTCGCCGATCGTGTGCACTGCGTACCAGGAGGCGTGGGTGACGGTCCACTTCGCGCGGCCGTACGACCTCAAGGTGGGCACGCTGGGCCAGCGTTTGACGGCGGTCCGCCCGACGCTCTTCATGGGCGTTCCGCGCGTGTACGAGAAGATCGCGGAGAAGCTGCGCGAGGTGGGCGGGCAGACGACGGGCGTGAAGAAGATTATGGCGACCTGGGCCAAGGGCCAGGCCAAGCAGGTGCTTGGGAACCAGCAGATTGGGCGGTCGGGTGGCGGGCGCGGCATGTTCTACGGGCTGGCCGATACGCTCCTGGGCAAGGTGCGCGAGAAGCTGGGCCTGGACCAGTGCAAGTACATCTTCACGGGTGCGGCGCCCATCGACGTGGAGACTCTCGAGTACTTTTCCTCGCTGGGCCTGTGCGTGAACGAGACCTACGGCATGTCGGAGAGCCTGGGCGGTACGACGTGGAGCACGGACCGATGCCACCTGTTCGGGTCGATCGGCTACGAGATGCAGGGCTCTGAGATCCGCATCTTCGACATTGGCGTGGACGGAACCAAGACCGAGTGCCCGACCGCCAAGGACTGGCACAACCCGACCGAGGCGGAGCAGGGCGAGATGTGCTACCGCAGCCGCGCCATCATGATGGGCTACCTGGCCAACCCGAAGTTCGGCGAGGAGCACGTCGAGGAGATGCGCGTCAAGAACGCGGAGACCATCGACTCGGAGGGCTTTTTGCACAGCGGCGACAAGGCCAGCAAGGGCCCGCTCAACGTGTACCGCATCACGGGCCGCTACAAGGAGCTCATCATCACGGCTGGCGGCGAGAACATCTCGCCGGTGCCCATTGAGGCCGCGCTCAAGCGCGCCTGCCCGGCCATCGCCAACGCCATCATGATTGGCGACAAGCGCAAGTTCAACGTCGTCCTGCTTACGCTGCGCGCCAAGGGCGCCACCGGTGAGGTCCCTGGCACGGACGAACTCGACGGCGCAGCCGCCGCGCTGGACCCCAGCGTCAAGACCATCCCGCAGGCCGCCGCTTCGGACGCCTTCAAGGACGCCATCACGCGCGCCATCAAGGAAGTCAACGCCAACGAGGAGGTCGTCGTCTCCAATGCCGCCAAGATCCAGAAGTTCACCATCCTTCCGCGCGACATCTCCGTCGAGACCGGCGAGCTGACCCCGTCCCTCAAGCTCAAGCGCGCCGTCGCCGAGGCACGCTTCCAGCCCATCATTGACGCCATGTACGAATCCTCCGACCTCTACGTGCCCTTTTCTGTCGCGCCCGAGATCAAGGACGTGGCTGCGCAGTGAAAAAGGGGGGAAAGCCTCTTCACTGTCAAGAACTTCAACAAGAAGCGTCCGCTCCTCACAGCTTCCGGCCGAGGAAAACAAAAACATATTACACACTTGCACTGTGGCCGATGGGCCGAATCCTGACGATCCGTGAAAACGGGGCTACTACGGCTGCGGCGGCCGATGCGAAGCCCACACCGCGTGCCGAGCAAGCCTCCCGCCTCGCGGCGTCCGGAGTCCGGAGTCCGTAGGCTCGTCCGCCGCGCGCGCTGGCCGCTGCCAGCGGCCACGGTGGCAGGTACGCCGAGCGCGCGCATTTTCAAGTTGAAGCGAGCTGGGCATCCGCACGACGCGTCATGCCAGCCTGTTGCGATCCGGCTCACCGGCGGCGGCTCGCGGATAGCTAGCTAGCTAGCTAGCCAGGCAAGGCCAAGCCACAGGGCCAGCGGCGTGCAAAGCCGCGCATTCACAGTACCGATGATGACAACGTGATGAGAGGCGGCCGCCTCCGAGTCGCCTTCACCGTCACCACTGCAGCGAGGTGGTCAGCAAGCCCCGAGCCTTGACTGACCATGCGTCACCCAAACCCCAGCGCTGCGAAGCGCCGAAGCGCGGCGCACAACCATCCAGGCTCCTCTGCGCCGCAGCCCCGGAGCTGCCCGGCTCCTGCTCCAGCCGCGTGCCAGCCACGCGAAGCCTCCAGCCTACGCCCGCCTCGCGCTGCCGTGCCGTGCAGCCTGTCCAGCAATGACAAGCCAAGCCTTGTGCAGGTGCGCGCCTTCCGCCCGCGGGACCGGGGCCGCCCGTCCCGGCGCGCGCGCGTGCAGCCGCGGTGCACGCCCGCCGCTGGGCGCGCTCGAGGTCAACTTGAGGTTCTTGAAGCGCAAGTTCAAGTTGCCCTTGCAGCTCACGTTGCTCGAGTTGCACGGCAGGGCCAACACCGCGCGAATCCGGGCTGACACCGCGGCGCGCTCGGACAGACAGACTCGGACCAGGGCGGAGGCGGCGGCGCGCGAAGAGCGCGCGCGCGGCGGCAGCGGCAGAACGCGAAGGCAGCGCGGCGAGCGGCGGCGGCGGCGGCGGCGGCGGCGGCGGCGCGGCGCGCGGCGCGCAGACGCGGCGGCGGGCGAGGGCAGCGAGCGCGAGCGGGGCGCGGCGGAGCAGCGGATCGCGCGCGCGTGCACACGCGCGCACGGACGCACGCGCGAGGCGAGGCGAGGCGAGGCGAGGCGAGGCGAGGCTGGGCGAGGCGAGGCGAGGCGGGGTGCGCGGCGAGGGCGGCGGGGAGGATGAGCAGGCCCGCGCAGGCAGCGCCGGTGTGGTCGGAGGCGTACCGGCCGAGCTACGATGATGACGAGCCGAGGTTCTACATGCACAAGGAGGATGTGGCCAAGATCCGGTTCGCGCAAAAGGGCGTGGCGGCGCGCGCCGTGGACGGCGGGTGCCCGGAGCTGACGGTGGTGCAGGCGCTGCGCGAGGCGGCGCGCAAGTGGCCGACGAAGCCGGCGCTGCGCGTGGAGCGGCCGGTGCCGCCGCCGAACGGCGCGGACACGGAGCCATCGCAGCCGCTGTCGCGGTGGAAGACGTGGAGCTGGGCCGAGTACTACGCGACGGCGCGCGCCGTGGCCAAGGGTTTCGTGCAGCTGGGCGCAGAGCGGTACAGCGGCGTCATCATTCTGGGCTTCAACTCGCCGGAGTGGTTCCTGGCGCAGATGGGCGCCATGGCCATGGGCGGCCTGGCCGTGGGCATCTACCCGTCGGACACGCAGGCGCAGATCGTGTACAAGACGGATCTGGTGGACGGCGCCGTGGCGTGCGTGGACAGTGTGGCGAACTTCCACAAATTCGCGGATAACGTGGACAGCCTGCCGGACCTCAAGGCGATCGTGACGTGGAACATGGAGGCGCAGGAGGACGTGCAGCGGTCGGACGGCAGCGTGGTCAAGGTGGCGACGTGGCCGGACCTGCTGCAGCTGGGCGTGGAGCTGGGTGACGACGCGGAGCTCGACAGCATGATCGAGGAGACCAAGCCCGGCAACTGCGCCGCCATTGTGTACACGAGCGGCACGACGGGCATGCCCAAGGGTGTCATGGTGAGCCACGACAACCTGCTCTACGAGAGCTACGTGGTGGTCAAGACGGGCGTGAACAACCTCGGGCTCAAGCGCGAGCAGGAGCGCGTGCTTTCGTACCTGCCACTCTCACACGTGGCCGCCATGATGGTGGACATCATCTCCCCCATCGTCCTGACGGCCTTCCAGGAGGCCTGGGTGACGACGCACTTTGCGCGTCCGTACGACCTCAAGATCGGCACGCTTGCCGACCGCCTGCGAATCGTGCGCCCGACGCTCTTCATGGGCGTACCGCGCGTCTTCGAGAAGATCGCCGAGCGCCTGCTGGAGGTGGGCGCGCGCAACAAGGGCCTCAAGAAGGCCATGGCGGCCTGGGCCAAGGGCCAGGCCCGCAACGCGCACACCAAGCAGCAGCTCGGCGGCTCCGGCGGCGGCCGCGGCATGTTTTACGGCCTCGCCGACTCGCTCCTCGGCAAGGTGCGCGAGAAGCTGGGCTTGGACAAGTGCAAGTACATTCTGGCTGGCGCCGCACCCATGGCCATCGATACGCTCCAGTACTTTGCCTCGCTCGGCCTCACGCTCAACGAGGTATACGGCATGTCGGAGTGCCTCGGCGGCACGACGTGGAGCACGGACCGCGCGCACATGTGGGGATCCATTGGCTTCGAGATGATGGGCGCCGAGGTGAGGGTCTTTGAGGTCGCCGCCGACGGCAGCAAGACCGAGTGCCCCGTGGCCGCCGACTTCCACAACCCGACCGAGGCGGAGCAGGGCGAGCTCTGCTTCCGCGGTCGCCACATCATGATGGGCTACCTGGCCAACCCCAAGTTTGGCGAAGACCACGTGGAGGAGATCCGCGCCAAGAACATGGAGACTATCGATGCCGAGGGCTTTTTGCACAGCGGCGACAAGGCCAGCAAGGGCGAGCTCAACGTCTTCCGCATCACCGGCCGCTACAAGGAGCTCATCATCACGGCGGGCGGCGAGAACATCTCGCCTATTCCCATCGAGAACGCGCTCAAGCGCGCCTGCCCGCTCATCGCCAACGCCATCATGATTGGCGACCAGCAAAAGTTCAACATCGTCCTCGTCACGCTGCGTGCCCAGGGCGCCAACGGCGAAGTCCCCGGCTCTGACGAGCTCGACGGCGCCGCCGCCACCTTTGAAGCCGGCGTCTCTACCGTCACGCAGGCCATGGAGTCGCCCGCCTTTGTGCAGGCCATCACCGACGCCATCGAGGAGGTGAACGCCAACGGCGAGGTTGTCGTCTCCAACGCCGCAAAGATCCAGAAGTTCTCTATCCTTCCGCACGACGTGTCCGTCGAGACCGGCGAGCTCACCCCGTCTCTCAAGCTCAAGCGCGCCATCGTTCAGTACAAGTACGAGTCCATCATTGAGGCCATTTACCACTCCGAAGACGTCTTCACGCCCTTTTCCGCCGCGCCGGACATCAACGAGCTCGATGCGTAGACTCTCTTTTCTCTCCACCAGACCTTTCCGTTTCACCAGTAGAGCCTTTGCGTGAAAACATTTGTGTTTTGTTCCAGTTTGTTGCTTGTCTGTTTGAGCTGCGCGGCGATGAAGTTTGACCTTGGAGCCCGCGTACTGGTACTCCTACAAGACGGAATACATCGAACCTTGGAGCCCGAGTACTGGTACTCCTACAAGACGAATACGTCGAGCCCAAGGCCCTCGATACCGGCCAAGAGGCTGCAAATTGAGGCCGCGCGTGGTGATGACCTTGGGAGGTGGCAATCTCGAGGACCACTTGCTGCGCGTTATGATGGGAGGCGATCTGATCGAGCCACGCCAGCAGCAGCATAAGGCAATGTGAGCGCAGCTCTCTAGCTAGCTGGCGACTTGATGAGTCTCGGTGGCGCAGAGTTTCCTTGTGGTCGTCCGGAACGCGCGCGCGTTTTTTTCACAGGCAGCATCACAGCTTAGCGACATGGTCAGGACGAATATCAGTGAGCGACGCACAGCCAGAGAGCTTCATGACGGTGGTGAGCTCCTCGTTGAGAATGTCGAGCATTCGCGCGACGCCCGCTTCGCCCTCCACAGCGAGGCCCCAGAGCGTTGGACGGCCAACAAGCACACCCGTGCAGCCCATGGCCAGGGCGCGAAAGACATCCTTGCCGCGGCGAATACCGCCGTCAACCCAAACGGGCAGGTCCGGAAAGCTCTGGCGCAGAGCAGGTACAACCTCCCAGGCCGCGAGCGCCGTGGGAAGCGCCGCGTCCAGCTGGCGCCCGCCGTGGTTGCTCAGCACGAGGCCGTCCACGCCCAGGTGCGCGGCGAGCAAGGCGTCGCGCCGAGCCAGCACGCCCTTGAGCACGAGCCCGAGCCCGTGCTCGTGGCACAGATCGCAAAGCGTGCGCACGTCGTCCCAGGTCAGCGCGGGCGAGTGGCCGGCGTGGGTCCCAACGCCCTTGATGGCCTCGAGGGCGCGCAGCTTGGGCATGCCGCCGCGCTCCGCTTGCAGGCGTGCAATCCATGCTGGATTGCGGTACGTCTTCTCGCGGTTGCCAAAGGTTGGTGAGTCCACCGTAAGCACCACGGCGCGCACCTCTGGCAAGCGATCCGCAAGGTGCGTCACGACGCGCCGTAGATAGTCGTGGTCCACGCGTGGGTCGGTCGCGGACCGCACGGGCGCGTACAGCTGAAGAAAGCGCGGGCCACCCGTGCCGAGCTCTTCGATGGGCAGGGACGAGTAGTGTGGGAGTACGTAGAGCGCATCGCGCGAGGTCGCGGCCGCGTGCACCGCTGCCTCGGCGACTCCCGGCGCCACGATGGCCGCGCCGGCGAAGGGCGCGATGCCCACGGGCGACGCCGCGTCCAGCTGCAAGAACTTGCTGCGCACCCGGAGCCGCAGGGAGCAGCGACTCACGTCGCGCAGCACGCGCGGCCGCAGCGCAAAGGTCGCCCATGCGTTGCAGTTCGCGCGCAGCGTCTCCTCATCCTCGGCGCCCAGGTCCACATAGTCTCGCACGCTGCTTGGGAGCAGCGCGCTCGCCGCGGCCTGGAGGTCAGCCACGGAGAGCAGTTTGCAGCCCTCCTCCTCTTTGGTGCCATCCGACCCGCCGGCTGCGAGTCGCTCCTGCATGCTCATGGGCGCGGACGAGGATGATGCTGGTGATTCTTGCGACTGGGTGGGTTGCTGCACGTACCCAATGGCTAGCGACGCGTGGTGCTGCAGCACTGAGGCACCGTGCGCTGCGTGGAAAGCCGCGCTCGCATCGCCACCCGCTGCGTCCAGCAGCACTTGCGCGCCGCCGGGGTGCAGGTCCAAGAAGGCAGTCACATCGTACACGACGCCGTCTACCACCACGGCCACGCCTGCCTCGCGCGACCGCCGCGCCGCCACCTCCTCCCAGCTCCACTGAGAGGCGCGAGAGTCCGCCATGAGCGTGACAACGGCCTGCTCAGGCCCGGCTGGCTGGGCTGGCTGGGCTGGCTGGGCTGCATGCAGCCTGCAGACGCCTGTCAGAGCGCCGCCCGCCAGTGGTCAGCACTGGCGACCGTGGTACCAGGCGAGCCTTCTGTCAAAGTAGCCTTGACAACCAAGTCGTCCATGTTCGAGTCCCGTCCCCGCCCAGCGTCTCGATGCTCGTCATGATGCTCTACCCCTGGCACTGGCAGCAGTTTGTCGATCATCCAAAGTCAGTCGAAACCTTCGTCAGCGCAGTGAGCCTGCAGCGAGACGAGAAGCGTCGAAGCGGCGCTGCAAGAAGCGAAGGGAGGGCTTTGCTTGCCGTCCAAGTCCGCCTCACGGCGTCAGTCCTCCTCTGGGAGGAGACTTGCCGATGACGGAGCCACTGCCGGACTCGTACGTCGTCCCAATGACGCATCGCGCCGACGGCTCGCTGCGAAGCGCAGTGATGGTGAATGACAGCCGGCAGCGCGATCTTTTTCGGCGCTGCGCTCCGTCCTTCAAGCCGCTCCTGTCGAGGTGGAGCGCGACGCAGAGGCCGCCGATCGGACAGGACAGCGCGGCGGCGGCCACAGACAGCCCAGGCATGAGGCCCTGGCTTCACTGTCGATCAATCCACTCGCGCGCGCAGTCCGCCAGCCAGCTGCCGCGAATCGCGATTATCGCGTGCAGTAACTAGTGCAGTGCCTCCATCTAGCTGATTTCCATCAAGAGCAAGTTGAACTTGAAGAAGGAAAGAAAGGCGCCCCCGAAGCGGAGGCGGAGCGCTCGAGGCGAGCAGCGAGCGAGCAGCAAAAGGACTTCGCGGGCGCGAGCAGCACAGCACAGCAGCAGCGGCGGCAGCGGCGGCGGCAGCAGCAGCACAGCAGCAGCAGCAACAGCAGCAGCAGCAGCAGCAACAGCAGCAGCAGCGAGGCAGGATGGCCGCTCGGGATGAGGCTGACTTCGTGGGGCGCGTGATCGGCGCGGCGTCGCAGGGCGCGGCCGGCGCCGTGGTGGGTGCCTGCCTGTCGAGCGTGACGGAGCCCGTGGTGAACCGCGTGCTGGTGAAGCGGCAGAGTCTGCAGGAGGCGCTGGCCGAGGTGGACCTGGAGTCGATCCAGAAGTTCTTCAGCACGGTGGTGGCTGCGAACTTTATCAAGTTTCCCTTCTTTGAGGTCGTGAGCATCCTCGTGGGCGACCTCGACCTGCCGGACACGGCCAAGGGCGCGGTCCTGGGCGCGACCTTCACCACGGCGACGCTGCCCATTGGCAACTACCGCTTCTGCAAGAGCATGGGCATGCCGGTGGACATCAACTCGCTCTACAAGGCCTACTTGCCCACCGTGCTGCGCGACGTGGTCTACGGCATCGTGCGCCAGAAGGTGGGCTCGTACCTGGCCGAGGCCTACCCTGGCCTCAACAAGTCCGCCAGCGGCCGCTTCGTCGCCACCTTTGTCACGGTCATGGCGGCCTGCCTCATCTCGGCGCCCGGCAACGAGATCCGCGGCTACTACCTGCAGCCGCCTGACCGCCGCCTCCCCGTCAAGGAATTCTTCAAGCCGGACCGC
This sequence comes from Thraustochytrium sp. TN22, assembly GCA_013306675.1. Classification (NCBI taxonomy): domain Eukaryota; class Bigyra; order Thraustochytrida; family Thraustochytriidae; genus Thraustochytrium; species Thraustochytrium sp. TN22. Next base: position 79,619 of record JABLUY010000058.1, read on the forward strand.
TTCATCCGTAGCACCACCATTGGCGGTCTCATCATGTCCTCCGCCCTCGGCGTCGGCTCCCTCGTCGTTGGCCCTGCCACTGTCCAGTTCAACAACTTCAAGGCGCTCCTCGACGCCAACCCGCTCGCCAAGGTCATGGTCGGCATTTTCCTCGCCCAGCAGTACCTTGATGCCAAGCGCCACGACGAGCTCATGCGTAAGCTCGCCCCGAAGAAGGATGCTTAAAAATCCCTTGGAAACATGTGAATCAAACGGAAATACAACTTTTAGCCCTAACTCACGGGTTCCTGCAGTGCGATGAGCATCACGCGCCCAAAGGCCGCAGGCAGGCGGCGCGTGCCCTTGGGCAGGGCCCGGGCGCCGCTCGAGCTTGGCTTTCTCGTCTCGTCTCGACAAGATGACGTCATCGAGCCTGATGAAGGACGTGGCGTGGTAGCTACAGTATCGGCGAAGTCGTGACCCTGGAGCTCGAACGCTCGCCCCGAAGAAGGATGCTTTTAAAATCCCTTGGAAACATGTGAATCAAACGGAAATCCCTCTCTTTTCTTACGGCACAGATCTGTGCCACTACGACACTGCATCTGGTGATATCGGGTTCAGCGCACCTTTTTACGAAGTTAGCTTGCTGGGGAGCCCCGTATCAGGTCTATCACAGTGGTCTATTTGGATTTTCCTTCCCTGTGTTCCCGTGTTTTGGCGGTTCTACATTCTGCAAAGAATCCGCGCGCGAGCGTCGAGGTTCGAGCTCGTTGAGCTCTGCCTCGCGGCGTGAAGGTTGGGTTGGTTTGCAACACCGCGATGAAATGAGACGCCGACAGTCTCCAGTCGCTTGCACGGCCGCGGCTGCGCGCGGCGCGCGGCGCGGCGCCCGCCAGTCGCGCGCCGACGAGCTGCACTCCAGTGCGCCTGTGGCAAGTTGCTCCGGCATCGGGCGAAGCTGCTGGTCGTGGTGCTACTGTACCAGGGCGAAGCCGCCAACAACGACCCATGTCTGCCACTCCAAATCGCGCTCCTCGCGGTAGAGGCCGCGCTGCGCGCCGTGCGACAAGGAGCAGCTCCAAGGAGAGGCTTGATCCTGCCATTAGCGAGGGCGAGCTCGACGACGACTCGGATGACCAGGCAAACGAGCACTCCAACCAAACCAGCGACGATGACAAGGAGAAGGCTCCGGACGAAGCTATCAATCTACCGGTAGATAGGTGCAAGTGTGGCTCACGGACGCACAAGCGTGTCAGTCATCACGACTGCATCCTCAACAAACGTCGCAGCGGTGGTGCGCGCCAGCTCGAGCAAAGCACTTCCAGAGCTAGAGCTCGGCCCCAGAGCAGGGATCAAGGCGACATCGACTGGTTCTTCGAGTCGGAGCTATCCGAGTGCAGGCTCTTGAGCACCGCGGACGCTGAGCGCATCTTAGACAAGCGGCTCGAGAAGCACGCGCGCTCCGTTTAAAAGCACTTCAAGGTGCTCTTCTCGGAGGTCGACGTCGGCAGCATCGCGCCATGACGCTCTTCCCCCGCATGCACAAGAAGGCAGTCGAGCTGCTGGTCCAGTACGTGCTTGACGAAGCGCAGAGTCAAGGCAAGATGCCGCCCCAGCCTAGCAAGGTCTGGAAAATCTTCGGAATGGCTCTCCACATGCGCAACAACAGCAAGAAGAAAAATGCTGCAGTGACGTGGCTCGAGCGCCACCTCAAGGAGCTCGACGAGGGCGCAGTAAGGGCGTGGCGAAATGTCGTGCCCGTCGAGCACCGCGGGCAGCTTCTGCACCAAGCAGTCGTCTTCAAGTCAACGCACTGCCTGTACGTTGTCGCAACGAAGAACAGCATCATCTTCACCGCGCTCATTCGAGTTCCATAGACCGCACGCCACACGTACCAGTGCGCGCTCACCAAGTGGGGAGACGTAGTCAGCTGGGCACACGACGAGATGGGGCACCCAGGGGCTCCTGCGCCACCACAGAACATCTTCTTTCCCCAGGACAGGCACATCATCGCATCGCGCTATTCTATGTGGAAAGCCCTGCCTCGAGCAAGGGCAACATGCTTCTGCCGCTCAGGCTGATTCGCTCGCTCCTTCAGTCGCCATACAGCTCGCTGAAGGGCGGCGCGGACGCAGTCAAGCAGCATCGCGAAGCCGCCTCAAACGCAGCCTTGCACCTCCAGTGGAGGCAGCTGGTCGCATTCAACCTGCTGACCATAATGGTGACAGACACGCGCGCGTGTTGGCGCTTCCTCAACGCCGTGAAGGCGTGCACTGAGAATGGCAAGCTCATCTGGCCAGGGCCCACCAACTTTCTGAGACGCCATGGCGCCCAGCAACGAGCCTCGGGACGACTTCATCGACGACCTCGCCGTGGCAATCATTGCACACGCAAACGATATTGCGAAGGGCGCGGGGGAGCAGGTCCGCATCGGCCGTAGCCCCCGCGACGGGCAGTGCGTAGCGCCACCGGAGCTTGAGCGACTGAAGGGCGTGGCGAAACGAGTCAAGCGATTCCGAGCACGGCGCTTTCAGAATGATGATGCACTCAAGACCCTACGCCTAAGCAACAACGGACAGCACCAGCCAGCTTCGTACGAGTTCTTGAATCCGGACGAACCCAACCCCGACAAAGAGCGTCGCAGACGCAACAGGTGCCTCGTTTGCAAGCTGCCTGTCACGACCTTCTGCGCCCAGTGCAGCGAGCGAGCAGCTCTACACAACCCGAGAAGCTCTGAGACGGGCTGCTGGGAGCGATTTCATGAAAGAAAGCAATTCATTTGAGCACGCGCGATTTGATTTTTCCCTTGCGACCCCGGCCCAGCTGGACCGGGACAAATCCCGTGGGTCCCTGCTTGGCTGAGACAAAATCCATGAGTCCCTCTTTGAGGCACTGCTTTGCACAAGCACAATCGCCCCCTCCGGCAATCGCCTAGCAAACCACTAGGAGGTCTTAGTTACGGCACAGACAAGCCTCATGGCACAGACAATTTTTGCCCCGCGTCTGGTGGGCATTGGCACGCACGCCATGTGAGGGGAGGCTCAGTGGAGAATTCTTACGGCACAGATCTGTGCCGTAAGATGAAAAGAGAGGGAAATACAACTCTTAGCCCTAACTCACGGGTTCCTGCAGTGCGATGAGCATCACGCGCCCAAAGGCCGCAGGCAGGCGGCGCATGCCCTTGGGCAGGGCCCGGGCGCCGCTCGAGCTTGGCTTTCTCGTCTCGTCTCGACAAGATGACGTCATCGAGCCTGATGAAGGACGTGGCGTG
>JABLUY010000058.1:82876-126129 GCA_013306675.1 Thraustochytrium sp. TN22
AACGAGCCTCGGGACGACTTCATCGACGACCTCGCCGTGGCAATCATTGCACACGCAGACGATATTGCGAAGGGCGCAGGTGAGCAGGTCCGCATCGGCCACAGCCTCCGCGACGGGCACTGGGTAGCGCTACCGGAGCTTGAGCTCTGTTGGGCGTGGCGAAACAAGCCAAGCGATACCGAGCACAAGGCTTTCAGAATGAGGATGCACTCAATACGCTACGCCTAAGCAGCAGGGACAGAAACAGCCAGCATCGTACAAGTTCTTGAACCCGGAGGAACCCAGCCCCAGCAAAATGCGTCGCACTCGCAACAGGTGCCTCGTTTGCAACCTGCCTGTCACGACCTTCTGCACCCAGTGCAGCGAGCGAGCCGCTCTACATGACCCGAGTAGCTCTGAGACGGGCTGCTTGGAAGCGATTTCACGACAGAATGCAGTTCATTTGAACACGCGCGATTGGCACAGCGCAAAGAGCTGGACTGGGACAAAACCAGTGGGTCCGTGCTTGGCTGGGACAAACTCCCTGACAGTGAGTCGCTGTATGAGGCACTGCTTTGCACGAGCACAATCGGCCCCTCCAACAATCGTCTAGCAAACCACGAGGTCATAGTTACGACACAGACGTTGCCACTTCCGTGTCTGTGAACTTAAGCACGCATGGCATGTGAGACTCAGTACAGAATTCTCTTGAGAGTTCCTGTTCCTTCGCAAGAGGGAAAGGAAAGCTACCGACCGCCCATCTCCGAAGCGCCCAAGGCCGACCGAGACAAAGTGGAGGAAAGTTGTGGTGGGTGTGTGAGAAGACTAGCTAAGTTCTATGCGTGGATCGCGTGAGTGATGGCATTTGCGAGCCGTACAACGGCATGGTCGAAGACCTCCCTGTCATCCTTCTGGATCAAATTGATCGAAAGGTTTGCATTGACGGAGGCCGAAAAGTTGATACGGCCATAGTGTTCGGATGGAACTTCCTCCAGCACCACACGGATAAACCTCTTGTGCATCCTCTGGGCATAGTCGAACTCGTTTCTCACATAGTTGTCCGTGTTCTTGTTGACATCGTCGACGTAAGCTCGCGTGACGAACAGCACAAATACCGGACATGCATCGATACCGCTCTGGATACTGTCCCTGAAGTTGACCGGCGCAATATTACTCTCATCGTACCAGGCCATCACTCCATGAGCGGTGAGCGCTTCGGCGACACGCCCAACCAGGAGGTGCGTGTCATTCACTGCATCAGGCGTGGAGCTCCACTTGTGAGATAAGAACGCCACAGGAGGCCTAGATTGGAACGATTGCGTGAGGTTGCGTGCCCGCGCTCCAATGATACGGCCAAGGATGTCATCCGGGATTTTATTGCCGTCGAGATCGAGATTGCCGTCGAGATCGAGTTTGGTAAGCGTCATGTTCGGCGGATCCTGCTCTAGAGCACAGGCAAACGCCTCCCCTCCAACAAGACCGATCCTGTTCCCGGTCAGAACCAGCTCTTTAAGAGCTATGTTCGTTCGCAGGCTGCCTGCCAGCGCCTCTGCACCTACATCACTAATGTCGCATCTGACAAGCCTGGTGTGGCAGCACACGCCTAATAGTTAGTTTTGCTCTCCACAGCTGGTTGCATCCTATCCACCTACCGGATCTCCACCAGCGTGGTATTTGTCTTGAGCATTTCGGCCAACGCCTGTGCTCCAATATCCCCAACTCCTGTGTCTCCGATCCTGTTGCGTTGCATTGCGCTGCTTGTAAGTGACTCTCTGTGAACCCTCGCCGTCCATTCGCCATCGCATTGCCCCAACCACACTACATACCGCAGTACCCTGAGATGGAGGTTGTGCGCGAGACTTTGACTGAGGAAAATTGCACCTTGAGATTGAAAGCTGTTCATGGCCAGGTCAAGGTTCTCAACGCGATCGCCGTGTGAGCCCAAAACCGTAACCAGGCGCTCAACGTCATCGCCGGTCAACTTCTTGTTGTAAAGCGACAGCCAAAGCCTCGCACCAGTCGGAGCGCCTTCGCAGGTTGCAATAAAAACGTCCAGGTTCGCGGGATGCTGCCATGTTTGAGCCATTTCTCCAGCTGCTTCCTCGCGGGCCACCAAAGGGAGAACCTCGAGCTCGGAGAGGGCCGCGATGCAGCCCAGCGCGCCGAGCAAAGGCCACTTCAACAGACTGCGCAGTCGCAGACGCAGATGCACGACGAGTCCTCTGGGCGAGGGGGTCGGCCTTTGCGGGGGCGTTGCGCACTGCTGCAGTGTATCAAAGCGACGACCTGGGTGCGCCCGGCAAGCACGTCGATGGTTCGGGCGCCCCTGCACGTCCAAAGTTGGCCGAGTTCGCGTACCCCCCCCAACTGAAAGCTGTGCTCAGCTCCAAGCGCCCTTTTCTCCCTCGCTGCTGCTGTTCTGGTTCTGCAGCCTATTGTAGTTTTGCTGCCTGGCAGCCTGGGCCTGGTTGGTCGGGCTCGTACCCCGGAGTCCCCGCGCCACACCCGCCTCTAGGGCCTAGGCATCGTCTGATGATGAGACGGCCCGCCGGCGCCGACGGTACTAGGCCTAGGCCTAGCTAGCTAGCCTTATGAGTCATTAGTCTGTCCAGACGATCCTGTGTTCTGGCGGGCCGGTCAGGATCTCGGATCCGTCCTACCACTGCCAGACTGCAGTGCCAGTGTAACCACTCAGGCTGCGCCGCCGTGACTGGCACTGACCGTGTGTGCGGAAGTGGACTTGGCAGGCTCAGCCGGAGGGCCCGGCGGGGGGCTTTGACGAGCCAGCGTTGATCTGTCAACAAATGCAAACTTTGCAGCCAGGACTCGGAACGTTGGCTTTCGAGGGCGCCGCGGAAACAGCGGCGCATGTCAGGGTCGCCCAGGGGCGTCACAGGGAAGGCTGCGGCGACGAGGACGCTTCGGCGCTGCGGCAGAGTCTGCCAGTGGCAATATCTGCTCCGAGTCCGAGTCCAGCGCTGAGCGCGGTGGCGCGCGACGCCCAGGACCCAGGTCGCCCGCGGTGCGCGTGACGGCGGTCAGCGCGGGGGACGGTCACGGCACGCGAACGCACTGCTCAGCCCGGGCCTGCGTGTCGCAGCGTGAGGCGGCCTGAGCCGACGCAGCTGCCTGGCTGCTGCCAAGGACTTTGGAAGAGCCGAGAGCCTCACTCATGACGACCCACTGACAGTGTCAGGCCGCTGAGGAGCGCGCGCGCGACACGCGCGTTGTTGACTGCGCAGAGCGGGCCGCGGAGACGCGTGCGCCGCGCGGTGCGGGCCATGGAGCGGACCACGGCGCGCGCGAGCGAGGGACGGCACACGAGCTGAGCGCCCGGGCTGGCCGCACGCTCGCGCGTGCGAAGCCGTGGAGCGGACAACGCCGTCACCACGGCATGCGCGAGGAGGGACGGCACGCGAACGCCCTGCAGGCAGGCATGCTGGGTTTGTCCGGCCGCGTCCGGCCTCAGCGTCGTGCGAGGTGCGTCAGCAGCGGTCAGCTGGCAGCGGTGCTGGTCTGGCGTCGGGCAGGCGCGCGCCCCCAGGCCCGCGCGGCCGCCTCCCACCTCGCCACCAAGTTCCTGCAGCGCCGTGCCCAGCCGCTCGCGCCCGACTGGCCCGAGTCGCTGTGCCAGAACCGGCGCTTGTAATCGGGCGGCGGGCGGCGGCGCTCCACGCGGATCTAGGTTCGCGCCGCGGCGCCGGCGGGGGCGGCCGCCATGGCGCGAGCGCCGCGCTGGCGGGGGGGGGCGAGGGAGGTGGCCGCGGCGCGGGCACAGGCGGTCCGTGAGCGCGCAGGCGGCAGGAGGGCACGCAGGTGCCAGTGCCACTGCAGGCGGCGCTGGCGGTGGCGCGTCGCGCGGCCGGCCCGGTTTCACGCGTTGCACGGCGCCAGCAGCGTGCACAAGCGTGCACAAGTGGGGGGGGGGCGGGTGCAGCCTGCAGCAGCCGCCAGCTGTCAGTGTTGGCAGGCAGGTGGGTATAGTGTTTCGGGACCGCGACACATCGCCGCGCGGCGAGCCGCGGCCCCGCGCGGCTCCGCTCCAAGTCGCACAGCGCACCGCGAGCTTTCTTGCTCCCAGTCCGTTGCACTCACCACAGCACGGTAACAAAGCTTCGCCTCGCAGCCTTGGCCGCTGCGGCCGCAGATCGAAACTTCGTGCTCCGAGCTTTGGCGCTTTGCTGTTCATAAGCAGGGCCCTCGCACGACCACTGCCAAGGAGTGGACGAGTCGGCCGCCTATTCCAGTATCGCTGCCACTGCCGCGCGTGCTCGGGCATTGGGGCGCGGGCCAACAGCGAGAGGCAGCCGACCTCCAAACGGGCGCCTCTGCGAGGACAGCAGACCATCAACGCCATCAACTCCAAAGCACTGCGGATCACTCTGGTGGTTGCCTGTCCACGCACTGACGCCTGCCCCAGGTTGTGCGGCGCTCGCCAGATCCTGCCTTTCACGGCAGCGTTGAAGACCTCTGAACATGGCGTGGATGTGTTGCAAGGGCGCAAGAGAGGAAGACTCGATCCGCGATCTGGAGACTTCTTCAGACCGACTTGAGACCCCCCACGAGGGATTCATCAAGGTATTCATATCCTACAAGTGGGGTCCGGACGAGCAAGGTCGGCCAAATCAGAAGCGCCTTCTGAAAGTTGCGGATTGGTTTTCGCAGCACAAAGAGTACGGCATTGAAGTGGTGATGGATAAGCTTTCCACGAAGAAAGACCTGCTCAAGTGGATGTGTTCGGCAATTGACGGCTGCGATGTGTTTCTAGCGTGCCTGACGTGGAAATACTACGACGCAGTGAACCGAAGTGACAAGTGGGACAATTGTAACCTCGAGTTCGTTTACGCGTTTCAGACGAAGCGTGACTCCATGTTGGCTATGGTCATGGAGACGCATGTACCAGCCGAGCGGGACTGGGATGGGCCTGTCGCCATGGTGATGGGCCAAAGCGTCAATCATCATCACGAGGATGATCACCACTTCGCCAGCTCAATGAACGAGCTTGCCAAGCTTATTCGCAGCTTGAAGGACAAACCGGCTCGTGACACGGATCTTCCGATTGACAATATTCCGTCGATAGCAACGGGGGAGTACCACGTCTTCATCATTTCCGGAGAGTACGGCGGCGACATGACCGAGGCACTCGCAATGAACCTTCAAAGGCGTGGGGTGGTTTCCTGGACGCCAGACGCCACCATTGAAGGGCTGACAAGGGATTCAATGCTTGAAGCCCTCAAGAACTCTCACGCATTTCTTCTGGTTCTCACCAAGGGTGTTTTCGCGAGCGACGCAGTCATCTTCGCGCTCAGATCGGCCATGCAGATGAAAAAGCCCATTGTTCTCGTGCATGAGGCTGACGTGCATCGCCCTGCGTATGCGAGCTTCGGTGAATACATTTCGCAGGTGCCCAGCTCCTGCTCGAACCTTTTCTCCCAAGTCGAGTCGCTACCTTTTTACCGACGTCACTATCTCGGGGAAGCCTTTTATGCTGAGCTAGTGCGTCGTTTAGCTGAGAACATGGACAATTAAAGAAATTACCATGTCCATGGTGTTCACCGTAGGCGGCTCGCCGAAACCTGAGGACTTGGCCAACTCAGACCCTTCCGGTGATCAATCAAATGCCAAAAAGAGCGCGGTATCGGGCGCGCGGGGGCAGGGGTTGGGGCTGAGCGCGCCCGCGCGGTCTTGTGCGGCGTCCTTGTGAGCTTCGGGTCTTCTCCACTGGAAGCTAGGCCGGGTCGGGCCGGGCGAAGACCTGCACTGCAGGGATCAAACTCGCTTACGGGCCGAGAATTCGATCTTATCCCGCCGGGGCCGCCGGGCGGCGCCGGGCGGCGCCCACGTGCACACGCCAGGCAAGCTCGCAGGGAAGCACCCGGCCCACGAGCCACAGCGCGAAGATTTCCAGCTGGGCGTCCCATGGGTTGGTGGCTAGCTACAGGAGGCTCGGCTGGGCTGCTGCAGTGTGCTGCTCCTGCACGCGCGAGGCTGTGGCTATAAGAGTCCGGCCGCGTGCAGAGAAGCTGATTCAGCTCCTCCGAAAGAGCGCTGCCAGCACTGGCAAAACGACGCACGCGGGCGCACGACTCGATAGGAGTCAACGATAAGACTCATGTCAGCACGATGTGCGCGGCGGCGAGCGCCTTGAGTTGTAGTAGCATCTCCTTGTCGAATCTGCGGCTGGGTCCACGCTCTTCGCAGGCCTGCCCGCAAGCCCTGTTGTCCCAACACCTGGCACTGCGCTTGCTTTCACTGCCTTGGCCGCCCGTACCCGAGACCAGCTCGCACGGTCGCTGCTACGATCAGCCAGCACGCGCTGCGCTGCACAGCCCCGGCCGCACTGCACAGGCGCTTGAGGTGGAACTTTTTGCAAGCACTGCCTCCTCTCACTGCACAGTCGGTCAAGCCCGCCATGCTGCTTCGCCTGCGCTCCGGCTGCGGCAGATCCACCTGGAGCCACTCTCTCGCTGGCGGCGTGCGCCAGCCGCCTCCAGAGTCCAGGCCCTCGCTCGCCTGGCCCGCCCCGGCTCGCGCCCCGGAGCTGCGCCGCGCTGGCCCCGCGCGCGGCCTCCGTGCTTGCTGCTCGGCCATCTCCCATCTTCATGCCCCGCGCCGCCGCCTTCCGCCGCGCGTCGCCGCAGTCGCGCGCCGCGAGTGGCTGCCTCACGGCCGCGCGCGCCTGCCGCCGCCTGCGCCTGCGCCGCCGCCTGCCGCGCCCGCGCCGCGCCGCCGCGGCGTCGCCGTGGGTCTCGGGCTTGGAGGCGTCGAGCGTCGGCGCCCTGCTCGTGCTCGCGCCGCAGCAGCGGTACGAGCCACGATTGCCGCCGCCGCGCGCGGCTCGCCGGCAGCGCTGCCAGCGGGCTGCGCGCGGCCTCCCGCGCCGCGGCTGCTTTGCCGACAAGCCTCGCGAGTCCCGGCGCGGCGGCGGCGCCGAGTCCTCCTGCGCCGTGCTGGGCAGCGACCACGCGGAGGCGCAGCTGAGCAGGTTCTGGGTTCTCGGGCTCGGACTCGGCGGCCGCGACCGTGCAGAAGCAGGACGGGATGATGCGCGTGGACGGGGACGAGGGCGAGGAGGAGGACGAGGAGGAGGAGCGGGACAGGGGGGGGAGGACGAGGCCGGGGCGCAGGAGATGTAGTCGAGACGGCGGCGGAGTTTGCAGGCCGGATTGGATGCCGCGGGCGCCGGACGCTGGCAAGATGCAGCGCCAGGAGCGAGGGGAGGACGACGAGCGGAGGTCAGGGAGCTGGGACGTAGGCGTGGAGCTGGATGAGAGCTGGATGGACGCGGAAATGGAGCGGGCTGAGCAGGAAAGCGCAGGTGGTAGATGAAGATGGAGGCATGGAGGTGAGCAGGCGGGACGTCGGAGTGAGGCTGCAGAGCAGCCAGAGAGTCCGGGAGGCAGAGGAACGAGGGGCATAATAGCGGCAACGCACTGGGTGTGACTTGGTCCTTGGTCGAAGATGTTCTCGCAGAAGGAGGGCGCAGCAGTAATGAACTCACCCAACGGAGAATAGCTCATGTGGTGCGGGTTCGGCTCGTAAACTACCATACTGCGCTTGCCTGCGTCAAGAACGCACTGTAGCTCATCGAGCACAGTCAGGCTGATGAGAACGCCCTTCGTCAGGATGAGGATGTCGACGAGCGAGTGACGCACGCCGTCAAGGATGGCGGACTTGTTGAGTTGGCCGCGGAGACTCGCTGGTCGAGCCACAGCTCCAAGCCGCGGCGCTCGAGCTTGTTCTTGTGGTTCTCGGCCATGCCTCCGCCTGTAGCTTGCGTGTGGCTGAGCAGGACATGTTAAATTTCTTCAGGAGGCCGGAGCTTTGGGACCTGGGCCTGCGCGATGCGCTCGCCTTCGTCGACTTCAGGTCGCGACACGTACTCCACGCACTGCTGTGAAGCACGAGCCGGTGAAAGACGCTGGAGAGCCAGGCCAGCATGAAAAATTGAGACTGTCGGGCCCTTGCGAACAAGTGGTGGAGGAGAGCGTATGCAGTTAACTCCGCCTGCTATGAGGAAGCAACGGGCAAGCGCCATTCTCTGTTTGCAATGTCGTGAATAATCTGATTTTGGCTTTATGATGTTGCGCCCGGTGTGGAGAGGCTCAGCCTCCGAGCACGTTTGAGTAGTTCATCGATGAGAGCCCGCTGCTCGTGCTCCACTTCGTACAAGTCCGACAGGAGGGACGGGTCCGGCTGGTCCGACCGCCACAGGAGGGACGGGTCCGGCTGGTCCGACCGCCAGGAGAGCACTTCCATGTGGTCGAAGAGCATGCTTCGGAATTCCTCATGAAAGTCGTCCGTCTCCGGACCGGAGAAGATCCACTCGCTCTCGACGGCCAAGAAGTGCCCCAACGCAAGCTCACGGTCTAGCTGAGGGTCCGTTTTGCGTTTCCGGCCTTGCGCTTTTGGGTCAGGCTCACCACACGTGATGCCCAGCGCGTTCTGCACGCCAGCCGCGCAGTTCGGCTCGGGCACCACGATAATCACATTCGCGCTTCTTGGACGGCCACCGACTGCAACGCCTTTCTCGCGCAGCTTCTCCTTGAGGGTTTTGGCCACGGAGGACTTGTCGCGGCCTACCACCGCAATTTTGAGCCTGCTTGTTGCTTGGCTAGGCTCTTGCGGAAGCTTGACCTGGTTTGTCTTTGCCTGCGAGAGGTTTTCGTGCGACGTGAACCTCGCAAGCTCGGCGAGCTCTTGGAGCATAGCGTCCTCCTCGTAGAGACGGCGACGAAAGGGAATGCGCTTGCAGTGACCTAGGGCCTCTCTGGCCGCATCTAGGTACGCATGGAGTGGATCGTCGGGGTCCAACCTCGCTCCATCGACCTTGGGGACAGTGCCGAAGCTCGCGGAGCTTCCGTTCATCTTCTGTAGAGCTCGGAGGCCCCACACGAGTTCGCGCCTTCCGAGCTCGGTCTTGAACGCCTTGACCACCCTGGCGGTCCTCTCGACCTCCTCGGACCAGATCTCGATCAACTTGTCCTTCTTGTCTGCATCACGCTCAGCGCGGGCCGCGTCCAGTCTGCGCTGGCACACGGCAGCCTCTTCGGAGGCCTCCTTCTTCTGCAGCTTGAGCATTTCTGGAGGGGCAAATTCGAGGCCTTCCTCGTCGTATGACCACGGGACATCGTCCTCGTGCCACGGGTGGAAGCGCTCGTCCATCTCTACGACGAAGAAGATGTGCTTGCGGAGCTTCTCTTTGCGAGCCTCCGTGTCATGACGCTCGGCCTCGTCCAGCTGGCTCGTAAAGTGCTCGACGGCGAACCGGAGCTCAGCGAGGCAGAATGGACGGAAGAGAACGTCCGTCGTGAGGACCATGACGAAGCACTGAGAGGTGACGACGCCGCGATGCATGGTCTCCAGGGTGATCTCAGATGCGCGTATGTCGATCCACGTCGTCATCTGGTTGCGCTCCAGGCCTTGGGAGAGGTCCTTGACGATGCCCGCAGCCTGTGACTGCATGTGAGAAAGGAAGAAGTGGTAGGTTGGGAGCTCCAGCAGCTCCCGACGGAGCGGCTCGTACGCCCAGGCTTGAAGGCTGGAGTTCTGATCGGGGCATGGATGCATGGTCCGCCGGATCAGGCTGAAGCGGTTCGAGGGACCCATCTTCCTGAGCACTCTCCAGTGCATGCGCAGCAGCCGGTACGACAAACGGCTTTGCTTTTCTTCGGGCGGCATCCACTTATCATGGTGGCCTTGGCGGAGAGGTTCGAAGTATTCCCGATCATCGTCCAGCTCGCCATCGCCCGGCTCCGCGTGGTCCAAGGAGAAGGGGTGCTCGAGGGGCTCGCCCAGGCTCACGTGTCCCTCGCGTGGTCCGCCACAATCCCGTCGTCCAAGGTCCGTATCGGCCGTGTCGGCCGGAGCTCCGTATCCGAAAAAGGGGTGCTCGCGAAGCTCGGCGAGGCCGATGCGTTCGTCAGGGTCACCGCGCAGGCACATTCGAACCAAGTCCCGAGCCGCAGCGATGGCATCGTCAAGTTCATCGGCTGGTCCGCCAAGACCGAGCGGCTGCTGCTTGCCTGGGCCCTTGCTCTCGACCTTGTCGTCCAGTGGCGGGGCGCGACGGATGCGGCCAAGGCGCTCCTCGTCAATCCCCAACCAGTTCACGAGCTCCAGCTGGTCGCGTTCGAGCACGAGGTTGTCGTCCGACTCGTCCACCATGAAGAGCTTGGTGCCGGACAGCATCTGGAACAGGACTGCGCCGAAGCTCCACACGTCCAGAGCTGCCGTGGCCATGGGCGGCCCACCGTTTGCGAAAAGGTTTCGAGCTATCTCGGGCGCCGCATAACCGGAGCTCGTCTTCTCGCTGAGCGTCTTGTTGAGTTCCACCGAGGCATCGAGGTCGATGAGCATCCATCGCTCGTCCGCCGTAGTCTCTCCATCAACCGTGTTGTCTCGCCAGCTTTTTGAGACGCGGAGACCGCCATTGTCGTCATCCTCGAAGGTGCGAGACACAGACTTGGACATGCGGACCACGTTCCGCGGCTTGATATCGCCGTGGATTCGCTTGCTCGAATGCAGCTCCTGCAGCGCCTTGGCGATGCTGCGCGCGATGTGGCGGACCTTGGCCAGGTCGCGCCCGGCGAAGCGCTCCGTGTTGATCGCCTCGAACAGCGACCGAGACCCGCGCTCCATGACCAGGCAGAGGTCCCTGTCCTGACACTTGCTCTCCTCGGTGAACTGGCCGTCGCGGTCGACGCGGTTAAGCAGGCCCAGGCAGCCCTTGTGCTTCTCGCTGCGGGCATCGATCTCGCGTTCGTACTGCTTCCGATCACGCATGACCTTGACCACGACCGACAGGTTGTTCCTGACGTCCGTTGCGTGGTGGACAGCGCAAGTAAGGGATTCGTGCACGGGAGGCCCCTCTGCGATGGCGTAGCGACCCATGTACGTTCCGTACCCCCTCGCCCATGTCTGCGTGTTTGTGTTCGCCAATGCGAGCGAGCGCACGGAGCGCCCGTTGGAGTCCTCTTTACGCATGACAGCAAGGCCAGCGTCGAGACCAAGGAGCCCAAACACCTCGTCACAGAAGGCGGCAGGGAGCTGGAAGGTCGCACCGTCACGGCCATCGAACAGGGCGTGCATGATGGGCAGGTTTTCGGACTCATCTTCTTCGAGCCAGGTGCTGCTTTGGCGGAAGATCTCCTCTTCTTCGCGTGAAATGAGGTGGAAGAAGGCACCAAACACGTGCGCTTGCTCACGCGCCAGTTCATGCGCAAGCTCGGTCCACACCTTGCCATGGCCATCCCTCAGCATGTAAGAGGTTAGCAGGCGCATGCGTTCATCCCAGCCCAAAGGAGCTCGGACTGCTCGATCATTTTTGTCCTTTTCACCCGTCGCCTTGGACCAGAGCTCCTCAATCGAGAGGTCTCCTGGAAGGTCCGGGAAAACGCCGCTACGAACAATTTGGTGAATTGTGTCAGCTCGACATGTTGGTGGAAAGTGCAAAACAGAAGTTGAACTCACCTCAGCGACGTCAACGAAACATTTGAGGCGAGAGGTTTGGTCAGCTCATATACGCCCTCTGAGCCGATGTTGTTGCCTCCAAGACTGTGTCGATGCGATGTGGTCGTGAGCCCGCTTGCTGCTGGCGGCTTGCCTCGGCGAGGCCCATCTCAAGCCGGCTGGCCGCGCGGCCGGACCTGCGCGCTCCGACCGCGCCGCTCTCCGCCCGTGCCACCGGCGCAAGAGACCGCGCATCACGAAGGAAGGAACTCACGAAAGCGACGTCAGCGCGCACTGGCCGCTCCCCAGGGCTCCCGCCAGCGACCCAGCGCCCTTGTAGCCGATCCTGTTTTCACCAAGACTGTGTCGATGCGATGTGGTCGTGAGCCCGCTTGCTGCTGGCGGCTTGCCTCGGTGAGGTCCATCTCAAGCCGGCCGACCGGCGACATGTGCGGATATGCGCGCTCCGACCGCGCCGCTCTCCGCCCGTGCCACCGGCGCAAGAGACCGCGCATCACGAAGGAAGGAACTCACGAAAGCGACGTCAGCGCGCACTGGCCGCTCCCCAGGGCTCCCGCCAGCGACCCAGCGCCCTTGTAGCCGATCCTGTTTTCACCAAGACTGTGTCGATGCGATGTGGTCGTGAGCCCGCTTGCTGCTGGCGGCTTGCCTCGGCGAGGCCCATCTCAAGCCGGCCGACCGGCGACATGTGCGGATATGCGCGCTCCGACCGCGCCGCTCTCCGCCCGTGCCACCGGCGCAAGAGACCGCGCATCACGAAGGAAGGAACTCACAAAAGCGACGTCAGCGCGCACTGGCCGCTCCCCAGGGCTCCCGCCAGCGACCCAGCGCCCTTGTAGCCGATCCTGTTTTCACCAAGACTGTGTCGATGCGATGTGGTCGTGAGCCCGCTTGCTGCTGGCGGCTTGCCTCGGTGAGGTCCATCTCAAGCCGGCCGACCGGCGACATGTGCGGATATGCGCGCTCCGACCGCGCCGCTCTCCGCCCGTGCCACCGGCGCAAGAGACCGCGCATCACGAAGGAAGGAACTCACAAAAGCGACGTCAGCGCGCACTGGCCGCTCCCCAGGGCTCCCGCCAGCGACCCAGCGCCCTTGTAGCCGATCCTGTTTTCACCAAGACTGTGTCGATGCGATGTGGTCGTGAGCCCGCTTGCTGCTGGCGGCTTGCCTCGGCGAGGCCCATCTCAAGCCGGCTGGCCGGCGACATGTGCGGACCTGCGCGCTCCGACCGCGCCGCTCTCCGCCCGTGCCACCGGCGCAAGAGACCGCGCATCACGAAGGAAGGAACTCACGAAAGCGACGTCAGCGCGCACTGGCCGCTCCCCAGGGCTCCCGCCAGCGACCCAGCGCCCTCGTAGCCGATGTTGTTTTTGAAAAGACTGTGTCGATGCGATGTGGTCGTGAGCCCGCTTGCTGCTGGCGGCTTGCCTCGGCGAGGCCCATCTCAAGCCGGCCGTCCGGCGACATGTGCGGACCTGCGCGCTCGGACCGCGCCGCTCTACGCCCGTGCCACCGGCGCAAGAGACCGCGCATCACGAAGGAAGGAACTCACTTCAGCGACTTCAGCGCGCACTTCCCGCTCCCCAGGGCTCGCGCCAGTGACCCAGCGCCCATTGGGCCGATCTTGTTGCCGTAGAGACTATGTCATGACAAGGCGATGTCGTTAGCACACTCCTGACAAAGAGTTCTGCCGACGGGGAAAGGAGAAGGGAACTCACTCCAACGACATCAGGCTGCAGTGGCCGCTCTCGAGTGCTTGCGCGAGCGACTCAATGCCGGCGTCGCCAATGCCGGTGCTGAATCTGCCCAGGATCCTAGGGTGTGCCAATGCAACGTCTCGTGAGTTTGCCTGCTGCGTGCTGAGGTCTCGCGGACCAAATGACGAATTTGCCGACCTTAATCGTCGCGTTTTGGCCACGCCGTTCGTTCATCTTACGTGAGTTCCGTGAGGGAGGAGCCGTGGCGCTCCAGCACTTTCGCCAGCTTCTTGGCTGCAGTGTCATCCATCACGAATTCAATTCTACGCCGTATTCCCGTTGACAGGTGCCGTGTTAGCTTCATGTGTCGCGCGCGCCACTTCGCCGCCCAGCCCTTTCCGAACTTACTCGACCTTGGTCGCGCCGCCCTTGATCTCCCTGATCACCTTCTCCAGCCCATCGCCGTCTCCGTCCTCCTCATCCTTCTCCTCGTTGTCTCCTCCATGCTCGCTCTCACTTCCTGCGTCCTCCTCGTCCTCCCCCCCTTCTCCCTCGCCCTCGCCCTCGTCCTCGTCTTCCGCCTCCCTCTTCCCCTCCCCGCGTTCCTCCTCCCGTCCCTCTCCGTCTTCGTCTCCCTCCGCTCCCCGCCCGTCATTTCCCTCCTCCCCTCTGTCCTCGTCCTCGCGCCACTCGCTCGCCTGCTGGCTGTTCCTCCCGGCGGCGTCCGTCTCGCCGTCCTGCGCGAGGCTGGCGCGGCGCCACTTGCCCTTGACCCTTCTCCACATGCTGCGTTCCCGTCCCGCGCCGCCCGCTCGCCTGCTCGCTCGCGCGCCGCTGCGCCGCGCTCCTCGCCGCCTCGCCGCCTGCCCGCTCGCGCGCCGCGCCTCGATTCCGCTCTGCCGCGCCAGCCCGCGCGGCGCTCTGCTCCTCCACGCCGCGCGAGTACCCGTACCTCTGGACCAACGCGCGGCGCGAAGATACTGTGCTGCGAGTCTAACTGTAAGTCAACCACGGCGCGAAGATACTGTGCTCTAAAAGCTGTAAGTTAACCAGCTACCAGCCTGACTGTGATCAACCAAGTGGCGGCGCTTGCCTGGAAGGCCGCAGAGAGCAGGCAGGCCGGCAGGCGGCGGCGCCCAAGGCGTCGCAGGAGAAGCGCGAGGCGCACGAGACGCCACGGTCGGAGCCTGCGGCCAAGCGCGGCGAGCAGAGCTTCTTCATGACGGCGCCAAGAGGCCGGAGAAGGTGCCCTCCTCCGGCCTGCTCTCGGAGTCCAGGCCGGCCGGTGCCGGGTCTCCTGTTCTCTGCGCCGGTCGGACCTGCGCGTCGGCTCGAGTTCTCCTGGCTTCTCCGGCGCGCGCGGCTGCGTGGCCGAGTCCGAGTCGGTCTCGGCCAAGCGCGGCGCCGCGGCGCTCCTCAGGTCCCGGCGCTGCGCTGCCAGGGCACGAGTCGCCCCGCGGCGACGCCGGCGGCGGCGGCGGCGGCGGGCGTCACGTCAGGCTGGCGCGAGCGCCGCGCGGGAGGAAGGGGCGAGGTGGCCGCGGCGCGGGCACAGGCGGTCCAGCGCCGGTGACGGAGCCGGGGCGGCAGCTGAGCGCGCAGGATGGCGGCGGCAGGCGGGCGGGCAGGCGGGCGGGCGGGCGGCGCTGGCTGTGGCGCGGCGCGCGACTAGCTCACGCGTTTCACGGCGCAGCAGCGTGCACAAGCCTGCGCAAGCCCTCGTGGCGTCGCCCGCGGCAAGCGCAGGGTACTCGAACAGCGGGCACTCGAACAGCCAGCAGCCCGCAGCTTGCAAACTTCCAAGTTGAAGATCCTAGGTGGGCACAGAAATCTGGAATCTGGCTCGTGGTGGGCCGGGACGGGCCGGCAAAGACTCAGGCTGCACTGCAGAGACGCTTACGTTTGCCGGGCCGACGACCCGATCCTATCCTGCCGGGCAGCGCCGGACGCCACCGGGCGGCGCCTGCGTGCACACGCCAGGCAATGTCGCAGCAAAGCACCAGGTGGCCAGGGCCTAGTACATGGAGCAAAAGCCTGCACAGCTGCAGCGCGCAGATTTCCTTCCAGGTGGGCGGGCTCGCCTCGGTCCTGCAGCAGCATACGACGCAGCTGGTGCAGGCGTTCCAAGCCAGCAATGCGCAGCGAAAGCAGTTTTTTGCAGCCTCCCTCCGCGACCTCACCACTGCGCTGACGTTCGCTGACGCCTCTGGCAGCGGCAACCCCAGCGTGCTGGTAGAACAACCGCGCCTCACCCTGGCGCACCTCGAAAAAGCGGCGTCGCAAGAGTCGCGCAAGATCTGGGTCACCTCGGTCCTCTTCCCCCACATCCGTCACCATTCGATCCGGTACCCCGCTAATTGGTCCTGGGCCCAGACTACCATGATGGTTGCCACCGCGCTCATTCAAGGCCTCGCCGAGCACCACCGCACCCTCCTGTCCCGGGCGCGGCGCGGCGCCTACCACGACCCCTTCTTCATTCTAAACGAGCTCTACTACCGATACGCCCGCTCGCAGGCCGAACTGCGCGCCACCGCCGTGACCGCCCTCCAGGCCGCCGCCGCGGCCCCGGACTGGTCCATGGACCCGATCGAAGCGCGGCGCGTGTACTCCGAGACCGTGCGCGAGGTCCTGGGCGGGCTGACCCCCGCCAACCAATTGAAGCTCGCGGGCCTAGCCCGCACGCTCGTCGAAAGCCACTGCCCGCCCGGTGACCACATCCCACGCTCGCGCATGTTCCCAGAATCTGGTTGCGGCGCAGGTTGATTTGCTCGCACAGCACGTGCAGTGCAGTGTGGGCTGGCGCAGGAGTCCACGGTGACGAAGTTGCGACTCTGGAACTGCTCGGCGACGGCGAGGCTGCCGGCGGGCACGCGGAGGACGCGAGGCAGGGCGAGGCGCGCAGGAGAGGGACTGCGCGGCGGAGGAGGCATGGAAAACTCGGGCGCGTGCCGTGCCGAGGGCTTTGTGCCGGGGCGCGGCCGACTCGGGGGCCGAAGGATGGAGGCCGCGGGGGCGATGCCGCACGTGCCGGGCCGGGCCCACGCTGTCCCCCTACATGGACAGGCGGAGCTGGTGATGGCGAGCGGCGGCGAGCCTGAGGAGAGCCGCTAGCTAGAGCGAGGAGCGAAGCATAAGTGAAGGCTTCAAGTCAAGGCTGGGAGGTGGACCTGGACGATTGCGAGGTTGAGCAGGCGGGGCAGCAGGCCGGCGCGGAGGGAGCATGCGGAGGAGTCGCGCGCGGCTCCACGATGATGCCTGCCAGATGTAAAGCGACCGGACCAGGTCGGGCGGGCCGCGGGAGAAGGAGCTGGGCGCCTGATTCAGCGGAGGGGAACCTCCAAGACAGCGGCACGGGCATTGGCTCTCGCGTGCCGAACATGCTGGGACTTGCGCTCTGACACCGCCGGGTGGTGGGACCACGTGAGCAGGGCTCGCCGTACGCCGTGGGCACAGTTGCTCACGACGTGGCGGCGCATGGCGGCGGCAGATCAGGCTCACGAGCACCGACTGGCTGTTTAGCTCGTGCCGCTTCAGCACTTCGTGCGCCGCCTCTCGGCCCGCGCAAACACGAGCATCAGAGTGCGCCGTGAGACGAAGGAGAGCTCGGAAAGGGGCCTCATCTCTGTGCGGATTGCGCCTACCCACGAGGTCTCCTCAGCAGTCTTCATGAAGGCATCACTTTGATGCAACAGAAGAGCGATCAGGAGCAAGCTGGAGAAAAGGATACTGCCGGCCCAAGCTGCACGGATCGCTGGTGGCGGACGTGCGCACACTGGGCTGACGGTCCAGTGGACTGTGTGTCGTGTAACGTGAATTTGTCACCAGAATGCACCCGCCCGCCATGTGCTAGGAACCTGGGGCACGATTGTTTTCTCCTGTTTCTTCGTTCGAACGTCGGTGGGCTACTGTATTGACATGGTTGACGGTTTTGAGCATTAAACTATTCAGCTTTGACGGACGCATCTTGGAAGACACAGCTTGAAAATCGGAAAGAGGCCATGGCTTTCATCCTTGCGACCTCATGCTCAGCAGGTGAAGAGCAAAGGAGCAAGCATCGCTGCGAGGGCAGTATACTTGATGACGAGGCTCGCAGCACCACTCGTCGGCGCTGAGGTAGTCGGCGCTGACGTCGTGCCATACGATGGGGTGGGCTCCTGCGTGGCAATGTCCAACATCGTGGGCTCCGCCGTCGAGAAGTCCGACGTGGGCTCTGCCGTCGTGAGGTCAGAAGTGGGTTCTGCTGTCGCGAGTTCCGTCGTAGGCTCGGGCGTCGTTGGCTCGGGCGTCGTGGTCTCGGGCGTCGTGGTCTCGGGCGTCGTGGTCTCGGGCGTCGTGGGCTCGGGCGTCGCGGGCTCGGGTGTCGTGGGCTCGGGCGTCGTTGGCTCGGGCGTCGTTGGCTCGGGCGTCGTGGGCTCGGGCGTCGTGGGCTCGGGCGTCGTGGGCTCGGGCGTCGTGGGCTCGGGCGTCGTGGGCTCGGGCGTCGTGGGCTCGGGCGTCGTGGGCTCGGGCGTCGTGGGCTCGGGCGTCGTGGGCTCGGGCGTCGTGGGCTCGGGCGTCGTGGGCTCGGGCGTCGTGGGCTCGGGCGTCGTGGGCTCGGGCGTCGTGGGCTCGGGCGTCGTGGGCTCGGGCGTCGTGGGCGCAGGCGTGACGGGCGCAGGCGTGACGGGCGCAGGCGTGACGGGCGCAGGCGTGACGGGCGCAGGCGTGATGGGCGCAGGCGTGATGGGCGCAGGAGTTGCGACGGGCGCAGGCGTCGCGGGCTCAGGTGTGACGGGCGCAGGCGTGACGGGCGCAGGCGTCGCGACGGGCGCAGGCGTCGCGGGCTCAGGCGTGACGGGCGCAGGCGTGACGGCGGGGTTGGGGGTGGTCTCCGATTCCTGCGTCGAGCGACGCTCGTGGACAAGCGCAGCCGCGGAGGCGCAGACCAGGCCCAGTACGAAGACTGCAAGGAAGAGGACCAGCCTCATCTTCGTTGCGTTGCAAGCGGACCTCATGCTCCGTCTTCTGCAGAATGAATCAAATACACGTGCGAAAGTTTCGGCTCTGCTGCTCCACTGGAGGTCTCCGGCCTTCCGCCGAGTGAGAATCGTCCTTAAAAGACGAGGCAAGCCAGGTGCGACGCGCGTGGAGATGCTGGGAATTGTAGCCATTCCATGGTGGCTGTATCCTCAGGTTTCCGGGAGGCGCCCTGCATGCAGCGCACGCGCCGCAGCAGAGCTTGGCGAAGGTGCTTTTTTAGAGCGGCTCAGCTCTTTGGCAACTTTCACAAGCCTTGGCGTTGCGTGGCGTGAATGAAGGCCGCAACGAGCCTGCATTTGCCGCCCTGATCCTCGGTCTGCGTGCGGGCACGCGGCGCGCGCCGAGCCGCCCCTATTTTAAAAGGAGCCTTCTGTTCTTGCAAAGATCCTTGGTCCGCAACCTGCCTGCACCCGCACAATGCAGCCCTGGCACCACACAATCCCAAGCTCCTACAGCCCCGCAACCTGCTCGCCACCAACCTAACGCCAGGCGTAGGGCTCCTCCTCGAGTCCACCGGCCGTCTCCGGCTGCCCCGCCGGCGGCGAACGCTCCCTCATGAGTCATAGACCGTGGCACTCTTGACTCGGACCTCAGCTCCCGCAGGTGGCTCATGTCATCAGTCATGGCTGATTGGCGGCACCGCCGGCCGCCCCCGCCCCTGCCCACTGGCACGCGGCCGGGCGCGGCCGCGGCGCCGTCCAGTGGTAGCTGAAACAGCCGGACTCGGAGGGCCGCGAGGGCCGACGGCAGAGTCATTCTCGTTATGCACTTCAAAGCCTGACAGTGAGTGTACACTGTACGCAGTCATGACTGATCGCAGGTAACTGCAGGTTGCTGCAGTGTCAGTGCTGGCCAGCCAGCTGGCCGAGACTCGGAGTCGGGTTACGGGAATTGCACTGTACACTGCTAGTGCTGGCTGCAGCGGCGCGCCAGGCCGCGCCAGCCACCGTCGGCCGCGGCCGTCTGCCACCCATCCGTGGCGCGCTGGA
The DNA here is from genome assembly GCA_013306675.1 of Thraustochytrium sp. TN22. Classification (NCBI taxonomy): domain Eukaryota; class Bigyra; order Thraustochytrida; family Thraustochytriidae; genus Thraustochytrium; species Thraustochytrium sp. TN22. The sequence continues at coordinate 102,034 of JABLUY010000058.1, forward strand.
AGGCCCGACAGTCGCGATGTCCCGCGACTACAAACGCCGTCTGGCGACGTCGTCCATCTTGCTCCGACGTTGATCTGAGCGAGAGCGAGCGCGCGCGCGTGCCGCCACGCGCCGCTTGCGTCGACAGGGTCTCTGAGCGGGCCGAACGCGGCGGCAAGGGGCCTCGATCGCTCCATGCCGCCTGGCGGCGGCGGCTCGGGCTGTTTCAAACGTAGCGTTGCGCGAGCCAGTGCCACGCACGCCATGCCGCCGGCCTGGTCGGTGTGGCGCGACGCTTGTCGTCCGCTGCGGGGCGCGCGCCTCGCGAACGCGGGTCTGGTCGTGGACTCGTGAGTCGTGGCGACTCGTGGCGTCTCGTGCAGTTCTCATGAGCTGCACTGGCAGACTCAGCTGTACGCAGTCATGACTGATCACAGGTTGCTGCTGGACTTGGAAGGTTGGGTTGCCAGTGAGGGCGCTGCTGTACTATACATTGCGGCGCGCCAGGCCGCGGCCAGCCATCGTCGGCGGCCGCCGTCTGCCACCCATCCGTGATTCCGTCGCGCTGGAAGGCCCAAAGGTCGCGATGCCCGGCGACTACAAACGCCGTCTGCCGACTTCGTCCGTCTTGCTCCGGCGTTGATCTGAGCGAGAGCGAGCACGCGCGTGCCGCCACGCGCCGCTAGCGTCGACAGGGTCTTGAGCGGGCGGGACGCCAGGCAGGCGCCCACTCCGCCGGCGGCGAGGGGGCTCGATCGCTCCATGTTGCTGCCTGGCGGCGGCGGCTCGGGCTGTTTTGAAATGATGTGGCGTCGCGCGAGCCAGTGCCACGCACGCCTGGTCGATGTGGCGCGATTCCTGTCATCCGCTGCGGGGCGCGCGCCTCGCGAGTCGCGAATACGCGGGTCAGAACGGGAGCACGCCAGGATCAGCAGCCAGGCACATGAACCTTAAAAACGTCGGCGCTGCATGCGCCGCGCGAGTCGTGCTGCCAACCCCCTCCCCGCGAAACGCGGCGCCAGTGCTGGGCGGGCGGTCACACTGGCACTGGCAGGCCGACCAATGTGAGTCTGCCTGGACTGCCATCCTTTGGGATTTGATCCTTGTCACACGTGCTCTCTCTGAGAGAGGGTGTTCCCGCCGCCGGCGCGCGGTGCTGGGCGGTCACAGGCCGACCAATGTGAGTCTGCCTGGACTGCCAATCCTTTGGGATTTGATCCTTGTCAGTGCGCGCAGTGCTCTGAGAGAGGAGTTTCCCGCCGCTGCTCACGCTTGGCGATGAGCGCGCATATCCGAGAGAAACCAGGCTCTCGTGCACAGCAGGCGTCGGCCCCGGCCCCGACCGTAGGAGAATGAACCAATGTCGCCGGCAAGCGCTGAGAGGGCCTGGCCAGCCTCGAACCTGGTTGACGTCGCTGTGAATGATGTGCAGGTTCCGTTGTCGCGGCGCGTTCGAGTGCGCACTCATGGGCGACCGCGCGCAGGTCCAAAGTCGCCTCGCGGGCGTCGCTGCCGGATGAATCACGGCGTGAGTAGTATAGCGGCGTGCGCTGGCCTGCGCAAGGCACGGCCTTTCTTGATGCCATCCACGGCGGCGCACTTGGCGTGTCCGCGCGGCCAGTCCTCTTCGCGAGCCACCTTTCGATGCGGGAGACTTGCACGAGCCTGTGAGCAACTTCGTCAACATGGACGTCTTGGCTGGTCACAATGCATCATATCGCGGCAGAGCAAGGCTTCCCAGTTGCATCACGCGTCCTCAACAACGCCCGCCAGCGGCGCGGTCTTTTGAGTGGTGCACAGACGCGCCAGCTCAAGGCCAGCGGAATCGTGGCAAGAAGCAGTGCCGCTGCGACGAGGGCTGACCAGCGAGGTCCGCTCGCACAGATGGGCCACTTGGGAAGTGCCACAGGAGGGCATGAAGCACCATGGAAGTGCGAATTTCCGAGTCCGAGAGCTCTTTCGATCAGATGTAACCACCAGAGTGCGGGCAGCCCCATGAATGACTTGCCTTTCATCGGCGCGCTCTCCAAATGTGAGGGGATGCAGGCGAAGAAGCATCTGCAAACCCTTCTTCGGAAGCTGGCTAGCTAGAGATAGCGTGATACGCACGTCTCGAGCATGAGCGTCCCTTCAGAGCACGTACAAGAGGACAGCACGACCCCTGCTCGCAGCCTGGACATTTCGCCAGCAGAGCGGGCGCTTTCCTTCCTGTGGCGCGGCCTGGTGGTGGACGCAGCAACAGCACCAACATCCGCAGCGAATGTTCCGCGAAGTCCTTGCCGTCATGTGCGTACTCTGCTTGATCCCGGCGCCCCTCCTCAACACAATCCTGATGTGTGGTGCAGCTTTTAGAGCTGTTCCATCTTTTCCAAGATGCGAACCGTCTGCTTCACGTAAATACGGCGCCCCGCAGCTGAGTTCCCGTGGTCCGAGCAAGGTAAGGAACATGCCTCCCATTTGAGGCCGTTGGGGAGCTGACCGAGACCTCGGATTGCGACAGGCACATCACAATCACGAGCCCGGCCCTCGTGGTTGTGCTCACCAAGAACAGCATTGGAGGTATTGGACGGATGGCGGGCGGTCAATGACATCGACAAGGGTGTCGAGCCCACGGTCGAGATGAGACCCGCCGGCAGTCTATTGTGAGCCTGCTCGCGCCGAGGTCACGCACTCATTTGTAATTTCCTTGATTGGAGGTGATGATCATGGGGCCCGGGTTGGGGCTCGGAGCTGACGTCTCTGCACAGGCCCGGCGCTGCCGGCAGGCGCCGGCAGGTCGATGTCTGCGTGTTGTGACGGCGCAGAGCTGGGCTGCCGGCGTGCACACTGCTGGTACAATGACAAGGGTGAAGGCGGATCCACGAGAGGGACGAAGAACGACGTGAGCAGCCAGCTCACATCGAAAGGCGAGGTCAAGCACGATAGCTCGACTGATGCTGAGCTCAGCATCAGCTTCGTCGCAGAGACGGAAGGGCGCTCAAGTGCTCCACCTCGAAAAGAAGGTCATCTCCACAGCTCTGACCTTGCCATCTCCTTGCGCTTTTTTATCTCCGTGGTAACGTGCTCGGAAAGCGGCAGCACGCGCACTTTGATGCTGGCGAGCGACCTCGTGCACGCTTTGAGTCGACGCGCCCCGTCTGGTTTTGGATTGGCGTCCAGGTCGTCCGTCAATTCCAATCACGTGCGGCTCTACCCCGGCTCCGCGTCGAGCTCGAGCTGGCAGGGCTCGCGCTGTGGCCGACGTCTAATCGTCCGCAGGCTCGCCTCGCGTCGCCGGGTGCTTGGAGCGCAGGGCTGGCCGCGAGCCGTGGCGCAGGGGAACGAGCACGAACGTCCGGCCGACACGGGCCGCCTCGCCGGCTTGCATGCGAATGAGGACTCGGAGAAGCCCGGAGAACCAGCGCCGGGCCGTCGCACGCCTCCGCCTGCCAGTGCCGCCGAAGCCCTCTGCGAGGTTGCCATGACTCCGACCGTGACCTGTATGCATTCAATCACCACACGGCCCGAGACAACTGACCCAGAGAGCCCCTGCTCCTCCACCGTGACGGTGACTGCACCCTGATCAGTGACTGGTACGTAACTTGAGATTACCGTCCAAGTCCTGGTTCCCCAGGCTTCCCCGCTGGCCACGGGCCCGGCGCCGGGCGGGCGGGCCGCCGTTCCCCACCAAGTCAAGTCAGACTTGAGGCCGGGCTCAGGCTTCGGCCGGCAGGCAGGGTACCAAGCAAACCCAAAACTCGGAGCCAAAGCAAAAGAAGGAACGAAAGCAGCCAGCGAGCATCAGACAGAAGCAGGCGGCAACGCACGGTACAAGCATGGGTGCCAACGGCAGCAGAAGGAAGCATAGTAATTTGAGTTTGAGTGACCTGGATTGTGGGCCATCCGAGCCGCCCGACGCGATGAGGGCGATTAACGGACCGCGCCTCTCGGGGTACACCGGGGACAGCTTGTCCTACGGGAGCCAGAGCACTCGCATGCAAGCGCATCCCCACGTATCCATGCCCTCCTCTGACAACATGTCCTATGGGACCTTGGGCTCTGGAAGCCAGAGCACTCGCATGCAAGCGCATCTCCACGTGTCCATGGGTGGCAAAGAGCGTCGCAAAAGGCGTTTTTGGTGGTGGTAAAAGTAATACCCTGCACGGCCGTGTGCCCTGGATCGTAACCATCGTAAAAAACGGTATCGTAATCGTTTTGATTTGCTGACCAGGCGGCTCTGGGCGCCAGGTGATTCTTGGCGGCTCTGCTCTTGAGAGATGGACCCCTGGCGAGCTTCACCAACCACGCCTGGCCTGCACCGACCAAGCCTTCGGCATGAAGTAACTCGCAAGCTGCACGAGTCGAGGTCCGGAGCGTTCCAAAGATTCACCCAAAGCCGAGGATGCTCCGCGCGGGCCTTGCCACGACCGACTGTACGTCACGGTCTATCTTGTGGCACGTCGCGGCCAGCGCTGCCGCAAGCATGCGCGCTGAGCGCTTGCCACCGACAATGCAGCCCGCCGGGATGCAGTCCTTGCGGTGGCAGGACCCGGGTATGCATGCCTTGGCAGCCGGTCTTCGCGCCGGCCATTTCAGGTGGGTTCGCAGGAGAGCAACTGAAGCCGTAGGCGCAGCCGCGCGCGCCCGCCTGCCTCTCGCTCTGCCCCGCGCCACGCCGCGACGTCTTGTTGAGGTTGCCTTGGCTGTCTGCAGGCGCCCGAGCCGCCTCCTCGCTCGCATCTGAGGCATCTGAGGAGCCCGCCCGGCATCCAGGGCAGCGGGCAGACGCGCCAGGGCGGGCGCCCGGGAGCGAGCGCCTCGCCTCGCCCAGCTTCAGCTGCGCCAGCTGCGAGCTCCAGCTCCAGCAACGACACCGCGAAGCCCATTCTCTGCCAGGCGCCCGGCTGCTCGCATCGGCGAGGCTGTGCGCCGAGTGGCGGACCTGCCGCGTCGCGGGGTGCGACAACACCGAGGCCAACTCGCGCGGGCGGTGCTACACGCACCTGCCCACGAAGACGACCTGCAGTGTCAAGGGCTGCTCGCGCCAGCCCAGGGGCAGAGGTTCGATCTGCAGTGCTCCATCGCAGGCTGCACGAACCGCGCCAAGTGCCGCGGCTGTCGCTCGTGCGCGCCAGCTCCGGCAGGCTCACGGCGCCCTTCTCTCGCGCCTTTCTCTCGCGCCTCCACGCGCTGCAGCTCGCCGCCCGCGCAGCTCGCGCCGGAGCTCAGGTCGCGGCACGCGTGGAGTGCAACCGCGGCTCGGGCAGTCGCGCAAGGCGAGACGGCCGCAGCCCGCGCGGCGCGCGCGCGCGCGCTGGTCGGCGGCGGCCAGGGGAGGAGCTCAGGATGCGCTCATGGCCATCGCCATCCGCATGCCCCGCCGCCACCGAGCGGCCGCCGCCGGCGCGCGCGCCGCTGCCGCGCGCGCGGCTGCCTCGCCCGTCGGGCCGCCGCCCGCAGCGGCGACGGACGACGTTGAGGGCTTGCTCGGTTCCTCGTCATCACTGCAGCCAGAAATGGCCAAGTCCTGCCGGCGCAGGCGCAAGCAAACGCCGGACGAATCCTCGCGCTCGAGCTCAGGCTCGCGCCTGCCCAAGCGCGTCAGCGGCGAGGACGCGACGAGGTCCTGGCTAGAGGGCCTGTCGGCTCTCCGCTGTCCTCCTCGTGCCGACTGCGGCGTCGAGCGCGGCGCAGCACGTGCACGGCATCGCCGATCGGCGGAGAGAGCATGGAGCAGGAGCGCCTCGGCCGCACGGCGGCCCGACCGGGCAAGGCGCGGCGCAAGGCGAGATCGAAGACGCCCGTTGCTGCCCGGCAGCGTGCAGACGAGCCGTATGCGCCCAATGCCAAGGTGATCTTTGATCGCTTCCGCGAGGGCGAAGCGATCGACACCAGGCAGCTCTTGGAGCACGGCGAGAACTACAGCGTTGGTCTGGACCATGCAGAGCTCAAGGAGATTGTCGATCTCAGCCGCAGGAAGATGCGAAAAGGCGCGATGGACCGCCTGAAGCCGGGCTGGCTTGACAGAACAGGCTTCACCTTTTTGGTCAAGCTAGCCCGGTCGCAAGACCCCGACGCGCCAATCTGCAGGGTGCTGCAGCTTATGCATGAGATGGCGGCCAGTCCACAGCTCTGGGAGAGCCAAGCACCAGCCCCAGCACGTGCGTCCAATAGCTCTCCGCAGCAGCAACCGCTGTATGTGACCCCGAAGCCCCCAGTTGACGTTCAGACCTTGCAGCAACGCGCGCCAGCGTCAGGCGTGCCAGGCGGACCATGGATTCCTGAGGCGCTTTGCATCATCTTCATATTTGTCAAGGGCCTGAGGTTCGAGGTTCTCATGTGTGGAGCGGCCTGGTGGTGGTGGTGGACGCAGAAGCAGTACCCGCATCGGGAGCAAACGATGCGCGAGACTCTTGGCGTCATGTGCCTACTCTGCTTGATCCCGGCAGCCTCCCTCAACATGATTATGATGTGTGGCGCGGCTTACAAAGCTCGGCACCAGCTCTTCCGCTTTTTCCACGATCTGACCCGGTTGGCGGCTTCCAGCAGATCGATTCCCGTCAGCACGTAAAAGTGGCGCAGGCAGGCATGCATGCGAAGTCGAGCAAGGACGCGGGCCGCGGCACGTTGCCAATGTCGAGCTGCACGCCGTGCGTGGTGGCTTCCCCGTCCACCGCTCCTTTCAAGACCGTGTAGAAGGGCCCGCTCCACGTTGGGATGGAGATGTGCCCCACGCCGTAGCTGACGCAAGCCGTGTGCGTGGGGAAATTGCCGATCCCAATGAGGCCAGCGTGCAGCGCGCCGTCGTCGCCCTGGTCAAAGGAGGCGCTGGCCCGCGCCGCGTCTTGCCTGTCCGCCACGTCGACGAAGCGTAGCACGCCCGTGCTGTTCTCGATGGCGTCCATGGTGGCGCGTACCAATTGCGCTCCTCTGTGTTGACTACGACGCCGTCGTCGTTGGTCTGGTTGTCCCAAGTCCCGTTTATAGAATTGTGTAGGGACAAAAAAGCGCCCGCTCTCCCGCACGCCCCTCCACGCCTTGTCGTACTGGTCCATGACGCAAGCAGCTGTGGTTGCACGTTCTTGATGGCGCCAACCACCGCGGGGAAGCGCAAGTCGCCCATCGCCGCATCCATCACTGCCCACGCCACATCTTACAACGCGGCCCGTCAAGGTCAGCATGAGGAAGTGCAACCATGCATGCCAGCGACACATTGCAAGAAAACAAACATCATTCATGAGTCTCGTGATCGCCGCATCAGCGTAATTGGTCGCGGCAGCGTTGGATCTGAGCTCGTGCATTCACCGCCCACTCGTACTCGGGACCAATGGCCTCCGTGTAGATGTCTCGGGCTTGCTCAAATAGAGGCAAGGCATCACGGAATCGGCGCTGGGCAAAGCGGACGTTCGCGATACAGTACAAGGATGCCGCCACGCGCGGGTGCCGCGGCTCGAGGGCCTCCCTGTACAGCTCCAGCGCCTCGTTGTAGTAGCGCAGCGCATCCTCGTAGCGGCCCTGGGAGTAGTACACCGCACCCATGTTGTTGAGCGTCTGTGCCACGGACGGGTGCCGCGGCCCGAGGGCCTCCCGTGTCAGCTCCAGCGCCTCGTTGTAGTAGCGCAGCGCATCCTCGTAGCGGCCCTGGGCCGCGTACACGATCGCCATGTTGTTGAGCGTCTGTGCCACGGACGGGTGCCGCGGCCCGAGGGCCTCCCTGTACAGCTCCAGCGCCTCGTTGTAGTAGCGCAGCGCATCCTCGTAGCGGCCCTGGGAGGAGTACACCGAACCCATGTTGTTGAGCGTCTGTGCCACGGACGGGTGCCGCGGCCCGAGGGCCTCCCGTGTCAGCTCCAGCGCCTCGTTGTAGTAGCGCAGCGCATCCTCGTAGCGGCCCTGGTTCGAGTACACGACCGCAATGTTCTTTAGCGTGTCCGCCACGTACGCGTGCTGCGGCCCGATGGCCTCCCGGAACAGATCCAGCGCCTCCTTGTAGTACTGGAGCGCCTCGTCATAGTCGCCGTGGGCATCAAGCAGGCTGGCAGCTTGGTGCAGCATTCGGGCCATCTCGACGGGGTCTCCGTCGCCGCGCTGCCGGAGGTCGGCGACGCGGTCGCGCGCGATGGCGGCGAGCCAGGCGCGCTGCCGGCCCTGGATCTCCATGTTGAGGGTGGAGTAGCCGCCCTCGAGCTTCTCGGCCACGGATCGGTCGATCATGGCCTTGTCCTCGGGCTTCCAGCAGGCCGCGTTCCTCATGTCCATGTTGCGGGCCATGATGGTGGCGATCTCCCTCGGGTCGTCCAGCAGCTGCTCGACGAAGCTGTCCTCCTGGCCGGGCGCGTAGACGACGTCGACGGGGCGGCCGCTGCGCACGGCGCCGTAAATCTCCCACACGCACCATGCGCGCTGGAGGGGCATGGGTTTGTCCCATCTGTCGAAGAAGATGATGGCGCTGTCGAAGCGCGTGATGGCCTCGTGGAGGCCGGTGTTGAGGAAGGCCTGGCGGGCGGCGACGACGTCGTCGGGCAGGTCGGTGTCGTTGGTGGTCAGCAACGGCTGGTTGGCGCAGAAGAGGTCGAGCCACACGAAGCGCAGGTGGGGCGGCTTGTCGCTGAAGTGGGCGACGATGGCGGCGACGAGGTCGTGGAAGCTGCACTTGCGGGCCTGGCTCACGAAGGTGCCCTGGTACTTTTGGCCGACGTCGGCGGCGTTCTGGATGGTGTTGATGAAGAACTGCCTGGTGCGCATCTCGCGCGTCTTGGCGAGGACCACGTGCTCCGCTACGTCCTCCGTGGTCCACTCGCTGCGCGGCTTGGGCCTGGCGTCGACGCCCTCCGTGAACTGGACGAGGTCGTCGACGTAGGGCACGCGGCCAAGCATGGAGCCGTCCTCGCTGACTTCGTAGAGCTCGATGGTGGCCCCCGCCTTGACGTCGTCGTTGATGTCGCGCGTGGCGACGAAGAGGCGCACGCCGGGCGCATCGACCTCCTCGACCACTCGGCGTGCCATGCGCTCGAGGAAGGCGACGCTGACGCTGCGATAGTCGATGATCTTTCTTTCCGCCGCCAGGTAGCGCGAGCTCCTGCGCCGCTCGTCGAGGCTGCGGCGCCAGCTGTGCGCGCGCGAGAGGACGCCCGGCATGGCGGCGCGCGCGGCGGCGGCGTGCGGATGCGTTCTGCCGGCGGCGCTGCGCTGGCCGCGCGGCCGCTCTCCGACTCTGGCGGCGTCGGCCGCTCTCAGCCAGCCTCAGGAGGGCAGGGAGGGAGAAAGGCGCGGGCGCGCGGCACGTGCACCGCGGCCAGTGGCTCGGCCGACAGTCAGTCGTGATCGACCTCTTCCAGACTAGGCTGAGTAGTAGAAGAGTACTAGCGCGCGCGGTGAGCCCTGAGGGCGCTGGGCAGCGCGGCGCACGGCGGAGGACTAGGAGACGGCCGCGAGGCGGTCGTGCAAGCCTGACTTTGACTTGCGCAAAAACTCGAGCTGGAAGCGAGTCTTGTCGTGGCAGGACGGCGTCGCGTCGGTCTGGGTGGGGATGAACAGGGCGGTGTAGCGCGACGACTGCGGCCGACAGCCGTCGGAGCTGGTCGCTTGTGTTGGCGCGGTCGAGGAGCGCTTCTGCGAGGACCAGGCTGGACAGCTCGTTGCTGTGTGCAGAGTCTTGCCGCGGAGGCAACGTCACAGTCAACTTCGTGCGAGAATGCCAGCACGCGCACGCCCGAGACCTCGACGACCAAGCGCTGGCGTAAAAGCTCCGCGCGTGGCGCTGCCTTTGCCAAGGCCGCAAGACCGATAGCTCCAGCAGATTAACTGGACTTTGTACGGTGTAGGCCTAGCAGCGTCCAGAGGCACCGCCGGCAATCAAGAAGCCGCCGCAGCCGGGGTAGCGGTGGCCTGAGCCGACCTAGATTAAAACCCCACATCTCTCTGTCAAGTACCGCCTGCGGCGGAGCAATCGTTACGGCTTGGGAGTCATTACGAGCCTGCGGAAGCTCGAGGTGCCGCCATTGGGCATGTTGCTGACGGTGGCGACCTTCTTGTCCTTGGAGAAGCGGTGGCGGGCATGGTTGCGAGCCGTCGTCGAAGCCTAAGATGAGGCGCAGGCAGGGTGTGAAGACGGAGTCGAGCAAGAACGCGGGCCGCGGGCCCCGAAGGCAGTGTCGCGCTGCACGCCCAGCGTGGCGGCGGCACCGTCCACCGCTCCATTTACGACCGTACAGGTGGGCCCGGTCCACTTTGAGATGGTGAGCTGCCCCACGCCATAGCTGACGCAGCCCGTGCGCGTGGCGAAGTTGCCGATCCCAAGGAGGCCCGTATACAGCGCGCCGCGTTGGGCCTGTTGACCACGTCGACGAAACGCCGCCCTCCGCCAAGCTATGCCACGCGCCGGCTGCTCGCGTTGGCGAGAGTGTCAAGGCAGTCGGAGCTTGCAGCACGTGCCGTGTCGCAGGACTCGGATGCGACAAGAACTGAGCGCCAGAAGGCTGTGCTGCACGCCCCTGCTCACGAAGTCGACCTGCCGCGTCGAGGACTGTCGGCGCCAGTTCACGGGCAGAGGCGTGATCTGCATCGCGCACGGCGCGCGCCAAAGCTGTGTTCATTGCCAGCTTCGCCAGGCTCACATCACCGGTATCTGCAAGGCCTTGCCGAGCCTGCGCCCCTTTGGATTTGACGTGAAGGAGCCTGCGCTGCTCGCGCTGCACCTCGCCCACGTGCCCGCGGGCCTCGCAGCTCGCGCCGGAGCTCAGACACTGCCAAGTCTCGCCACGCGTGGAGTTGCAGCTGCCGCCCGAGCCGTCGCGCAAGGCGAGGCAAGGCGAGAGGCCTCAGCGCGTGCGCGCGCGCGCGCGCGAACGGAAGAGGCAGGGCGGGGGAGCTCACGTGTCGCGCCCATTGCCATCGCCACCCGCATGCCCCGCCACCACCGCGCTGCGAGCGGCCATTGCTGGCGTGCGCGCGGCTGCCTCCGCGCGCGGCTGCCTCGCTACCGGCCGCGCCGGCCGCCCCCTCCGCGCTCTGCACCGCTTCGCGCCGCCGGGCCCGGGCCGGGACGACGACGGCTTGGTCGCCTGCGACGACGACAGGGCGGCCACGATCCGTGTCCACAACCGGACACAGCACGCGGGCACAAGCAAGAGCGCTCATCCGGCTGGCAGGAACTCGAAGCCGAAGGACGCTTCAGCAAAGTAGCTCTAGCTAGCTAGCTAGAAGCAACGTCGAACGTCCAGCGGAACTCGAGCGAAGGTTTCATGGCTGAGAGCTTGAGCTGGAGATCGAGGTCGAGGAGGAGCACGCGGTGCAGGAGGTCGGCCTGCAGGAGGCGCGGAGGTGAGTCGGCGGAGGAGGTGGCGCGGCGGCGCGAGGCAGCATACAGAGCGGTAGGTCGCTGTAGTGCGAGGTCAGGCGGGAGATGAAAGGGGGGGCCTGATTCGGTAAAGCGAATGTCGTGCGGAGCGACACGTGCCCCCAGGATGGCGCGTGAACCGAAGCGCGCGCACAGGACTGGGACTTGGGCCTCATCATGAGAAGCGGGACCACGGGGGGTTTGAAAATCCCGCGCCAGATGCAAGCAGCGTGGGGAAACAGTTGTCCGTGACGAGGCAGCGCAGTGGGCCACGACAGATCAGGCGCGCGAGTGCCTCTGCTCGCGCTCGCCGCAGCTTGATCTCTGCTCGTGGTGCGGCGGCACCTCGCCACCTTTTGGCCCGCGCAAACACGAGCAGCACTGTAGCGCCTTGAGACGTAACCATGTGGCGGTCTTGACGAGAGCTCGCAGACGGGCCAAGTCTCCACGCAAAAGTAGAGCGGATCTCTCATCGAGAACAACTGTAAAGTCCTTGCCATGGCCAAGCACCCCAGCATGTCCGCTCGTGTCCGACGGCTGCCCTCGCTGGGCTACATGATCCAAGTAAAGCCTTGCTGCTGTCAGTCGCCAACCAAGCGGGACATGCAAGCTATCGACGACGCAACCAGCGCATCGAGTCCGATAAGGCCGATCCGACAACCAAGATGTTATGTGAGAACACTTGTGAAATTCTATTGGCGGACTGCGTCCCTGATAAACCTAGCGAGCCGCTCAATGGCTTGATCGAAGACATCGTTGTCAGCATGGTGCGTCAGGTCAATCGAAAGGTTTGTACGGAAATTCGCCCGGAAGGCTAGACGGCGATAGGCTTCGGCTGGGACGTCCTCCAGCAGCACACGGATGATAGGCTTATGTAGCTCCTGTGCGTACTCGAATTCGTTCCTCACATAGTTGTTTGTGTTGCTGTTGACATCGTCGACATAGGCTCGCGTGACGAACACCACAAACACTGGACAGTCAGCAACAGCGCGTTGAAGATGATCCATGAAGTTGATCGGCTCAAGGTGAATCTCATCGAGAAAGACCGCTACTCCACGAGTAGCGAGAGCGTTGGCGATACGCATGACCAGCTCGTGAGTGTCATTTTCTGGAGCACCGGGATCACTTCTCCACTTATGGGAGAGGAACGCAAGCAGTCTAGCGAGCGACCGCCTCAGGTTGCGTACGAGACCGTCAGCGATGCGAATCGTGATGCGCTCCGGGATGCGGTCGTTCTCAGCGAGATCGAGTTTGATGAGCGTCGTGTTTCCTGTCTCCAGAACAGTAGCAAGCGCTTCCCCTCCATCAGGGCCGATGTCGTTCCCGGTGAGAAACAGCTCCGTGAGAGTTGTGTTCATTAGCAGGCTAGCTGCCAGCGCCACTGCTCCTTTGTCACCAATGTTGCACTTGACCAGCCTGAAGAGGTTACGAAGGTCTAGTTAGCACTGCTCTCCCTCTCTGCTCCTTGCATCCTGTCCATGGCACCCTCACCTACCGGATCATCATCAACGCAGTGTTCGTCTCGAGCATCTCGGCCAGCTTTTCCACTCCAGCATCCCCAACCCCTGTTTTTCCGATTCTGTGGCGTTACAATGTTCGTGAGTGACTCCTCGAGAATGCTTAAACCCCCGCCCTCGGCCTCACTCTTGTCCTGACCACTCCACTTACTGCAGCCCTTTGAGGTAAGGCTGGTCCCTTAGAGCTCCTGCGAGAGAAGTTGCACCAAGGGGCCCGAAGTTGTTCTTGGCCAGGTCAAGCTTTTCAACGCAATCGCCATGAGAGAGCAATAACGGAACTAGGTCCTGGATATTCGCAGCGGATAACCTTTTCTCGTAGAGCGACACCAACAGCCTCGCACGGGGTGTAGCTGCTCTCCACGTGTCAATGGCCTCGCGCAGGTTCGCGGGGCGCGTCCAGGGGTCCGTGCTGCTCATGTTCCCAGGCCGTTGTCAAGACTCGCGTTTGCTTTCCCCGCTTGGTGTATCCTCGTGGAGCCTCTGAGAGCACCTCAAGAGGACCGTCCAGCGCGCCGCGCAAAGGCCTTTCCGACGGACGGCGCGGCGCAGACCGCACTCCACTCGGCGATGGCACGGCGGTCGGCCTTGCGGAAACGCCACGCACTGCTTGAAGAGCGTCTCGCGTCAGACTGAGCGCGGCTGGCAAGCACGTCGGCACAGTCGAGTAGCTAGTAGGTCGCGCGCCTGCACGACGTGGCGCAGGTCCACCACTACTTTGCTATCCGACCCGTGTCGCGCTCGATCCTCTCGTTGGCCTCCGCGTCCGCTGTGCTGTACGTGTTCCACCTAAGCTCAGCTCCGCCCGCCGTTTTGGTTTTGCTGCCCGGCCCTCGCCTGCTTGGTTTCGCTCTCTCCCTCGCGACTCCCTCGCTCAGAGCAGTGCGTCTGGCGAGACGCGCGCAATCTGCCCAGACTCGGCTCCGGGCCAGGATCTTGGATCTGGATTACCGCGGATCCGTCGTCCGGCCGCGGCTTGTCCTGCGGAGAGTTCCGCGGGCTGCAGTGTGGGCCGCGGTTTTCTTCCCTCCTGCTTGGTTTCGCTCGTGACGAGCATGGTAAGCGCCTTCTCTGTGTACTCCCGAGCGGCCTCAAGCTTGAAGATGCACGGTCTCGCCACCGTGACACGGCTGGTTTTCTGGTCGCTGGAGGGCGGAAACAGCCCGTCGCAAGGCTGTGGCGCGCGCCGCCGCTGAGCCCGCGCCGCCCGGCCCGGTTCGAGGTCGTAGCCTGTTCTCCCGACTGGGCCGTGGCGCTCAGGCTGCGCAAGCCGCTGTCGCTCGCGGCGCGCGCAGCGCAAACCACGGCGCTGCGCGTCACAGGGACGGCGTGGCACACAAGCGCGCCGCGGCCGACGAGGGCAGGCCGGGAGGCCCGACTCGACGCAGACGCGGGCTCGGCTCGATTGAGCCTGAGTCAGCGAGTCAGTGATTTGATGGGCACGGACTGTGGATGCAGTGAGGGCGCCCGCTGGGCAAGAGGGACGCTTGCCAAGCGTCTCCGGCACGTGCAGGGCGGCGCCGCCGCCTGAGCTGCTGGAGCGGTGCGACGGCCCGCGCCGCGAGCCGGCCAGCGGGTGCGAGTCCTTGCGGTCGATGCTTTGATCGCAGCTGAATCGCGCGCGCGCGCGCGCTCTGGCCGGGCTCGCTCTGGTTTTGGATGCAGTTGTGGTTGATCCAGACAGACTCGGATCTGGTTGCGCCAGGGGAGCGCTCGACCAGCGCGCCTTGACGTGGATCTTCCTCCGCATCGCGGTCTCGAGAGCTGCTGTCAGAGTCAGACTGACTCAGACAGCGCTCGCGGCGCGCTTGGTCAAGCGGCGCGCGCTACGGTCCAGTACCAGAGCGCAGCTGCGCGAACTTCGCGAAGGCAGACGAGGGCTCTGCGACGAGCACATGCCCTGCATCGCGCTGCGCCACGCTGCTTCGCGGCCAACTCTGCTAGCTCCAAGTTGGGCTCGCAGTCCTTTCCGGGCCATCGCAGGGGCTGAGCTGCGGCGGCAGGACTCGCCTTGCCTCGGTTCTCCCGCCGGCCGCGGCGCGGCGCGCAAGCACGGCCTCCTGCCCCTGCCGCCCGCCGCCTTGCTTGGAGCGAGCGCTCTGGAGCACCGCCTCCGAGTCGCCCCGTCCCATGGCCCCTGCCACTTGCGTCGCTCGCTGCGTTGCGCGAGGCCGCGTCAAGGCCGCTCGCGCCGGCAGCCGCTCTGTCGCCCGCGCGGCCCGTGCGCGCCGCCGCCGGATGCGGCAGGCGTTGCGTCGCGGCTCTAGTTTGGACGGGGAGGCGTTGACTGCGAGCGCCGGCGTCCTGCTCGTCCTCGTGGAGCACAAGCACAAGTTGTACTGGTACCATGGTACCCACCCTACGAGTCAGAGGTGGGGCTCGGGAAAGCCCATCTCCTGGAGAGAGGCCAGCTTCCGGAGGGCGAGGCGCGCGTGCTGCAGCTCGTGCGGGCAGAGCGGCGCTCGGCGTCCAGAGAGAAGACGACGCAGACGCGGCTGCGCTGCCTGCTGACGAGCTGGGTTGGGAGCAGCGCGGCCAGCTCGTGCCCGGCCTGGACAACCTTGGAGTCGTGAGCCTGATCTTCGAAGTGAAGAGATCTTGCGCTGGAGCTCACTGAGCAAGTCGGTCTCGATCGGCCACAAGGTGTGCGCGAGCAAGGGCGTGAATGTCTGCCGATGTTCCCGAGCGCCGCGTGCACGCTTGCACCCTATTCGCGGCACGCGAAGATCTTGGCTGCGAAGAGACGTGCCACCGCAATCAGAGATTGCTGGGCCACGACAAAACCATGAACACAACATGTTGTTGGTCAGCGCTTACGAACAATCGCGACAGGCTCTGGGCGGGGGTCTATTCGCAGCTGGGCGTGCACGAGCTCCCACATGGTCTCGCGGAACCAGAGGTGGCGTTGAAACGGGATCATCTGTTTGTCGAAGAGGTAGCGCAGGTCCTTGGGGCTGGCCTCACGCTCCGCCGCAAAGTCCGGTTCGCCCTGTGCGGTCTGCGGCAGGCCGTGGCGCGCTGGGTTGGTCTCATAGACCACGACGATTGGCTTTGCCAGGCGCTTCGCTTGGCGGAGTTCGAACTGCACCCAGGGCCGACATAACGCGCGATGCGTGAGAAAAAGGAGAACGGCTTTGCTCTCTTGAATGCCCTTGCGCATGGCAACTTCGTCGATGAAGGGAAAGCGTTTGTCGACCCAGACCTCGTAGCTTTGGTTGGCGAGGTCGAAGAAGAGCGCCGAGACTTGGTCCTCCGCGCTGGAGGCGTGGTGCGAGATGAAGATGTCGAAGGGCAGCTCTGGCGCCGGTGTCTGGCCTAAGGATTCCGGCTCTGGACGAGTAGCTACGGCATCTTGTGCTTCCTCGGGCTCGCAGCCGCTCTGTAGAAGAAGGGTGCTTTTTCCTGGTCCCATGAGGAGGTCAAGCAAATGCGAGGTTAGGTCCTTTCCGATGTCCGTGAGGCAAACGTCAGGATGGCCAGCAGATGTTGTCTCCAGTTCCATCGTGTAGGATGTCGCTGATGCGCTAGCCCGGGAAATGGCCGCAATCGAGGAAACGGAGAGCCTCGAGGAGTCTGGGGAGATGGCGAGTCTCTTCTCGTACTGCAAGCTCGAGTCGCGCGATATAATGATGGCCTCGGTGTCCAGAACGTACAAACGAGCGCTGAAGGATGCGGTTCCGTCGAGAAACGAGACCTGGACATCACCATCGCACAGAAACGCCGCGCCTTCGGAACTTATTGCCGAGATGGTGCGGTAGGCCTGCACCTCGTCAAACACCTGCAGACGATCGTGGATGCGCTCAACACGCTCATTCAAGCGGTCGAGCTCAGCCTCTAGGCAGCGAACCAGTTCTGCGGCGCAGATAGACGCGGCCTTGCCACGTCTGCTGAATCGCCGCAACTTGACGCGAGACACCGGAATGACTTGCGCCAAAGCACGAAAGCTTGCTAACATCTCGCTGGGCTGGCGCTTGATTGCCTCGAACAGCTGCTCTAGCTGCATGCCCTTCGTCTCGCGCTTTTGTGCAACCCGACTGACGTCCGGGTTGGTTCGGAGGAGTGCCTTCCACGCCTCGAGCGATTCCGGCTGTTGCGCCAGGTGCTGTGCGAATGTGCCTAAAAACGGCAAGAACCGCTTTGTTGCGTCGAAGAGTGCGATGCAAAGAGACTCGAGTTTGCCGTCTTGTACGTGCGCAAGAGCTAGATGCTGCTCTACAAAAAGCCTTTCGGCGAAACGTAGAAGCACCTCCACGTTCACGAAGATAGCTTGCTCCTCGCTTTCGCTCAAAAGGCGGCGATCCTCGACCAGGGAGACGAGAAATTCATCGTGAACGACGCGAATGGTCTCGCCAAAGTCGGCCTGCTGCGCTTCAATGGCGCGAATTGCCTCGATGCACGCCTTCTCCATAGGCAGACCCTCCCTCTCTATCCGTTCCATCGACGCCAACCCGGGAGTCGCCGTTTCGCGGGTGTGCTGGGCAAGCTCCTGCCGCAACCGAAATTGAAAGGATTGTGGCACCTGCACAGCGTCTGACCTGCGAATCGCAGCAGGTCGATCTCCGCCGCTGCGAGCAGGCGTTTGCGAATGTGCCCCGTTGCCGCGGAAGTGTTCAAGGGCGTTACGTCCATTCCAGCGCCTACGAACCGGCACCGTGGGAGCCTTGCTGTCCTCATATTGCTTTCGCAAGCGTTTGACGAGCCCATCCAGCACAGAAAGCTCCGTCTTGCTGGTGATGAGCTTGAACTCGAAGACAAAGAACATGAAGTGCTTGAAGGACGTGTTCATGTGCGCGGCGGCACCGAGCTCCTCGATGACCTCGAAGTGGCGGTGGTACATGATCGCGAAGATGCGGAACATCTTCTTGAAGATATCCCTTGCGTAGTCGAGGAAGTTTTCGGGAAAGTCCTGGTCCGCGATCACCGGAAAGATCTCCTCGTTGCCCATCTGATCCTCGATCCAGGTCATGGCGTAGTCGACGTACTCGGGCGAGGACATGCGCAGGGCCTTGGAGCCGCGGGCCTCGGCCCAGCGGTACTCAAAGTTGGGCGGGAAGCCCTCGCCCGGATTGGTGAAGCGCTGGGAATCGTCGACGAGAAGACCGTACAGGAGGGAGAGCTCGTTGAAGAAGTCCACGGTGTGTGCGGCAATCCACTCGTTCTCGTCCTCGCCTTCCGGGGTGATCACAGCGCTTTCGATAAGCCCGTCGCCCAGTGTGCGCTGAGTCATCTGAGAGAGTTTTAATCGATGTTCGGTCTGCGCGTCCAATGCAAGGTACGGCGAGTCAGTCCATTTACGCTGCAGATCGCGCACCACGGTGCGTGCGAGGATCCTGATTGCGCTGGCTGTCTACGTACCGCATGCTTCTTCACCGGCTTGAGCGTACCTTTCCCACGTCTGTTCGCCGCTCGTTTCGTCAGCCAACCGTTCCTTTCCTGCGCTCGTCCCGCCTCGCTATCCTCTGTTCCCCCACGACGCCTGCTGGAGAGAGGCGTGCCCGGCCTACATCGAGGCGAGACCGGCCTACATAGCCACGTACAGCAGCCCCAGCCCGAACATGGTGCGAGCGGGTCCCGCACCGCGCACTGCCGTGTCGCCGTCCCAGCGCAAGCAGCGCACTCCTGCTCTAGCGGCAGCGATTTCCGGTTTGCCGCTCACGAGCGCGGCGCCGTCTCATGGTATCATGATGGCGGAATTTCACAGGGCGGTGGGCAGCAGCGAATGACAGAGACAAGCGACGCCCGGTCGGACTTGTTCTCTCGGTCTTCGAGCCTCCTCCGTTCTCCCCCCCGGCACTGCCTGCTGCTGCGCTGCAGTCTGCAGCGGGCGGAGGGCAGCGAGCCGCGGCCGGAGGCTACCATTCAAGCTTCACATTGTAACTCACCCGACTAGGCTAGCGTTAGCGCAATAGCCAAGTCGTGACGGTCTCTGATGAGGCAGGCTGCAGGGGCGCCGCAGGGACGGCTCGCCAGGCCTTCGCCTCGCCTGGGCGAGCCACGGCTCCGGAGCCTGCCAAAGAGGGAGGCGCCTTCAAGTCTGTTCGCCTCTGTTGTCCTGCCGGCAACCCCCCCTTCTCGGGCCCCTCCCTCCCTGCGCCTCCCTGCCAGGGCTTCCAACTTCTGACGCGCTCCGCGCCGTCCGCGGCCCGTCGCCCACGGTCTGGCCGCACGTAGTTACGTCGCACGTGCACTGGCTGCACTGCTGCCACTGCAGGCTGCAGCCTGATCAGAGCCTGGCCGCGCGTGCAGCCTGAGCCTGCTGCTGCGAGCTGAGCCCGCAGGCGGCGGGCGCGTCACTTTGATTGCAGAAAAGGGGGAACTTGAAGCAGCCTGGCACGATGAGTCAGTAGCAGAGCTAGCTAGGTAGCTAGCAATGGATGGTTCGAAGCGGCGCGCGTTGGCGTCCCGGACACCCGCCTGAGAGGGCTTGCAGCAGTACGCTCGGAGCGCGACTCTGCCATCGAGACGAGGCCCACCGCGCGCGAGGTACGGAGAAGCGCCGGCAGCCCAACATGTTCTGCACCAGCTACTCCACTGCACTGATCACCGGAAGCGGCGGGCGCAACAACGTCCGTCAGTGGCGGCGTCCGCCAAAAGTCTACGCGCGAGGCGTGTGCGCGGAAGCTGACTGTGAGTCTGGTGATGGGCGGCGGCCGTAGGCCTCGCCCACTGCACCACTGCTACACAACTTGAACCGAGCCGCCAGCCGTGCCAGCAGTCACCATTCACGGTGGTGCACACCAACACACACCCCCAATCACAAAAGGGACATAAACCGCAGGCTGCATCGTGACTGGCCGTGACTGCAGTGCGACGCCGCCGACGCCCGCCGACGCCGCCAACGCCCGCCGACGCCGCCGACACCGCCAACGCCGCGCGGCGTCCGATCATGTCCGAGTCGGTGGCGGCCTCCGCGGGAAGTCAACGCGCTCGTGGAACGTGCGTGGACTCGGACGGGCGCGGACGGGCGCGGACGGGCTCGGGCATTGCAGCAGCGCGCGCAACCAGTAGGATCGTGACGCGCACCCGGCAACTGGCAGGTGGCTAACTGCCGCACTTGACGCCGCACGGCGGCGTGACGCCGCACGTGGAGCGTGTTCACCTGCTCTTTGCACAGGAGGCAAGAGACTGGCGCACGAGTTGCACGAGGACAAGGTGCGTGCGGTGGCCGTCCTCCTGCACGTGCTCGTGCTCGCGCGCCAGCAGCGGTACGACTCAACTCAACGCGCCGCCGGCCGAGCCGGTCGCCAGTCGGACGCCGCCAGCCGCAGAGTCGGACGCCGCCAGCCGCAGCCTTGATCGAGCCCGAAGGCGTCCTGGCGGACGGCCTGCACGTGCGTTCGCTCGAAGCGCAGCTCCACGCCGACTGGGGTGTACAGCAACAGCAGCCGCCGCCAGTATCGCGATCAAGCTCGTGTTGGAGTGGGTGGCATCTTGCTGCAGCGCACCAGGCGCAGCAGGAGCTAGGCCAAACGCGCCAGGGCAAGCTACGGCCACGGTAAGCGCCGCGCCGAGTTGAAGAGCTGGCAAGGCGGGTAAAGCACTTCGAAAAAAGTTTGTCTCGTCACAAGCTAGTAGCTAGCTAGCTGTGTAGCTAGAGCGTGTGAGCACATCTGGCGCAGGCGCTCCACCGGTCATGGCCAGTTCGGGATAGTATTTCTTGAATGCCTTGTCGTCCGGATCGTGGCGCGCCTGTTCTGCTCTTTGGTGGACGCAGCAAGCGCAGAGCAGCATGGCCCCAATGCCGGCCCCGGCGCCCATTTGCGTTCCGACTGGACAACCCCAAATGCATGAGCCGAGCGCAGACCCAAGGGGCACGCAGATGATCCCTGAGGACATGTACAATCTTACCCGACCCTCATCGACCTGATCCATGTCGTATGGCATGACTCGGACCCGACCTTTCGGTTTGCAGTGCCCGCCAACCCGACCGTCACCTGGGGCACCACGGTCGACGTCGAGTTGCGAGTCTGCTGCGTGGCAGGTCGCGAAATGAACAGCGCCGCACTGCCAGTGCACCGCAGGCCCCGCACACCTCCGGTGCGGCACTGCGGCGGAGCTGTCAAAGCGCTGTCCGTCCTGCGCACTCGACAGCGGCGTGCGCTAGTACCGCAAGCCCAGGCTGCTCGTTGCGGCGCGCACGGATGCACACGGCTTGCTGCGTGAGCCCTGTCCGTGATCCCCCGCGCGCCTGACCTCGGCCGGGCCGGCTGCTACCCCTGCGCAAGTCGCAGCAAAGGCACGTGCCGCAGCCTGTCAGTGAGAGGCGGTGGCGCCGACTCGACTCTCGAAGAGGTGCAGGACTGCGCTGGCTGACAGAAGGACCCCACTGGCCGAAGCGTGCCATGGCAACTGCACTGCCTTGCCACCTTTTTCCAGACCTTGTCCAGCCTCATCCTCGCTGCGCGCAGCTGCGTGCAGCTACGTGCGCCTTGCCGAGCTTCGAGCATCCGTGCCAAGACCAGCACGGCAACCGCGGCTGCATCACAGCAGGCGACCTCGCGAGCCTGCGGTCCGGGCGCCGTTGTCGCCACCGCCGGCGCTGAGCAGAGGCGCCCGTCGGCTGAGTGAGTGCCGAGACTCATGTGGGTTGGAGGATTGTTGGAGGTCGCCGGACGTCCTGCACATGCACATGCACAGCAGCGAGCAAGGCCGTGCACGCGCGCCACTGCACTGGCAGTGACAGCAGCAGAGGCGGCGGTAGCGGTAAGGCGGGCCTCGCAGTAGAGAGGTCCGCTGACGGGCCGGCACCTGTCTAGTCCTAGGCCTGGTGGTGTATGGCGCCCTTTTTCGGTTTTACTTGGCACACGGCGGAGGCAGGTGCTGCGAGCTGAGTACGCCGGTGGCCGGCGGCGATCTCTTGCCAAGAGCTTTACGTGCAAGGCGCACGGCACCGCGCCCGATCGATACCAACAAGCATGTTCATTCCACTCAGAGTCAGTGCTCTGCATGCTCCTCTGGTGGCTGGCTGGCTGTCTCGACGCCTTCGCTTTGGCCTGGATGGGAGAGCGCCCTGCGCGCACTCGCGGGCGAGCGCGCGCAAGCCTAACGACCGCGCCTTCTCACAGTGTCAAAGCTCATCAGTCACCGTCAGTGCGGCCGCAAAGGCCAGAGCAGGTCGAGCGCCAGCGCAGAGGAACGGCGGCGAGCATCGCGTGGCGTCGCGTGGCGTCGCGTGGCATCGCGTCGCGTGGCGTCGCGTCGCGCGAAGAGAGGCGGCAAGCAAGTCGCACGGCAGTCG
Organism: Thraustochytrium sp. TN22; assembly: GCA_013306675.1. Classification (NCBI taxonomy): domain Eukaryota; class Bigyra; order Thraustochytrida; family Thraustochytriidae; genus Thraustochytrium; species Thraustochytrium sp. TN22. The sequence continues at coordinate 124,082 of JABLUY010000058.1, forward strand.
CCGCCGGAGCAAGGCTCGAGCTGCACGCGGCATGACACCGCCCCTCTTGGCGTGGCTGCGGCACGGCGGCGCGCGCGCGGCCAAGAGGCGACGCAAGGAGGCAGAGGATGAGGTGGTGGACCTGGTCAGCGACTCGGACCACGACGAGGACGTGGAGCGTCTACGACCCAAGTCGAAGCGCGCGCGAACCGCCCCTGCGAGCGGCAGCCCGATCCAGCGCGAGCAGCCTACGGATGAAGCCATCGAGGCAAGCCGGGCCACTCCATCAGCTGCATTCAAGATCGAAAGCCCAAGCGCCCAGCTTGCAAGCTCGAGGTCAAGCAGCGCTGCTGCAGTCGCGACGGGGACAAGCAAGGCCAGCGCACGTCCCTCCTCCGTGCAGACCACCGAGGTGGCGAAAGTCGAGGAGCAGGCGCTGTACGTGGGACAGTTCGTGGACGCCGCGGAGCTGGACGAGCCCAGCAGCAACTTCGTCAAGATGGAGGTCCTCGCCGCGATGGACGATGCTGCTGCGGAGCGCATCTATCGCGCCGAGCAGCGGAGCAGCTCGCCCTGTCGCGGAATTCACGGGAAAAGCGCCACTCGCTGGAAGACGGGAAAACAGCGCACTTATTCTGAGTTTGTCAAAGAAGTGAAGCGCGGCGGCCTTCCTTTTTGCGGCACCCACGGGGGCGGCAAGTGGTGTCAGCATCCGGATTGTGGCAAGAGCGCTGCAGACGGCGGCCTTGCTCTCTGCAAGGCGCACGGGGGCGGCAAGCGGTGTCAGCATCCGGATTGTGACAAAAGCGCTATAAACGTCGGCCTTCCGTTGTGCAAGGCGCATGGGGGCGGCAAGCGGTGTCAGCATCCGAATTGTGACAAGAGCGCTGCAGACGGCGGCCTTCCTTTCTGCACTGCGCACGGGGGCGGCAAGCGGTGTCAGCATCCGGATTGTGGCAAGGCGATGCGGACTGGCGGTTTTCCCTTCTGCATTGCACACGGGGGCGGCAAGCGGTGTCAGCATCCGGATTGTGGCAAGAGCGCTGTAAACGCCGGCCTTCCGTTCTGCAAGGCGCACGGGGGCGGCAAGCGGTGTCAGCATCAGGATTGTGACAAAAGCGCTGCAAACGTCGGCCTTCCGTTCTGCAAGGCACACGGGGGCGGCAAGCGGTGTCAGCATCCGGATTGTGGCAAGGCGATGCGGACTGGCGGTCTTCCTTTCTGCGCTGCGCACGGGGGCGGCAAGCGGTGTCAGCATCTGGAGTGTGACAATGCGATGGAGAGCGGCGGTCTTCCGTTCTGCAAGGCGCACGGGGGCGGCAAGCGGTGTCAGCATCCGGACTGTGACAAGGCGATGCAAAGCGGCGGCCTTCCGTTGTGCAAGGCGCACGGGGGCGGCAAGCGGTGTCAGCATCCGAATTGTGACAAGAGCGCTGCAGACGGCGGCCTTCCTTTCTGCACTGCGCACGGGGGCGGCAAGCGGTGTCAGCATCCGGATTGTGGCAAGGCGATGCGGACTGGCGGTCTTCCTTTCTGCAAGGCGCACGGGGGCGGCAAGCGGTGTCAGCATCCGGATTGTGGCAAGAGCGCTGTAAACGTCGGCCTTCCGTTCTGCAAGGCGCACGGGGGCGGCAAGCGGTGTCAGCATCAGGATTGTGACAAAAGCGCTGCAAACGTCGGCCTTCCGTTGTGCAAGGCGCATGGGGGCGGCAAGCGGTGTCAGCATCCGGACTGTGACAAGAGCGCTGCAGACGGCGGCCTTCCTTTCTGCACTGCGCACGGGGGCGGCAAGCGGTGTCAGCATCCGGATTGTGGCAAGGCGATGCGGACTGGCGGTCTTCCTTTCTGCGCTGCGCACGGGGGCGGCAAGCGGTGTCAGCATCTGGAGTGTGACAATGCGATGGAGAGCGGCGGTCTTCCGTTCTGCAAGGCGCACGGGGGCGGCAAGCGGTGTCAGCATCCGGACTGTGACAAGGCGATGCAAAGCGGCGGCCTTCCGTTGTGCAAGGCGCACGGGGGCGGCAAGCGGTGTCAGCATCCGGATTGTGACAAGAGCGCTGCAGACGGCG
>JABLUY010000058.1:126139-157696 GCA_013306675.1 Thraustochytrium sp. TN22
CGGGGGCGGCAAGCGGTGTCAGCATCCGGATTGTGACAAAAGCGCTATAAACGTCAACCTTCCGTTGTGCAAGGCGCATGGAGGCGGCAAGCGGTGTCAGCATCCGGATTGTGACAAGAGCGCTGCAGGCGGCGGCCTTCCTTTCTGCATTGCGCACGGGGGCGGCAAGCGTTGTCAGCATCCGGATTGTGGCACGGCGATGCGGACTGGCGGTTTTCCCTTCTGCATTGCGCACGGGGGCGGCAAGCGGTGTCAGCATCCGGATTGTGACAAGGCAATGCAAGACGGCGGCCTTGCTCTCTGCCAGGCGCACGGGGGCGGCAAGCGGTGCCAGCATCCGGATTGTGACAAGGCGCTCGTGTCCAGCGGCCTTTTATTTTGTAGGGCTCATGGCGGTGGACGGCGCTGCGAACATGCCGGATGTAGGCGGCAACCTGTCATAAAGAGCGCAATGTGCAAGGCACACACCGCTTCACCTTGACGTGAGCCGTGTGCCGAGCCCCAAGACATGGTTTTATCATAGTTATTCCTCCTCTCCCTCTCCTCGACCGCTCTCGCTTTTCCTTGTGCTGCCGGCCACCACTTCCGCTTGGCCGTAACGTGACACGCGGCTGTGCTCGCACGGCCCCAGGCTCCTTGATTTGGGCGAGACGAGCCGAGCGCATTGGTGCGAATCGAGTCCGTAGAGTCAGCCTTTGACTTTTCTCCGAACTTGATCATGCGGCGCACGCAATGCGGTCATTTTTGTAATCATGGCCCAACTGTCATCGCATCGCATCGAACGTCGCAAGCGCAAGCAAGGCAGATCTGCGCGCGTGAGCGTCGCGCTGCAGACTGCGAGCTGTGTGCCAAGGGCGCGTCCGGCGCGCGAGGAGCACGGGCCGCGGAGCGAAAGGCCGCCGCCGCCGTCATGCAGCAAAAGACGCCAGCGCACACGTGGGGCGGCGTCAACGAGGCAGACGAACCACCGGCGCCATCAGCTGAGCTCAGGTCTGCCCGGCTGGGCGACCTCGCGACAAAAGGCAGTCCTCCATCCGAGGTGTCACGGCCCGTAGAGAGCGACGCCGACAGCGCACCCCTACTAGACGAGGGCCACTCGCTCGAGCCGAGCCGTGAGGAGCTGGAGGCTGCCGACGCACGCGTCGACGAGGGGGTCGCCAATGTGCGCGTGGACAAGCGCAAGCCGCGGGGCTCGTACAAGACGGCAGCGTCGGACCCCGACCACCGCGAGCGCATGCGGAGCGCGGTCGACGCAGTGCTTGCGCGGGGCTCTTTCCAGGGCTCGGTCCCGCTGTCGTACGGCAAGGCCTGCAAGAAATTCAATGTGAAAAAGATGACGCTCTACGATCAGGTCAACAAGGCCACGGCCACCCACGAACGGGTTTCGACGCGAACCGCGATCCTCGCCGCGGAGTCCGAAGTCTACCTGTCTGACTACATCAAGGACGTTGGCGAGATGGGCTTCGCCTACGTGAGAAGCGAGGTTCAGGGGCTCGCGCAAAAGCTCGCGCGGAGCGCGGGCGACGGCGAGTTCAGGGCCTGCTCGGGCTGGTTCTGCCGCTTCATGGAAGAAAATCCTGGCCTGTCCACGCGGAGGCTCCAGCTCATGCAGATGGACCGGGTCACCGGCCTTGTCGAGGACAAGATCAAGCGCTGGTTCTGTGCCCTCGAGGAGGCGTACGAGCTCATCAGGTCGCGGAATGCCGAGATCATTGAGCGCCACGGCCTGGACGCGGTTCCAGAGGCGCAAGCGTCGCAAGTTTTCAACGTCGATGAGACTGGCTTCTCCCCTGACGCGAATCGGATGTCAGGCCTTATCGAGCGCGGCTCGCGCGTCGCGATCGCCGCGACACAGACGAATACGAAGCTCACGACCATGGTCGCCTGTGTGAGTGCTTCGGCGGAACTGGTGCCTCCCTTCTTCATCCTAAAGGGCAAGGGGCTGCCGAATGCTGACAGGGCGCTCGTCAGGGACAGTTGCAGCCCCTTCTACCACGTCGGCATCCACACGAGCGACTCCGGCTGGATCACCGAGGAGCTCTTCCTGGAGTGGGCCAAGCACTTTGTTCGCTACCTGCGAAGGGGTGTCGGCCCTGGGCGCGGCGCAAAGGAGAAGCGGCTCTGGAACCTCCTTGTCCTCGGCGGGCACGCCATGCACACTTGCTCGTTCGAGCTGCGCGACCTCCTCCGCGACGAGAAGATCTTGGTGGTCTGCATGCCGAGTCGCACGTCTTCCCTTCTGCAGCCGCTCGAGGTCGCCGCCTTCAGGTCCATCAAGGCAGAATTTACGCGATCCCTCGCTGTGAACGACCGAGCAAGCTGGGCCCACCTGTACGCCAACCAGATCGAAGTGCCCGGCCTGTGCACCAAGGCCCTGATCGCGGGCTGCCGGCCAAGTCGCATCCGCCAAGGCTTCGAAACCTGCGGAATCTTTCCGTTGGACCGGGACTGGCTCGAGCACCATCGTGGCGAGCTTCCCGGGCGCTCGCATCTCAGGGTGGGCCCCCAGTTGAAGAGCCGGCTGATCCGCGTTGCCCGGAGACTCAAGTCCCCGTCTAAGTCCACCGTAGCCTGCGAGATGCAGGGTTGCAACATCACGACAGAGTCGCTCCAGCGCCTTTGTTGCAAGGAGAGCGCTGACGCGGGGCTTGATGATGCGCTCGTCACGGGCCTCGGCCGGCACATTGCTCAGGACGCCAAGGCCGGCAAGGAGGTCTTCGTCATCGACACGAGGCTCATCGGCTCGCTGGTGAACGGCCCGCACGCAAGCAGCAAGCTGGAGGCGCTAGAGGCTCTGAAGGGCGGCGAGGAGGAGGACGAGGAGCAGCCTCGCGTGTGCCGCGCCCAAGAGGCCAGCGGCGTACTCCGGTGCCCGATGATTGCCTTCTTTTTCTGCGCCAGCAAGAGCAACAACCACTGGTGCCTCCTGGTGGCCCACACGCAGGAAAGGCTCTTCCTCTACTTTGACCCTTTCGGCGCCCAGCTGCCGGCCCTCTGGCTGCGCGCAGCTCGCGCAATGCTCAAACGCTACTCAGGCCTCTCTGGCATCGAGTTGGACGCGAGCAGTTGGCCAACGCATCAGGCCACCGAGGGCAAGCGCCTCCAGCAGGAGGATGGCTTCCAGAGTGGCGTCTGGAGCCTCACTGCCCTCGAAGAGCTCGTCGGCGGAGGGTCCATGCGGGCCACGGAGAGCGTGACGGCGCGCGCCTTGGACCTCAAGCGCATGGAGATGTTCTGGATGGCGCTCACGTACCTGGAGACGGACGAGGAGGGCCTTGAGGGCCAGGACGACGCCGGCAACAGCGCCGAGGAGGACGTTGACAGGAACGTGGTCGATGACCTCAAGGGCCTGGACAGCACGAGCACCTGCCTCACCATGCTGAAGCGCGCGATTATGCCGCTGCTCGACGCTCTTCAGCCCGGGCTTGGCCGCCAGAATGACCCCTGCATCGCCTCGCGAGTGGGCGAGCTACCGAACCAGTTCTCCCAGCCTGTCGTCTTCAACATCACGTTCAACATCAACAACAACATCAACAACAACAACAACCACTACCACAACCACAACCACAACCACGTTTTGTACGAACAGGGCATCCTTACCAACAACAAGACTCGCCGAGGCAAGTTCGCAAAGACGCTCAAGGCGGTGGACCTGGAAGATTTCAACGAGGACCTGCACAATGGGACGGCGAAGCCTCCAGCCAAACGGGCTCGCAGGACTTCTCAAGAAGTGCCATGGGAGCCAATCCTCAACGCGAACAAGTCCGACTCGGACCGCCTTCGCCCGGCCAAGGAGGAGGAGCAAGCTGCGAAAGAGAAAGAGGAGCTCGAGAACGCGGCACGACTGCAATGGGAGGCGCCAATCCGCTTGGCCCTGACCACCGAAGCTCAAAGGAATCCCGACTTCATGATGTCTACCACGGGCACCAAAAAGATCACGGCAAAGAACATGGCCGACTTCCTCGCCATCAAGGGCGTCCAGGTCGGGTCGCAGACGAACAAGGACGTGTTGAAGCAGATGATCGTGGACTCTCTCGCGGGCCGCAGGTCCTCGGGCCCCAAAGTCTCAGGCGCACGGGCAGCGCAAGTGGCCAAGCCCTCGGGCACGCGTCGGTCGCTGGCCGCGCAGTACGTGGCCACGCTCAACAACGCGCTGGACCAAGGCATGACGCATGCCGACGCCATCGCCCACTTCCGCGCACAGTGGGGCCACGACGCGGAGGCTTGGCACATGAACCAGCACGATGCGTATCCAAGCGACAGCCAGCTCTACAACAAGATCACCTACCTCAAGTCGCAGCGCAAAAAGGCACGAGACGCCGGGCTGGCAGAGCGTAAAGACCCAAGCTACAAGCCATGACTCTCCACAGCAGCAGAGCAAGCACCCAGCACTGGAGCCCCTCAGTGGCACAGGCAATCGTCAACACGAGGAGCCACCCTTGGAGCGCGGCCGAGCGCGCGCGGCCTTGGTTGATGGCAATACGCACGGGGTCCCCGGCCGGTGCACCATGTGCGCACACCCTCGCCGCCCCTCGCCTTGACATGAACACAATCAATCACAAAACTTCGTCTCAACGAGTGATCGAGAGGAGTGGCTGGCTGCCTGTGGCCGCTCTCGCCGCATTTGCCCCGCGCAAAGTCGGCGCCACACGGTGGTTGGAGGCCTGCCCCTCTCTCGCAGCCGGAGCCAGGCTGGTCTAATTACAGGCCCGGGCGGCGGGCCTACACTGCAGTGCCAGTCACGGCAGCCGTGGGCCGGGCGGCCCGGGCCGGCCTCATTGTCATGGTTGCGCTCAGCTCAGCGCGCAGTACGATGCAGCTCGAAGCAGCCACGAAGGATCGGCGGCCACGCCACGACGTGTCGCGCCCTGTGCAAGTTCCGCAAAGTCCACTTGCAGGCGGCTTCGCCTACTGGCCCTCCACGCCTCCGCAAGCGAGCGTCTCGCAGCCTCGTGCAGGTGCCCTTCTCGGGAACCCCCCGCGCTGGCCGCCCCCCTGGCCGTGGCTTCCGCCCGATTAGCGCCAGGCCCCACGTTCCCGCCGAGGGCCGAAAATCACCGGAATCGGGCATCCCCGCAGAGCGCCATGCCTTCTAGGGGCGCTCAAGCAGAAATGGGCTCCTGCGGGGGCACCCGCCCGCTCAGTGCTGCGCGCAGGTTTTTCCCCTGGCGGCCATCGCGGCGGCGGCTGCCCTGGCTCGGCGGCTGCGAAGCGCCGTGAGCTCTGGCGCGGCGTGGAGCGTGCGGCAGCCACCGCGGGGGGTCTAGTGGGCTCTCGAGCCCCCTCCCCCGGCCCTAGCAGCGCCGCGTCGCCGGGGCGCGCGCCACGTCAAGAGCCATGCCTGCATGGGTGTAGGTGGCCTTGCATCCACAGACCTTCAACGTGCGGCCGCGGTTGCGCGCGGGTAGGAGCGTGCGGTGGCGGCGGCGGCGGGCGCCGCCACGCGGGCGCGCGGCGCCAGCACACGGACTCCAGTCGCTCGCGCGGCGCAGCCTCTCGAGGCGCGCGCGAGGTCGCGAGGTGGATCGATCCATCGTGCGGCGGTTATACATCCACGGCGTGACAGGCTGGGCTGCGCGGGCGGCGAGCGGCGGGCGGCGAGCGCGCGGCGGCGCGCCCCGGGGCGGGCCCGCGCGCTGCGCAAGTGTCGCTCTCGCCTCGCCCCGCCGCGCGAGCACAAGCTCGTCAGTAGCCGATGGATGGCTCGGATGAGTTCGCTGTGTCTGCGGCCGGATCCACGCAATCCACCACGCCGCCCGTGCCGCCCGCGTCGAACCTACACCCATCGAAGCTGGACGAGTTCCGTGAGCTGTGCGTCTGCACAGCTTCGGACCGGAAGTCCGGCGAGATCTTCGTCTTCGAGAATCCCTGCGACGCAGTGGAGATGCTGCGCGCGCTCCAGGTGGACTCGACCATGACGGTCTCCAAAGGCGTCTATTTCAACAAGCGCGATGGTGGGTCTGGATGGACTGGCGGGTTCTACTCGTTCATCTGGCAGCTGAAGGAAGTCTCTTTCAAGGGCGGCTCGCCGAGCAGGGACGGCAGGCGCGCCTCAGTGCTTTGCATGGAGAAAGACCACGCGGAGTCCATGCCTGAGGAGATGGGAATGACTCTCACGGCGCTCAAGCGCAAACGGCCGAAGGATGTTCTTCTCAGAGACGTGACGCGGTGCGAGCAGGCGCTACTCAATTCAACGGCTGTCCAGACCAGCCGCAACCTCCCAGTTCGGAGTTCTGATCGACACAGATTCTTCAAGACCGACCAGAAGGGAAGCTCAGACTCGAGCCACTGGGACAAGCTCGGTCTGGTGGACGGCTCGGACGCGCGCGATCCGGCGGCGCTGAAGCTGAAGTTGGTCTGCAGGTCGAAGGAGGCGAAGCGGTGCTACGAGAACCCGAGCAAGGACGAGTCGCTCAAGCAGCTAAAACATGCGCTGCACGACCTCTTTGTCCTGCAGGAGCTGCTCCGAGAGATCGTCGAACGGAGGAACAGCAATGGCGGGCCGGCGCGGCTTCGCATCGGCGCAACGCATTGGAGGTCAAAGTGGTTCGAGGATCGCACGAACGCGCTGCGTCTAGCTCGTGTCGAAGCCATTCAACGTGGCCGACTCCCTCCTGCGGTGCAAAGAGCACACCCGAGAGAGAACCCCGATGAGCTGCTGGAGAAGATGCATGCATGCTTCTACCATCTCGGCATGCACGCGAAGTGGCTTCGCAAGGTTGCTCCAAGGGGTGCTGCCTCGTCTGCAGGCTTGGACGCCGCGCAGTCGGCGGCCGTGGACGCCGCGCAGTCGGCGGCCGTGGATGCCGCGCAGTCGGCGGCCGTGGACGCCGCGCAGTCGGCGGCCGTGGACGCCGCGCAGTCGACGGCCGAGGGTGCCGCGCTGTCGACGGCCGTCGGCGCGCCTGCGATGGACATCCAGCAGCAAGCCTCAAAGGATACGGCCGTGGTGAATCTCGACGAAGAGCTGGTGCGTGGCGCGTTCGCGGCCTGCGGTAAGCTTGTGGAAATGGCGCAGACGATCCCGGAGCTGGCTTCGTTCACGCCGCCGCCTCGAGAGAACCTCAACAAGCTGAAGGGGCGCGCGCCCCGTACAAACCATGACGATGGGTGCGACGTCATGGTGGAGATCAAGTTCTTCAACAACCATCATGGCCTGGCCGTGATCCTGCATGGTCACAGCAGGGCGACCAGCGACATGCTGCACACGTGTGGCATTACCGAGCGCCCCCTTGACTGCCGGCTGAGTAGCCACATGAGGCACCAAATCGAGGAACTCTTTCATGCTGGCTTCACGAAGCAGCAGATCTACGAGAAGCTCACCCAGCCTCGCAGCGTCCAACTTGCTCGCCAAGGACTGCGACACGTTCGCCCCGCCAGTCGAGACGACCTCCTGAGCATGGCCGACATTGAGTCCATCGAAGCCTCGAAGTGCTGGCAGGGCGTCGCGTGGAGGAACAAGGCCGTCGACGAGGACGACGTCATGAACCGTGTCAAGTCAAATCCCAACTTCTACCGGGTGTACAAGCCCTATGGTGTGAGTAAGGATGACTCGCGCTGCGTCGGTATGCATCACTTCGGAGAGGATGCGGTGGCCCCGAACGACCTGTACTTTATCGCCATGGCGGACGCGGAGATGCTGAGGATGCTGCGAAGCCATGGCTCCCATCTCATCTTCGACGCCACACACAACGTCAGCAGCAAGGACCAGGTCAAGCTTTTTACGGTCATGGTCGCTGACAGCTACAACCGTGGCCGCGAGGTACTCTTTGTGGTGCTCAACAGCGAGACGACGGAGACGTACAAGCTTGTTTGGCAAGTGCTGCGCTCACTGCACGGCGGCGCCTCTTGGAAGCCCAACTTTCTCTTCTCGGACATGGCCGAGCCTCCGATCAGCGCTGCGTGGGAGGTCTTCGGCAGCATCCCGCGCTTCTGGTGCACGTGGCACTGCGTCAAGGCGATGCACAAAAACATCAAGCTCAAGGCGAGGGGCAGGATCGGCCCCAACGATCGTGGTGCACAGAGTGATGGCCCGGGTGAGGAGAGTGGGAGCAACAACAGCAGCCGTCCCAGGCGGGCAACGAGAAGACAGAGTGACAGGGATCGTCTCATCTTCGACGTGTACAACGCGCTGCACATGATGATGTTTGCGGACTCCGAGGAGCGGCTTAAAACGCTCCGTTTCTACATTCTGGAGCTGCTGCGGAGCGACCACCAGACAGAGCTTCTCGCGTACCTCGAAACGTACTGGCTGGCAGACCTCGAGCCGTGGTGCCTAGTCTACCGCTCTGCCGCGGTGAACAGTGCAGACGAGGTGATCCGGACCACGATGCTGCTCGAGAGCTGGCATCATAAGCTCAAGGTATACCTCTTCAAGAACAAGAGCAACAAGCGCGTCGGGTACCTGCTCTTCAAGCTGGAAGCTCGCCGGCGCACCATGGTGGACCTCATGTACTTGGAGGTGAACGGGCGCACCGCCCTACCGCGTGCGATGGTGAAATTCACGCCCGAAGAGACCTGGGCGATGCTGGAGGACGCTGCTGAGGATGCATTCGCTGACATCGGCTCTGATGGGGAGGTCCAGCATGATGTCGGAGCGGCTACAGCTGCAAGCGCCGAGAGCGACGCCGAGAGCGACGGCCCGCTCGGCCTCGTGGGGGAGAGCGAGGATGACGATGAGTACGCGAACGCGCAGCGCCACGCATCGCTCGTCGACTCCCTGCGAGATATTGAGCGGAGGCTGGAAGATATCGTGCAAGGCACGGAGCTGGCCGCCGTCCAGTCCTTGGCTGGACTTGATGCCGTCAAGCAGTCGGCCCTCGCGATCATTGCGAAGGTGCAGCTGATTGCGGGCGGGCAGCATAGCTTAGCGCCTGGGCCAGTCTCCATGACACCTGATGGCCTCGTACGCATGCCAGAGGACCTCCGGAGCCATCGACGCGCGGACCAGGTCCAGCCACGCTACGATGCTAGGAGGCCCAGGCAGCGCCTGCGCACGAGCGGGCGGCACCAGGTGATCGCAGCCGAGCGTCAAGCTGAGGAGGAAGCGGCAGCCCATGAGGGTCGTCTCGCTCGCCGCGGGGACCCTGACGATGAGGAGCTCGATGTCGACAGCACGGGCATCCAGAACTCTCCTTCTGGGGGCAACGCTGCTCACGCGCTGCCACTTATGCCGACAAGAAACAAGAGAAGGCGTAGGGAGGCTTTTGCCGCACGAAATGAAGCCAGGCGACTCAATGGCGAGTGCTTCAACCCGGGCACGCTTTGCCTCGGCTACCAGCAGTCCATCAGTGGATTTCTCGATGCCGTCGATCGCATCGCGGCTGGGGACCTTGACGAGAGAGTTGTAGACTCGCAGGACACGGAGCCGAGCGCTACGCAAGACGCCGCTTTGACGCGTGGCGAGGGGCTCGACGGCTTCATCGAGTCGAGCGCGTTGCGGGATGTCGTCGAGGTACTCGACCACGCCAGGGAGAACGAGCGACGACGCGAACAGGATCAGAGGGACCGCGAGACGAGGCTCCTTGGACTTATGCCCCATCTCCAACAGCCCCATCTTCGTTTCCCACACCGCCACTGACCAGGAGGGAGGAGCGTAGGAGGCGCGCTAGATGCCAGGCGAGCAATCTTGACGCAGCCCGCGCGGGGTTTGCGACGCCCAGAACGGCCCTCTGAACCACACGGAGCCAGGCCAGCTCGTCTGCTCTCTGCTTCTGGACATCACCTTGTCAGATCAACGAAAATGATATTTTTAATTAAGTCAAACCATCGCATGCGCGGCTTCTTGTGTCAGCCAAACAGCCCCGCTCCCACGTCTCCATCCTCTCTGTCACCATCCTTTCAGTTGCTCTCCGTACACCATCCCCAAAGTTGTGCTCTTGTTGCCAGAAGCCCACTTCTGAATCAAATATCTCTCCAAATATCTTACCTTTTTGCTAAATAACAGATACGTCCTGACTACGTTGCTTTTTTTGTGTATCGAGGTCAAATTTGGGGTACTGGATCGAAGTAATGGGCTTGATACTGATGATCACTGCAAAGATGGCACTTCATGATCGCTTTGCCCTTAGGCGCAAACGCGCTCGCCTCAGCCCCAGAAGCCTCGCGCCCGCAGCGCCTCACGCTTGCATACCACAGCACTGGCTCCTCTCCCTTCAGCTGGGCGCCCCGGGCGCTCGCGCAGGCACGATCTGCTAGGTTCGCACCACCTGCGCAACCCGCCGTTTCCCTTAGGTTACTCGTCGGTTTGGCCGAAACGGGACCTGATCCGGCGGAAGCGCCGAGCACGTCTGGCCGCCCTCGTCCATCCCCTTGGGTTCCGCATCATCGCGGCGTCGCGTCGCGCTCGCTCGCCGGACGCGTCCACCCGTCTCGTCCCTCGCCGAGTCGGCCGCTCTCAGCCCAGCCCAGCCCAGCTCACGCACCGGCGGCGCCACTCCTGGGCTTGCGGGTCGCGCCGCGCCGCGTCTGCACCGCCTTTGCTGTTAGCAAGGCTTGCGCTCGCGCGCGCCGAGTCGCGAATCCGCACTCACTGTCAATCCGGGCCAGCGCCGCCAGCCAGCCAGCGCGCGCGGTGTGCGCTCGCCTCTGAGGGACTGGCAGAGAGGCTCTTACTTACAGTTGCTAACAGTGAAGAGGGCGGGCTCTCAACGCGTGCACTGCACGCGCTGCGCTGGGCGACGCTGGGCGACGCTGGGCGCGGCTGGGCGCGCGAAAGCCGCGATGCGGCAGGCAGTGGCAGTCAGTCGGGCAGTCGGTTGGGCAGTCGGGCCGGCCTGCAGGAGGAGCGAAGCCTAAAGGCCGGGCGCTGAGCCCGGCAGAGCCCGTTCGGCGCGGGGCGGCGCGCGGCCGCCGCCCGCGCTCGCTGCGAGCCGCGCCATGCCGTCGGTGCTGTCGCGCGCGCGCGCCAGCCTGCGGCACAGCCTCGAGCGGGTGCGCGGGCCGAGGAACCTGGCGCGAGAGGGCAAGATTATCGACTTCCGCACGGTGAGCGTGGCGTACCTGGACCGGCTGGCGAGGCGACTGCTGGCCGGCGCGGAGGCGCCCGGTGTGCGCCTGTACGTGGCCACGCGCGACATCAGCGAGGTCGTCAAGGCCGGCACCACCATCGAGGTCTTCGACGCAGGCTTCGACGACGAATACGACGAGGATGACGACTTGGGCGGCGCGGGGGCGGCGGCGGCGGACGGCGCCGGGGCCGCGACCATGCTGGGCCGAGTACCGTACGTGGCGGAGCTGATCGAGTTCCGCGACGGCGTTGACGCGAGGTTCAAGCCGCGCGAGGAGTGGTCCATCGAGGACGTGGCCGAGCACGTGGTCCTGGCCAAGACGCGCAAGATGGCGTCTGGACAGTTCTACGTCAACACCATCCGCAACAAGGCCTGGGTCGGCGCCCGCCACCAAGGCTCCTTCGTGAGCCAGGCGCGCAAGGGCAGCTTCCACGCCCTCGTCGCCGCGCTCGTGGCGCACTTCCAGGATAAGCCGCCCGAGCAGCGCTTCGTCTGGCTCGACCTCTTCTGCGCCAACCAGCCGCTCCTCACGAGCCGCGACGACGAGCTTGGCGAAGGTGTCGTCCAGGTGCGCCAGGCCTTTGTCAACGCCGGTCTGCACGAGGCCATTGCGCGCTTCGAGAGCTCCATCCTCTTCTTTGACCGCTGGGACGAGCCCGTGCTGCTGCAGCGCGCCTGGTGCCTGTGGGAAATGTACGGCGCGGTGCGCAGCGGACGACCGGTCCAGGTGGTCTACGCGCCTGGCCAGGAGGACCTCTTCATGGACACGCTGCTGCAGGACGTCGACCAGATCGCGGCTGTCATGGCCCGCCAGACCGACATGCGCGAGGCCCAGTGCTGGAAGTCCGAAGACAAGGTGATGATCGACCGATCCATCACGGACAAGGTCGAGGGCGGCTATGCAACCTTGGACATGGTCATCCAGGCCCGCCGGCGCGTCTGGCTCGCATCCATTGCGCGAACAAGGGCCGCGGCCATCCTCCGCCGGCGGGAAGAGCAGAAGCAGAAGCAGCAAGACGACCACCAGCAGCAGCAAGAACAGCTGGAACAGCGAGGGCAGGTGCAGCAAGGCTTGGAGTTGCTCGAGATCGCAACTGGCGCTCTCGCCGATGATGGTCATGACGACGTTGAGGATGATGACCTGAGCGAGACGACGCAGCAGCAGCAGCAGCAGCAGCAGCAGCAGCAGCAGCAGCAGCAAGTCCTGGCGCACGCAGACGAAGGCGAAAACGACGAGGGCGGCGATGACGACGACGCTGCCGAGGCCGCCGTCGTCATCGAGAGTGCCGATGCCGAAGAGATGGAGAGCGACCCGAGCCAAGGCGACGTCGACGAAAAGAGCGAGCTGAGCGAGATGGGTCTGGTGATGCACTCAGTCGGCGGTTTGCTCCAGCAACAGGGCGAGCTCGAGGAGGCGCTGCGATGCTTCGAGGAGGCGCTCAAGATCTTCAAGGAAGCCTTCGGGCCGCGGCGCCCCTCCGTGGCCAACACGCTGAGTGCCATGGGCGCTGTCTATGACGCCCAGGGCAGCTACGATGATGCGCTGCGGTGTTTCAAGGAGGCGCTGGCGATTCGCAAGGAGGCCTTCCGGCCACGGCATCCCGACGTGGCCACCTCTCTCAGCGAAATGGCGGCCGTCTTCAAGTCCCAGGAGCTCTACGAGAAGGCGCTGCGCTACTACGACGAGGCGCTCGACATCCGCAAGGAAAACTTTGGGCCGCACCACCCCTCCGTGGCATCCACGCTGACCGACATGGCGGCAATCTTCGACTCCCAGGAGATGTACGAGGAGGCGCTCCGGCTCTACGAGGAGGCGCTCGACATTCGCAGAGACGCGCTCGGCCCGCGGGACGCCTCCGTGGCCAGCACTCTGGGCGCCATTGGGGCTGTGCTCCACGCCCAGGGCCGTCTCGACGAGGCGCTGAGCCACTACGAGGAGGAACTGGACATCGCCAAGGAAGCTCTCGGCTCCAAGCATCCCGACGTGGCCACCACACTCAACAACATGGCGCTCGTGTTCGAGGCTCAGGAGCGCTACGACGAGGCGCTGCGTCACGACGAGGAGGCCTTGGAGATCCGCAAGGAAGCCCTCGGCCCACGGCACGCCGACGTGGCCGTCACCTTGAGCAACATGGGTCTTGTGTTTGAGGCGCAGGGCCGCTACGACGAGGCGCTGGCCTCCTTCAAGGAGGCGCTCAAGATCCGCAAGGATGCTCTTGGCCCGCGCCACCCCTCTGTGGCGACGACTCTCAACAACATTGCGCTCGTCTACGACTCGCAGGAGCGCTACGACGAGGCGCTCCAGTACTATTGGGAGGCGCTCGACATCCGCAAGGAGGCCCTTGGGCCGCGCCATCCCGACGTTGCCACCATGCTCAACAACATTGCCTGGGTGCACCGCGGGCGAGAGGACTGGCGCTCAGCCTTGGCGATCTTTGGCCAGGCCGAGAGCGTCCTGCTCGAGGCCTTTGGGCCAGAGCACCCCAACACGCAGAGCGTCCAGGAGTGCATCCGCGAGTGTCGGGACCTCCTTTCTTCGTGAAATGATGATTATTAGTTTGCATGTGCCGTTGCGTCCTTGACGTCGCGAGTTCACGCTGCGAGCCTGCTTGCAGGCGCAGATGATGATAGAGAAAGCGCAAAGAGAGAGAGCCTGACTGTGATCAGGAGAGAGTGGCACGTCGTCCGCCATCCAGCCAGTTTGGTCGCGTGCGCGCGCGGGCACGGCGCGCTGCGATGCGCAGCTTGTAAAATACTGGGTTGTTCAAAGACGTCAAGCCGGGCGTCGCGCGCCGCGCGTCACCAAAGGCCGCATCTGCCAAATTTCCGTCGAGCAAGTTCACCGGCACTCGGGCGCCTCCCTTGCAAGGCTTGTCGTCGCACGCGGGGCTCACCACCGCTGCTGCCTCCGCGCCACGCGCCGGCGCGCGGCCGCGGCCTCCGAGCGACCACGGCCTCCGAGAGCTTGAAGTTGCCGATACGCACACCAATGTGGCGCTCTCTTCAGCAAAACCAAGCACCAGTGCCCACCCAGGCACTGCACTGCCTCGAGAAAACAAAGGCGTCCAGGTCGACGACACTCGGCTCGAGCAGGAACTGCAGGACCACCTCGTCCTCCTCGGTTCTCTTCTGCGGCCTAAGCACGAGCACGCGCGCGCCTGTGCGGCCGCGACGAGCCGCGACTACCTCCTCGCCGCGTGCCCTGGCCTGCGCTGCCAGCGACGCTGATCCGGCGGCCGGGCAGCCCGGCCTTTGCTGCCTGGCGCAGCGCCTCGGGGCTTGGATTATGTCGTCATCGTCGCCGAGGCCTGTACGGCGTCCACCAGCCAATGCGCAGCCAGCTGCAAGACTTGGACTGTAGTACTGTACGATCATCTTCGATGGCTGAGCACTGAGCCGTGCAGCGCCGCGGCCGGCCGACTGCCTATGGCGCGGGTGGCATGCCAGTGGGTGCCGACTCACCGCCAGGACTAACTCTACTACCACGAAAGCACGACAAGCCCCGCTGTGGCCGGCGCGACCTGGCGGGCGGCGCGCGGACCTTGCCTTGATTGCCTGCTTGCCGTCGCGCCGTCGCGCTCCGGCGTCGGCTGGCGGCCACGGCCACCGCGCACAGTCCACGCCGAGGCGAGAGCTGAGCTACTCGGCGAGCTGCGCATGGCCAGCCACTGGCAATGCGCGAGCGAACGAGCGAGCGAGCGAGCGAGCGAGCGAGCGTCCCCGAGGTCGGCGGTACGCGCGGCGGTGCACGCGCTGCCCGCACTGCCGTCCGGAGCGAAAAGCGATGGATGATCATCCGATGATGAGAAGGAAACTTCACATCAACTCGAAGTCCGCAACCCAAGCCGCAACCCAAGCCGTGGCCGGCATGGAAGTCTTGACGGCGGCGCGGCCCGCTGGCGGGCGCTTAGCAGACCAGCTTGTGGCCCGCAAGATCGCGAGCGAGCAAGCACGCAGGCAGCAAAGATCGATTGAGCCTCGGCTCGGCTAGGCTAGCCTCCGGGCGAGCGCCGCTCGGCGCGGGCGATCGCCGGCGCGCAGGGCTGCTAGCTAGCTGCTAGGCTAGCTAGCTAGCTAGCTAGAGCTGCCGAGGCCCTCTCGCCAGCAAGCTAGCCCCACAATGTCGGGGGTCTGCCCGAGCGAGGAGGACGCGTGGTCCGAGCTGAGCGATGCGGTGCGCGTGGTGACCATCGTACTGTTCGTGGCCTGGGTGGCGGTCGTAACGCTCTCGCTCTCGTGGTGGATCTGGCGGAGATGGCATCCCATCCTGTACAAGCGTAGCTTCGGCCTGGTCGTGCTCAGCTGCTTCGGCATGAGCGTGAACATGACGAGTCTGCTGCTCATGAATGCCATCGGGCGGCACGCGCTCCCATGCGAGCTCATGCTATGGAGCCTCTACCTCTTTGTGCCCCTGGGCGCTGGGCCGGTGGCCGCCCGCGTCGTGAACTTCTTTTGGCGCGCCAAGTACGAGCTCCTCATCCTGGAGTTCTCCCGCCGCGGGTCCGACGGTGACCTCCTGCAATTCGAGCTCACGTCTCGGAGGCAGCAGTTCTTGGCCTCGTTTCGCTTCGCATGCGACTGCTTCCGTCGGAGGACCAGGAAGATCCGTGGCGGCGACAGCCAGAGCAGCGCCAGCATCGACGACGAGCAGAATGCACCGCGACACGGGCATCTCACACAAGTCAGCGACGGGCATGCCGCGAGCTCTGTGGACCTGAGCATCTTCCCCGCCGGGTCGTGGACCAAGACCGAGCAGGAGGCGCGGATGCAGCGCACGCGGAGGTGGTCAGACCGGAAAGCAGCAGGCAGGGCCATTTTCCTGCTCCAGTCGCGACTTGCAGAGACCATCATCGTCTGCCTGCTGCTGGCGCCCACATTGATCCCCGGGATCTACTTGTCTGTAGTTCCACACAGCCCGTACGCCTTTCATGGGTGCATAGGCTGCGTCATCTCCAACCTGACGTTCGTGCCGGTCTTCGTGCAGGGAGTTCTCGTCATGGCCCTCAGCAGCGTGATGATCTGGAACGTGCGACGCGTCGCCGATCCGATCGGTTTGCGGCGAGAGCTGACGGCGCTCTGGACGCTCACCCTGGTCGTCCTGGCTGCCGTGGTTTTGGCCATCATCGACCCGGGCGACCTGCGCCTCCACGGTCGCTTCGACTTCAACCTGCTCACCATGACCGCCATCATCATGGGCCAGGTCTTCCAGGGCATCATCCCTATCATATTCACGTACCTGGATCAGCGCCTGCCGCAGATGAAGGACGGGATCACATTGGACCACGCTCTTGCCCGACCTGACCTCAAAGCCCTCTTTACCACGTACCTGACGTCCGAGTTCAGCGCCGAGAACATTGTCTTCCTTGACGCTGTCCAGCGCTACAAGGGCTCCTTCGCCAATGTCGGCGAGTCCTCGGCTCACGATATTGCCGTGCGCGCCGTCAGGATCTACGACACTTTTATCCGCGACGGCAGCATGCTCGAGGTCAACCTCTCGTCGGATCAAAAGGCAGCCATCCGCGAGGCCCTCGGTCCGCTGCTCGGGCCCAATGGCTGCGAAAATATCGACGGCGAGTCGCTACCTGACGTCACGCTCTTTGACGCCTGCGAGCGCGAGATCAAGAGGCTCCTCAACGCCGATCCCTTCCGCCGCTTTCTGCGTTCGCCGGCCTTTAACGCGTGGGTTCGCGCGGATCAATTCACCCAAGTCAAGTACCCTAGCGACGTCTCCTCTGCTGACCGCGTTCTGTGATTTGCAGAGTGCCGTATTCAAGTTTGCGCGCTGGTCATGGGGCAATCGCGCTGTCTTAGCTAGCTGCTAGCGCCAGAGAAAGAGAGAGACTCGAACTCGGACGAGTCCGAGAGAGGAAAAAATTAAACCATGTCATGTTTGTCTGCCTCGGCAGGTCGCCCGGCATGCAGCTGCGGCAGGGCAAGGGGGGGGCGCACCTCCCAGCGCGCGTGTGCTCCAATCGCCCGCCGGCGGCGGCCGACGTGCAGTGCAGTGGTGTTGGCTGGTGGCCATGATGGGCGCGCCTTGTACGCGCACACACCCCAAACACCGCTCAGTCGCGGGCGAGCGCGCCATGCTCGCCTTGGGCTACCATACCGTGGACGAGGCGGAGTCACAGCCTGGCCTGCGCGATGACGTGTGAGTCCCGGTCATGTTTGTGCCGCGCGCGCGCGCGCGGAGTGCAGGCGACAAGTTGCAACGGGCATCATCGCGCCGCTCAAGGCTATGAGACGGTGGACCGACGACCCAGTCAAGCAGCGAAACAAACAGAGCCAGATCGATCACGGAGCATCCTCGATCTTCACAAGCTCGAGCAGGCCAGAAAAAGGTCTCAAGCCAGCTTTTGATTGCAGAACATCGGCGCAGAGTGTGGCAGTGTTGCACAATGATCTTAGGTAATGCCAAGCCAGGACCAGTCGCCAACGGTGGCGTTTCTATGGCCGCCGACGCCAACTGCTCTTGTTGGCCATCCTCTCTGCGTTGCGCACAGTGGCGGCAAGCGGTGTCAGCGCCCGAGTAAAGCAGTGTCGGCCAAGGGCGGCAGCGGCGGCCAAGCGCGGTCGGTTTTAGCCTGCGCGAGCGCGCAGCGCGCATCCGAATGGCGTCTTGTACGCTCCTGCGACGGAGACACATTCATGGAGGCGTCTTTTTCGTGCTCGCAACTTCCAACGAGAGCGGCCGCCTGCCTCTCATTGCTGTTCTTCGATGTCCATCTCGATTCTTCAGGGGCCGGCACCTCGCCTTGAGAGGGCTCGCCGTTGTGTGGTTGATCAAGGCTCCACCTTGCGCTTCTTACATCAGCATCGCTCGCACGCAAGCGCTCATACTCGGCGTCTTCACGCCAGGCGCCTTCACGCCAAACGTCTTCACGCCAGGCGTGTACGTGCCAAGCGTGTTCACGCCGAGCGTATTCTCGCCCAGCGTCTTCACGCCCGGCGTCTTCACGCCCGGCGCCTTCACGCCTTCACGCCAAGCGTCTTCACATTGACACCACACCAACCGCCCGCCCTCAAGCGCGCATCCAACCTGCCTCGGGCACCGTGACCGTGCTCCTCCTGCAGCCAGCCAGCGAGACGTCGCCGAGCTCCCGCGCGCTTGTGCCTCTGTCTCTATCTATCTGTGCCGCTGTCGCCACGGCGGCCACCGCCGTTGCCGCTCTCCTGCGCAGGGCTCAAGCGCTCCAGCAGCTTTCTCGCCAGCTGGAGCTTGCGAAGAGCCTGCGCCGGGCGGCCGGGCCGCGGCGGCGGGCCGAGGCCGCGACAGCGTGGCGGTCGCCATCACTGCGCTGGCATGGCGCCCACGGGCGAGTCTGCGCGCCCGGTGCCCGTGTCCATGCCGTCCGAGTCTGCGCCTCTCCGTGGGGCCTTTTTGGGACTGTCGAGTGATTCAGCCGTTCACCGGACAAGTCACCTCTCGGTCGAGCCCAGGCCGTGGCTGGCCGAACCAGCGCTCTGTCGTGACACCTGCCCTGCAGAGAACCTCCCTCATTGTTGCTTGGCTCGAGTCCCGGCCCGGCCACTCCGGGTTGCACGCTCTGGACCCCCCTCCCACCCTGCAAACGTCCGTAAGATTTGCGGTAAGCTACTAGTAAGTTAGTACCTGGCAAGCAGCAGTCGTGCGAGTCGCTGCAAGTCGGTGGTCTACAAGTTCTCCTGCGCAAGACGAGCGGGTGTAGGGGACCAGTGTGGTGTCCTTTCGTCGTTGCGCAGTGCTACTCGCAACCGTCCCACCGATGATGCTGGCTATGTTCGTCATTTGCCCGCCCACGCCGGACCGTCCACGGCGTCCTCGCGGCGCGTCGCGGTGCGTCGCGGCGCTGGCAGACAAGGCCAGCGTGAGAGCGGCGACCGCGAGACGTGCGTGCGTGCTGGCTGGCTCGCACGCTGGCGGTCAGGCGGTCGAGCGGTCGAGAGAGGGAGAGAGAGGGCGTGCGGGCGCTCCCCTGCGGGCGCTCCCCTGCAGCGCGTTGCAGTAGTCGTGCGCTGGTACCACATGGTGCACGAGTGTCCACGAGAGGATGAGCTCTATGCGGAGCTGAGCGCCGGTGTGCAGTACCTGACCATTCTGCTCTTCGTGGTCTGGATTGGGCTCGTGGTTGTCTCGCTCTCGTGTTGGCACTGGCGAAGGCGACACCCGCTCCTTTACAAGCGCGACTTCAACCTGGTTGTCATCAGCTGCCTCGGCATGTGCGTCAAAATGGTGACACTCATCCTCACCAACGTGTACGGTCGCCACCAGCTACCCTGCGACCTGGTGCTTTGGAGCACCTACGTCTTCGTGGCCTTTGGTGCCGGCCCGGTGGCGGCGCGCCTCCTCAAGTTCTATTGGCGCGCACAGTTCGAGCTCGTCATCCTTGACATGTCGCGCAAGGACTCCGAGGTTGATCTGCAGCAGTTCGAGCCCACCTCACACCACCAACAGGTACTCGACTACTGCCGCGTCCTCTACAGCACCTGTTTAGGTCGGCGCAAACGCCCCACCAAGAACAGATCAAAGATGTCCGCGGCGCCGGCGAAAGAGCAGCCGCCGGCGCAAGAGCAGCCGCCAACGCCACCGACGGTCTCTATCGCCTTGCCAGAGGCGCCTGCCCTAATGGAGTCCGCCACGACGTCGACAAGAGGCTTTCTCTCCGGCCCGCCGAGCGAGGCGGGCGACTCGGGGCCTCCCACGACGGCAACAAAAAGCTTCCTCGCAGGCCCGCCAAGTGAGGCGGGCGACTCGGCCATGGAGACCGAGAGCTGGTCGGACCGCAGGGCGGCCGGCCATGCCACCTTTTTGCTCCAGTCGCGCATCACGGACATTGTGTTTTTGGGCCTCGTGCTTGCGCTCACCCTCATCCCGGGCATCTACATTTCTTCGCTCTCGCGCAGCCCATACGGCTTCCATGCTTGCAGGGGCTGCGTCCTCTCGGATGCCGAGTTTTTACCTGTGATGGTGCAGGGCATCCTCGTCATGGTGGTCAGCGTCTACATGCTCTGGCGAGTGCGCGGCGTTCCAGACCCCATCGGCCTCCGGCGCGAGCTCACGGCGCTCTGGTCTCTCAGCGTCGTCGTCCTTTTCGCGGTCATCCTTTCCCTCGTCGACCCCAACGGCGTGCGCCAAAGGGGGAGGTTCGACTTCAACATCCTCACCATGATGACGATCGTCCTTAGCCAGGTGTTCCAGGGCCTGCTCCCGGTCCTCTTCACCTACCGGAAGGGCAGTCTCGTGCCCCTCAAGGATGCCTTCACGCTCGACCAGGTGTTGGCGCGCCAGGACCTCAAGCACCTCTTCACAAAGTACCTCGCATCCGAGTTCAGCATGGAGAACATCGTCTTTT
The DNA here is from genome assembly GCA_013306675.1 of Thraustochytrium sp. TN22. Taxonomy (NCBI): domain Eukaryota; class Bigyra; order Thraustochytrida; family Thraustochytriidae; genus Thraustochytrium; species Thraustochytrium sp. TN22. Next base: position 146,481 of record JABLUY010000058.1, read on the forward strand.
TGGATGCTGTGCAGCGTTACAAGAGCTCTTTCGCCAATGTTGGGGCCTCCGCGGCCCGTGAAAGCGCCGAGCGTGCTGTGCGCATTTATGAGACCTTCGTCCGCGCTGGCGGCATGCTCGAGGTCAATGTGTCCTCCGCGCAAAAGGCAGCCGTGCGCGAGGCTCTCGCCCAGTTCTTGCCGCCCAACGGCTGCGAACAGGTTGAGGACCCGCCCAGCGAGGCCCTCTTTGACATTTGCCAGCGTGAGGTCAAGAACCTCATGAACGTGGACTCCTTTGATCGTTTCCTGCGCTCGCCAGAGTTTGACGCCTGGTTTCGCACAGACCACTTCAACCTCCCCAGCGCCCCAGCGTCCCGCGCCGGCGAGGATGCCTTCTCCTCGGCTACCGCCAGCAGGAGCGCCGCCACGTCGCCGAATAACTTCGCCTGATCAAAGCCAGACTCGAACGGCGCACCGCGGTCGCCGCCTGAGCAGTAAGTACAGAGCAAAACGTCTGACGAGATGAGAACATAAAGCGTCTGGCCGATTGAAAATGTGCTTGGTGGGTGGCAAGGTCGCAAAGTGCACGCGCAAGATGAGCAGCGATGGCCTTTTTTCACACGAAAGAACTATTCATCGGACTTGCCGCTGACGGAGGCGGCGTCCAAAGCATCTTGCTCGTGGGACTTGGTGTGGTCGCCGCTGGACAGGTACGGGTTGTCATAGTAGACGAGATGCGGGCTGTGCATCCACAGACGACGGTGACGGCCGATGGCAGGCATCGCGCGCCCGATCATGCCCATCTTGAGCGTGCGCGGGTTGACGCAGACGCAGTCCTCGCAGTGCCAAAAGCCATTGTCGATGTGCTCGCCGTAGGCCCAAGAGTGGTTGCTGGCGCGGCCAGAGCGCACAGCCTTCATGGCAGACCACCGGTAGAGTCGCGCGCTGGAGCGAGCGCGGCAGGCCATGGGCTCCATGTCGCCGATGACACGCGTGGCGACAAAGTCGTGCCAGGCGGTTAGGCAATAAAGGAAGAGATCGACCGGTGCGTAGAGCTGCAGGCTCAGACGGACGCACCAGCGTACCGTGGTGGCGGAGTGGCCGCGCGCCGTTGCCTCGGCGGCCCATTTGACGAAGAGGGAGAGGAGCAACGCGAAGGCGACCGGGACATCGAGCAGCAGGGTGAGCAGACCGCCAGCGAGGGCGAAAACCTGCTCGAGCACCGCCAGGGGCAGCAGCCAGAGCACATCGAGGTACTCGCCGTAGACGCGGGTCTTGACGGCGATTTTGGCGCAGGCGGGCGTGGCGAGCCAGTAGCAGAAGAAGCTAGCCGGGGCGCCCGGTGCGCCGAGGTCGAGGTGGAGCTGCATCGGGTGACGCGTGGTGGCGACGCGGTCCTTTTGCATGGAGGTGCGTTGCCAAAGCTGCGTCGCGTTGGTGCGGGCGTCATCTCCTCCGCTGCCATCGGAGACCCGACGCAACTCGCGCATCTCGTCGCGAAGCGCAAAGTGGCTGAGCGGGCGGTACACGAAGCAGGGCTCGCGCACCGGCTGCAAGTCCTTGAGATACTTGCGGAAGGACCCATGCTGCTCGACGTAGATGCGGGGGAAATTGGAGCGGCGTGTGGTTGCCGGGTAGTCCGACGGGCTGAAGGCCGTGTAAATACCGGACATTGCAGTGTGCAGCAGCATGAGAATGTTGATGCACGCGGCCATCGTCAGGACTGCGTCCTGCTCGTTGAAGGCGCAACACTGAGAGCCCCGGGGCTTAAAGATGCCCTGGTAAACGGAGGTGGACGTGTACAAGGCGTTCGTCGGGCTGGCGGCGCACTCGACCGGTTCGCCTAGCAGCGTTTGGTTGGCAATGATGCAGCGTGAGACGATCTCGCCGGCCGCCTCGTCCCAGACCTTGCGGGTGAAGAGGTCCGAGATCTCCGCGGCTGAGGCAATGACCGAGATGATGACGGCCTTGGTGGAAATGGGCATGTCGGCGCGGAAGTACATGCGCAGGCTGAGCGACTCGTTGTCGTAGAAGCGGGCGATGGCGCCGAGCAGAAAAGCCTGCGGCGGCATCCATTCCTCGCTGGCGATGCCGGCCACGACGACGCCGGCCACGATGCTAATGACCGGCTGGTCCAGCATGGTCGAGTACGAGAGCAAGGTGGCCACGGCCGTGACGAAAATGGCGATCACCGCGTCGCTCCAACTATCCTTGTGGCGCTCCTCAAACCACTCGTCCCAATCCTGCTTCTTGGAGCGCGGCATGTCGCGCACCTGAGCGTGCGTGATGAAGCGGCGATCCTTGTTGAAGGGAGTGAGCACGCGCTCCACGTCCCCTTCGCCCATCAGGGTCTCGCTCATCTCTCCCTCGCCCCAGTTCACGTAAAAGTTCACCTTTTGGTACACGCTCGCGAGCTCGGCCATGAGAATGGCCTCGTTGTGGTGCGCCGCGCTCTTGCGGTCCTGCCGCAGCACTTGGTCCATCTCCCACACGAGCGTGTGCCGCGGCGCATCGTCGCACGTGCAAGCGTGCGTGTCGCGCACGATGTCGAGCTGCATGAAGTAAATGGGCACGTCGTCGCCCGCCTCATTCTTGCCGAAAATGTACAGCGCAAACGAGGTGTCCGGCAGCATCATGATGAGGTGTGTGCCAATGAGCTGTCTCCACAGCCAGAGGCTGCGCCATGGGTCCTGCTCGCCAAGGTCCTTGTAGAACGGCGAGCCCTCTGCCTCCACGGGCCGCCCTAGCGCTTCTGTCAGGCCGCCATCAATCACCGTCAGCTCGTAACGCTGTTGCCGACCGCCGTCCGTGTTTGTCTCCACCACGGAGTCGTCCAGGTTGACCTTGCATTTGAGCATGTACGCCCGGATACGATCCATGTCCCACTCCGCCACGTCGTGGCTGCCCTTGTAGATGGAGATCTCCTCGATGCCGTCCACGAGCTCCTCGAGAAAGCGCGCGTGCCGCCACGGGATCGGGCACCTGCCCTTGATGGTTTCGACCGTCTGCTTGATCTTGTCCGGCATGTACTCAAACTCGAAGAAGTAGCCCTCTTCTTCTGGCCCGCGCGTGAAGGCGCTGCGCGCGCGCGCCTCGCCCAGCAGTCTGTCCAGCGCGTTCCTGCTCAGTCGCCCCGTGCTCCGCAGGTCATCATCACGCCGCCGAAAGTCCTGCTCCGCGGCGTCCCAGACCATGTTGTCCACCACGTGCGCCACCATGTCATCGTGGAATCCCATCGTGCTATGATGTTGCGAGCCTTTGATTCCGTTCTGCACAACGCTGCTCGCGCGCGCGAGAGTACCGTCCAGAACCCCGCTGCAAGCGGAGAACTTGAATAAACTGGTAAAGCTGACTCGGCTGATTCGGTCTGACTCAGACTCGAACGACGAGCATTGCCAGTGCCGATGCAAAACGGGGAATCGGCGATGGATCGGCTCGAATGCGTGTGCGAGTCCAGCGGCCCGAAATCGTGGTGGTTTTTAGGACACATCGCTCGGCCCGAGCGGCCGCACCCACGACTCGAGGCTCTCTCAGGCTTCTCCTGCATCACTCGCTGACAGTGAGTGCGGCATGCCGGGGGCGGCCGAATCTTGAGGGCAACCCTTGTGGCACTCCGAGGCGGCCCAGAGCCTAGGCCTACTGAGCCACTACACATGTTGTGACGTTTGCGCTGCTTGCAGGGTTGCGCGCAACTGTTACTCGCTCTACAGCCTCGGCCAGGGAACCACGGGGAACGATTCGATCACTGTCATTGGTTGTACTCACCGTCAGTCCGAGTCAGGCTGGTAAGTGGCTCAGCAAGCTTGCGCGGCCGGCCCCGGCGGGGTTCAGACTCGAACTCCGCCGCCGCCGGCGACGTCGCAGTGCCGAGTCAAACGAGACGCGAGACGAGCCCAAATCATCGGCGCGTTAGGCCGACACGAGGCTCCTCCTGCAGTGTGCATCTCGCTGAGAGTGTGAATACAGCATGCCGGGGGCGGGCCGCCGAGCAGGGCTACCCTTGTGGCGCAGCCTCCGAGGCGGCCCACTAGCAGGGCCCACTGCACCTGTTCCGAGTTTTGCGGTAGGCCAGCCTACTTGTAGAGAAGTCTTCTACTGGTAAGCCTTATACGGGGAACCGAGGGGAACGACTGGGTGGGTAAGTACTGGTAGTCAGTCCGAGGTAGTGGCTCTTCAAGCTGGCCCACTGGCAGGAGTCGGACGTCGCAGTGCCAAATCAAACGGGCCGCGAGACGAGCTCAAGTGGATCGGCCAGCACGCTGGCCGCGAGTACCCCCCGGCGCTCGGACGGCGCGGCGGCCGCTTGCCGTCGAAAGTGCGGGACGGCCGCCTCGTGCACAGCGCTCGGCCCGCAACATCACTTGCCGCGGCAACGTTGCCCAGCGACTTTTGATTGAGAGCTACCTACCTACCCTTCTTATAAGTTCTGGCACTCGGCCCACCTCCCTCTCGTGACGGTCGGCTTTTCACCCCGGCGTGTCGCCCGGCGCCGAGCTCCAGACAGCCACTCATCATCACGATGGCCTGCAGGACTCACGTCTTCCGCCTCCGCCCGACGAGCTCCGCCAAGCATTCGCTTTGAGGAGCGGCCACACAAGCTGCTTTCCTCATCTTGGGCTTGCATGAAAACGCGCACCAGGCCTTAACGTTAATGTTGGCCGACTCGGCGAGCTCCAGGAGCATCGAGCGCAGCGGCCCTTCGGCGCGTGCCGTCCCGGCCGTGACGCCACTGCGAATGCCACAGAAGCTCGACCTCGAGCTCGAACCGTCCTATGGTAGGGTCCAGAGGAGCTCCGGGGTCCCTCTGACTGAGTAGAGGGGTCCCGGGCCTCCGTGCCAGCCCGTGGCCGACGACTCCGACGTCCGAGTCGGCTCGCAGTACCTCCTGCTCAACAAGTTGGCTGCTCGCGCGACGCGACCGCCGAGACGAGCAGAAGTGTAAGCTGGAGCCGCTGAGGCAAGGAGTAGCGCCAGGTCGACGACGTGCGCGTGGCCACACTCAAGCCAAAGATCGCGATCTACGAGCCGATCTGAGTGGTCTCGAGACTCGCGGTCCGCACCCGCTCGCAAGCTCACCCGCCAGGCCGCGCTGAGCTTGCACACGCGCCTGACCGGGTTGGCGAAGAACGCAGGCAGGCAGAGACAGGCAAACCTGATTCGCACTTGAGCGCTCTTGCATCAGGTCAACCGCGTAAGCACATCATGGCCGCTCGCCGCTTGACCGTGCTGGACGGCGGCATGGGTCGTGAGCTGCACGCCATGGGCGCGCCAATGCGGCAGCCGGAATGGTCGGCGCTCTCGCTCATGGAGGCGCCGGAGCTGGTGCGCAAGGCGCACCTCAACTTTGCGCACGCTGGCGCCGAGGTGATCACAACCAACGCGTATGCCGTGGTGCCCTTTCACATCGGTGCGGAGAGGTTCGAGGCACGCGGTGAGGAGCTCGCGCGCAGCGCCGCGGAGCTTGCGGTGCAGGCAGCCAAGGAGATGGCGGCGGAGAACCCGGACAAGCCGGCGCCGCGCGTGGCGGCATCCATGCCGCCAACAGTGGGCAGCTACCAGCCCGACTTCAAGGGCAAGGAGGAGGAGGCGCGCCGGATCTGGGCCGTCCTCATCCGCGCCCAGGCGGACCTCTGCGACCTGATGCTCCTCGAGACCATCTCCAGCATCGACGAGACGCGCCTCGGCATCGAGATGTGTGCCCAGACCAGGAAGCCCATCTGGGTTTCCTGCACGCTTCTGGCCGATGAGCCGCCTCGCCTGCGCTCCAGCGAGCCCGTGCAGGACTGGGTGCGCGCTGTGCACGCCGCGAGCCAGGAGCACGGCGCCTCCGTCGAGGCCATCCTCTTCAACTGCTCGCGCATCGAAGTCATGGAGAGCGCCGTGCGAACCGCAGCCGCCGCGCTCGCCGACCTGCACGCCAGCGCCACGGGCGGCGCCGCCACAGACGCTGCTGCGACCTCCACGCCGCAGATTGGCGTCTACGCCAACGCCTTTTGCGAGTCCGAGGCGCCCAAGAAGGCCAACTCGACCCTGCTCGAGATGCGCAAGGAGGTCACGCCCGAGCTCTACGCCGACTTTGCCAAGAAGTGGGTCGACGCCGGCGCCACCATCATTGGTGGTTGCTGCGGGATCCGCCCGGCGCACATTGCGCAGGTCGCGCAGCAGCTGCGCAAGGACGAACCTGGTAACTAAAAGAAAAAGAAGGTGATTGTACAAGCTGAATCAAGCGAGACCGAGTTGCCGCCGTGGCCGATCTTTCTTGCATTGCAGTGATCATTTATTTCGCCGGCGCCGGCGCCGCGCCGGGGCCCGGGCCTCAGCGAGGCGAGTTAGAGAACGGGGCTTGGCGGAGAACGGTGGTGATGCGATCATGCGAGTCTCCATAGACGCCAGCACGGTCGAGCAGCCTGCACACGACCTGCCCACCACGGCGCCGCGGCCGCCGCGCCAGCTGTGCCTGCCATGGCCAGTGCACTGGCAGTGCAGTGCAGGGGCCGAGCCGCAGCCGCTCGCGGCGGTCGAGCGAGCGACCCTCCAGGACGCCGGCCTGCCAGGCCAAGCCTGAGCGCAACCCGCGCTGCCTCGCGTTCCGGTGCAGTGCCGTCCGTCGTTCGAGTCTGCGCAGACTGGCTGGAGCAGAACCACTGCACTGCACCGCAGACCGCACTGCAGGCTGCGGCGCGGCGCGCGGCGCGGCGACAGCAGACCGCAAACATTGCAAGCCTTCCTTCGCACTGCCCGCACCGCGACTGCAGCTCGGCGAGCAAGATGGGCAACCACGGCGCAACCCTGCGTGAGGCGATCCAGCGCGGCGACCTGGCGCAGGTCAAGGCCATCGTAGAGGAGAACCCAGAGACGCTCGAGCGGAGCGTGGATGGCTGGTTCACGTCAAGGACGCCGCTCATGTGGGCGCTGGAGCCCGAGGCCGGCCGCCAGCTCAAAATTGCGCATTGGCTCATGGCAAGAGGCGCCAACTTGAGCGCGCAGAGCTCCACCAAGGGCTGGACGCCGCTAATGTATGCGTGCCGCTACGACTACGCAGATACGGTCATCCAGCTCCTGAATCTGGGCGCCAAGCTGGACACGCAGGACGCCGACGGCTGGACCGCACTCATGTACGCGTGCTGCTTCTCGCGATTCGCCACGGTTGAACTTTTGCTGAAGCGGGGCGCCGCGATGGACCTCCAGTCCAACAAAGGTCACACGGCGCTGCTGCTGGTGTGCGGAAAGGCCCGGGGCCTGTCGCCTGACAGGGCCTTGCAGTACGCGAAGCTGCTCTGGAGCTTCGGCGCCGACCCTTTGGTGCTGGATCGATCGGGAAGGGGCGTGCTCCAGATTGCAAGGCTGGCGGGACTCCATGAGCTGCATCGCCTGCTCGACTTCCTGGTCTTCTCCAAGGTGACAGAGGTTCTGTACCATGACTTGGAGCTGCCCCCAAGCCTCGTGTACACCTTTTACGAAAGTAGGCTACGCTCGATTCAAGACTGCGCCATCCTCAATGCGGGTGATCTCCGCAGATTTGGCGTGGAGGATTCCATCCTGCAACGCCAGATCTTGCATCGCCTCGGCGCGTTCAGACCAGCGGAACATGATGCGCTGCCTCTCGGCCGCAAGAGGTCTCGCGAGGCCCAACCGTACATGACCATGCCCTACTCGCGGCGCAGGACTATCGACTGTAATGCGTAACATGATTTCTTGCTTGCTTGCTTGCTTGCTTGCTTGCTTGCGGTTGTGATGATGATCAGAAGAAAAAGGTCCACCCACCAACCACTCACGCGTGCTCTTTCCGCGTGGCAAACCTGGTCTTGCCGAAGCCATAGGTGGTCATGAGCTCGCGCACGTCAGGCGTGGTGGCCGCTCGAATGGCACTGCCGTCGTAGTCCACGGCACCGTACTGGAGGAGGACCCTGACAAGGTCCAGGTCCCCGCGCCGAGCGGCAATGGCGAGCGGGGACTCGCCGCCGCCCCCGCCGCCATCGGGGTCGTCGCCGCGCCGCAAAACCTGGAGCACCGCGACCATGTCGCCCCTGCGGCATGCATCGCGCAGCGACTGCGGCGGATGCGCGTCCTCGCTCGGAAGATCGCGCGCAGTCCGTGCGCCGTCCTGGTCGACAAGCTGGACGTCGGTAAGCTCCGTCTCGTGCTGGACCCAGCCACCTTGAAAGCGCACAGTAAACAGCGTCTCGCCATCGTAGTCCAACACTACTGCCGGGTAGAACACCTCGTCGTCGTGAGACATGGCGCGGCACGGGAGGCCCACCCAGTGCGAGTAATCGTGGCGCTCCCAGGCACCCTGCCCGTCTAGTACGGCCTCGGTGCGTCCGATGTCCAGCGTGCCGTGCCCGAGCTCCACGAGCGCGGAAGACTTGCGAGCGCCGCCACCATTGCTTCGGTCTTGGCTACCGGTCCGTACAGCCGTGGGCATGTCGCTGCGGTCCCCGGGGTCTGCCGAGACCGGCTGGGCCAACGAGACGCGCGGCTCGTTGCGCATGAGCACGCCAGGGAGGACGACGCCGGGCTCACTCAAGACCGACTCGGCGGCCGAATGCCGAAGGCTGTCGGGCCGCCCCATCCGAAGGTGCGGCGCCAGCGGCGCTGACGACATCGGAGCCGGCAGCTTGCCGAGACTGGATGGGCCGATTGCAGGCGCAGACACATCCACAATCGGCTCCATCGTCTCCTTCTCGTGCCGCTCATCGTCGTCGCTGTCGACGGAGGCGTCGTCCTGCGCCGGCTCCAGCTGCGGCGCGCTCCGCCATCGCTCTCGCGCTCGGTGGACGAGAGTCAGGGTAGGCGTGCGGAGACGAGGACGGGTCCACCAGGACCGCGTCCGCTCGCGGGCCACGCCATCGTCCTTGGTGGCGCGGGTCTCGTGATCCTCGGCATCCTGGTCCTGGACTGTCTTGCCGAACCCATAGGTGAGCAGCAGACGGCGCGCATCCTCCGTCGACGCCGCCGCGATGGCTCGGTTGTTGTGGTCCGTGGCGCCAAACTGGAGGAGGTACCGAAGGGCCTTGAGGTCACCCAGCCTTGCAGCGATGGTCAGGGGCGCTTCCCCTCCATCCAGGTCGTCCCAGGCGTCCGGGTCCACGCCTCTCTGCAACAGAGCGAGGACCGCAGCCGCGTCCCGAGCGCGACAAGCCTCGTGCAAAGACCCTAGGGTCACCTCGTCCTCGTCCTCGTCCGCGTCCGCGTCCGCTTCAAAGGAGCGGCTCCCGGAGTCAATGAGCTGGATGTCGAGCAGCTCCGTCTCCCTCTGGACGGTCCCTCGCTGAAAGCGCACCGTGAACAGCTTTTCGCCGTCGTAGGACGTCACCTCGGCAGGATAAAACTCCTCGTCGTCATGTAACATGGCGCGGCAAGGCTTGCCCACCCACCGCGCGTAGTCCTCAAAGTCCTCGCCGGACTCCCGCTCCTCCCACTCGGCCTCGGCAGCCTCGTAATCGAGGATGCCATACGCGGGCTCTGGGCCAGCAGCGGCCGACTTTCGCATGGACTTGACGGCAGCCGATCGTCGCGCGGACATGCGTGCGGATGCACGTGCACTCGCCACGCGCTCGCTCAGGCTGCTGATGCGGGACGAGAGCCGGGACTCGAGGGAGGTGGCTGGGGCCGGCGCGTGCTCCAGGTGAGCGACCACGCCCTGGGTCGTCTTCCCGAAGCCGAAGCATAAAAGCACCTGGCGGACCTCCTCCGAGGCGGCCGATGCGATCGCGCTGCCGTCCCGATCCAGCGCGCCGAATCGTAGCAGGTGGCGCACGGCGACCGCGTCGCCGAGCCTGGCAGCAATGGTGAGCGGCGGCTCGCCAGGCTCATCAGCGCCATCTGCGTCCTCGCCGCGCTGGAGCAAAATGAGCACCGCCGGCGCGTCCCCTTCAAGGCAGGCCTCCCGCAGCGACATGGTCCCACCCGCCTCTTCCCGCTCCTCAGCGGGTGCCGTGAGCGAAGCGTCGTCCAGGTCCACCAGCTGAATGTCGTGCAGTACCGTGTCTCGTTGGATCGTGCCATTGGCGAAGCGGACAGTAAAGTACCTGGCGCCGTATTCTTCGCCATTGTAAGTCACAACAGTGGCCGGGTAGAATTCTCCATCCTCGTGGAACAGTGCGCGGCATGGCCGATCCTCCCACGCGCTGTAGTCCTCAGCTGCCGTCGCCGCGCCATCCTCCCGACCGGCCTGCTCGGCCTCGGCCTCCTCGGACACTTGCGCAGAGGACGACAACGGGCGTCGGGCGCTGCTTCTGCGCGCCGAGGACGACGGCGGGCGTCCGGAGCTGCTCCTGCGCTCACTGATGATCCTCACCCCATCAACCACCACGTCCGAGCCATCCACGAGTACCGGCGTCGCTTCGGGAATACTGTCGCGGGCTCCGTTGCTGCGACTGCTGCGGCGTGTGCTGCGAGAGCGGGTGCGCCTGGCGCTCGCGGCGCCCTCCTGCGTGGTCCGCTGCGTGGCGCGCTCGTCATGCTTCGCCGCCGAAGCTTGGCCGCGACTCCTGCGGCGGCTCTCGCGGCTCCTACGGCGGCTGCCAGTACTCCGTGGCCGCAGATGAGCCGCCGCTTCGTCGTTGTCTTCGTCATCCGCAGGCCACGACTGCTCGTCGTCAACGGACGCTGCGCTGGCCCGATTCGACATGCGCTGAGAGGTGCACGACGCCGTGGGCTCGCCTTCCTCGTCCTCGCCAATGTCAGCATTGACCCAGCGCGGCTCCGGCGCTTCAGCGGGGGAAACCATCTCCTCGGCCGGGGTGGCATCCGCATCCGTTCCCGTCTCGAGCCCTGCACCCCAGTCATCATTCGACAGCCTGTACACCGGATTCCTGTGCGAGGCCATGGACAACCGGTTCGCGATGCTCATGCGCTGCTTGCGCCGCGGCTTCTTGCGCACCAGCTCCGACCTGTAGCTGGCGTCCCCCGGGTGCTTGGCCTTGGGAAACCTGCACACGGCGCACAGGCTCTGGAACCCGAACACGGGGTCGAACTCGAACCCGGGGCACGCCGCCGCGCTCTCGTACCGCGCGGGCCGCGCCGCGCGGGCCCCGCGCGCGCCCGCGCGCCCCTGCTGCATCATCCTCCCGCCCCCCTCCCCCTCGCTCTTCAACCCGCGCGCCGCGGCGCGTGCTGCACGCGCCGCACGCGCTGCTGCTCCCTCTCGCCCGCCGCCCGCCCGCCGCCCTCCGCGCCGCGGGCCGCGCCGCGGGCCGCGCCGCAGGCCGCGCCGCGCCGCCGCGCCGCCGC
>JABLUY010000059.1:0-64440 GCA_013306675.1 Thraustochytrium sp. TN22
CCCCCCCCCCCCCCCCCCCCCCCCCCCCCCCCCCCCCCCCCCCCCCCCCCGGCCCGCCCCCGGGCGCGCGCGGCCCCCCCCCCCCCCCCCCCACTGCACGCACTCGCGCTCACCGCCCGCAGCTCGCTTCCCGCCAGGTCTTGGAGTCGACGCCGGCCGCCGCCGCCCGCTGCGCCCGCTGCGCCGCGCCGGCCCGCGCTCGCGGCTCGCTCGCTCGCTCGCTCGCTCGCGCGCCAGCCCGCTCGCTCTCGCGCGCCTGGTCGCCCGCCGGGTCTGCCGGGCCGCGTCGCGCTTCGTTTGCTTCTCTAGCTTGGCCGCTAGCTTTCGCGCGCGCTCTGCCCGGGAAGCTCGCAGCTCCAGCTTTGGCGCGCGCCAGAGCTCTAGCTCCGTTGCAGCAGGCTGCGGGGAAGCTGGCGGCAAGCTAGCGGAAAGCTCGCACGGCGCGGCAGCTTTGCCCATCGACTGCGGGACCCGCAGCCTACTCTGCCTCCTCTTAGGTTTCTCCCCGCAGCGGCGCGCTGCCATGCTGGCCGGAGCTGGCGGTGGCGGCCGCGGCGGCGCGCGGCCAACGACCCCGTAGCCGGTAGAAGGCAGGCTAGGAAGCAGGGGAAGCAAGGGCAGGCGGGCGCGAGGAAGCGAGGGAGAGAGCAAGCGACCAGCAAGCGGCGCGGCGCTGGCCAGGTGGCTGCGAGCATCGCGCGCCGTCCGCCAGTCGCCAGTCGCCAGCCGAGGCCCGGAGCGAGCGAGCCAGCAGGCCAGCCAGCCAGTCTCAGTCTCCGCCAAGGCGCGCAGCCCGGCCTGCCGCAGGCGGTCGAGGGGGGGCAGTCGGAAGCGGGCGGGCCGACCATCGCGGCCCCGGCGTCGGAGCACTGCGCGCGCCGCCACTGGCCCGCAGAGCCCGCGCTTCCCCGCAGCTCAGTTGACCCCGAGGAGGCTCGTCCTGCCGAGCCGCGCGGTGCGGCGGCAAGCCAGCCGCTCAATTCAGCAGCTGCGGGAGCTGCGGGGCTCCCCTCGCCCTCTGAGCGGCCTCGAGAAGCCGCGCGCGCCAGGCTCCAACGCTCTGCGGGAAACCAACCCACGCCCAATGCAAAGGCCGCGGCGCCACTGGTCAAGCTGCCCGGCCAGCTTCTGCAAGGCTTCCCTTGGCGCTCTCTGTCCACGCGCGCGATTGGCTCCCGGCCTGCGCGCCCCGCAGCGCGCCAGGGCGGGCGGATGGGCGCGCCTCCAAGTGCATCGCGTCGCCTAGCCATGGCGTTGCGTTGCGTTGCGCTCCGTCGCCTCGCGTCGCGTCGCGTCCCGTCGCGCGGCCGGACTCGGACGCCGCTGGACACGCCGCCAGTCAGGCCGGCCAGGCCGAGGTGCTGCGCTGGCCACGGTGGCTGCTGTTCAAGCTCCGCGCGGCCAAGCTAGCTTCGGCGCGCGGAAGCAGCCTGCTCGGCCCGGCTCGGGCTCCCCCGGCTCCAGGCAGGATTACAACGCGTTTGTAGCGTGCCCGGCCCGCCCCGGAGCCTGGTCTGGCGCGGTCTGGCTGGCCGTGGCCACCAGCCGGGGCGTGACCCTGCGCGGGGGGAGCCGCCAGGCCTCTTCCCCGCTGCTCAGCGCTGTGCAGAAGCTGGATGCTGGCGGCGCGGCTGCCGGCGGGAAGCAGCCTGCTTCACGCCACAGTTTTCTGTGGGCCGCCTCGGCGCCTGCGCGCGACTGGCCTGGCCAGCCGGTGGCAGGCAGGCCGGCAGCAGGGCCGCCGCTGGCCGCAGCAGCGCTTGGCCGCCTCTGCCGGCGTGAAAGCAGGCCTCGCGCGAACGCCTGGCCCTGGCCGCCTACCGCCGAGCCTGGCGGCTGTCCTGGCGGCCGTCCCGGCGGTCGCCGCGCGTCTGTCTTGGCTTGTCCTGGCCTGCCAGTCTAAAGAGAAGGAGCTAGCTCCTACTATCGTAGCCAGAGAGAATGAAACAAGACGCGCTCCTCGCCATCGAGCGGCGGTCGGCCCGTGGCGGCCTTCAACCCGCGAAAGTCCCGGGGGCCTCAGGCCGCATGCGGGACTCTCCGAAGGCACGTGCAGAATTCTGCCGATGCGAGATACGCTGCGGGGAGGGGCTGCGTCACTGCGGGCGGTGGCTGCCCCGCAGCGCAGCCGTCGCATCCCCGCACTGCCCGCAGCGCAGCCGCCGCCGCAGCGATTCCCCGTGCAAGCTTCTCGCGCGCCGCCGCGCTTCCCGCCGCAGCCCGGCCGCGCGAGAGGCGCGGTTCCTGCGCGCGCGCAGGAGCGCGGGCGAGCGCAGGGCTGCGCGCAGGGCTGGTGGCCACCGGCCGCCGCCGCGCCCGCCACAGCAGCCCGCCAGCAGCCCGCGGCACAAGGCCAAGCGGGGCAAGGCGCGCGCGTCCCCGGCCGGGGAGCCTCGGCGGCCGAGCCGCCGCGACCCGCGAGGCCGGTACCGGGCCCAAGTGCCGGAAAGAGGGACCACGCCGGGGCGCGCTGCGGCAGGGTCCCGGTCCCGGGATCCGGGATCGCGGAGCGCGTGCGAAGTACGCGCGCGGCGTGGGCGGCGACGGGGAGCGCAGGTACGAGTTGGAGCCGGAGGCGGCATGGCGGAGGCAGAGCTGGTGCGGGCGGTGGGCGGCGCGCGGTACGTGTTCGTGGGCGGCAAGGGCGGCGTCGGCAAGACGACCACGGCGGCGAGCCTGGCGCTAGCGCTAGCGCGCGGCGGCCAGCGCGTGCTGCTGGTGAGCACGGACCCGGCGCACAACCTGGGCGACGTGCTGTGCTGCCAAGACGTCGGCGCGGAGATCAAGCCCGTGCAAGGATGCGAGAACCTGTGGGCCGTGGAGAGCGACCCGGCCGCAGGCCTGGAGCACTTCCTGCGCAGACACGCCGCTGCCGGCGCGGCGGCAGACGGGCAAGCGGGGGATCCGCTCGCAGGCGCCTTTGACGAGATGCGCGACTGGCTGTCCAGGCTGCCGGGCGTCGACGAGGCAGCCGCGCTTGTGCAGCTCTTCGGCTCGGACCAGAACAAGCTGGACTTCGACCGCATCGTGCTCGACACCGCGCCTACCGGCCACACGCTCAAGATGCTCCAGCTCCCGCGCGTGCTCGAGATCGGCATTGCCCGCCTCGAGAGCTGGCGCACGCGCCTCAGCGGCTACCTCAGCATGGCCGCGCTCTTCCTCGGCGGTGGAGGCGGTGCCGGCGGCCCGCCGCCCAACGCATCTGAGATCATGGCCGCGCGCATGCGCGAGCTCCGCGCTGGCATTCTTCGTCTGCGCACACTGCTGCAGGACCCGGAGGCCTGTACCTTCGTCTGCGTCGGCATCGCGGAATCGCTCAGCGTGCTGGAGACCGGCCGCCTCGTCGCCTCACTGCGTGAGGCCAAGGTCGACTCCCACCTCATGATTGTCAACAAGCTGCTTACCGGCCTCTTTCCGGAGCTACCATCCGCGGACGCTCCTGCTCGGCCCGATGCAGACCAAGTCCAGGTCGGCGCCAAGCGCCCGGCGGATCAAGTCGCGCTTTCCGAGCCTCCCGCCAAGCAGCCGCGCGCAGACCTGGCCGCCGCCGCCGTTGGCGCGGACGCGGACGCGGGTGCGGAAACCGGTACAGAGACGGCTGTGGACGCGGCCACCCTTGCCTTGCGCCTTTGCAAGGCTCGCGCCGTCTCCCAGCGCAGGCATCTCGCCACGCTGCGCGGCGCGCACGCCGACACGCACCACATCTTCGGCGTGCAGGAGCTCGCCGAGGAGCCCAGCGGGCCCGATGGCCTCGCCACTTTCATGAAGGCGCTCGAGCCCATCTCCCGGCCCCCGCGCTCGGGCGCCCAGTGAAGGAGGCTGGGACTAGACCTCCTTGCTAGCGCGCGAGCGCGTTGCCACTAGCGGCACCGGCCCGACCTCGCCTCCTCCTCCTTCTCCTCCCTCCTCCTAAAGGGAGGCCACCTCGTGTACCAAGCCTCCCATCTTGTTTATTTATAAAAGAAGTCGTCTAGGTAGCAGAAGAACTGCTGGTAATACCGTTTGCCCGTGGCGTGATGCTCCTCATGGCGCGGTGGTCCGCCCAAGACACCGCTCGGAAGCACGCGGTGCAGCATCCAGGGGCAGTCCAAGCCCGAGTGCGACTCCGTCAGCAGGTATGTGATGACCGCATTGTATACCATGCGCGTCATTGGGTGCAACCCCAGCACATTCAAGGTGGCCACGTTCGTCGCCACCTGCAGGCTGCCATCCACGAAGGAGTGCCTCAGCACCTCCGTCGAGTACAGCGCCTGGGCGGAGTGGTGCTCTGCATGCAGAGGCCGTAGTCGCTTCACGCGGTGCAGTGCCACGTGCACGGGGAAAAAGAGCAAATCATACACGAAGAGGCCACCGGCCACGCCCAGAACGACTCGCGCCAGCGACCCGGGCCCACACTCCGGCAGGCGCCGCCGCGGGAAGAGAGCGTCGAATGTCAGGATGACGCCCAGGTACACGCCACCGGCTCGGTACGGCACGCCTGTGTAAAAGTCCACCTTGCGCTGCTTCGGGTTGATGAGGTAGGCCTCCCAGCCCAGCCACGTGTCCACAATCGTGAACCAGTTGAGCCAGACGCCGAAGCAAAGGGTCGCCCAAACAGGCTCGAACGAGTCGTGCTGGAACCACCACTGCGAGCGCAGCCACTGCCAGTTGCTCTCCACGGCTGCGTCCGCCTCCTTGTGATACGCAGCGAGCACCACTGCGCCCGCCAAGGCCACGGCGCGAGCAAGCCACACTCGGCGTCGAAAGCCGCGTTCGTCAGCCCTGTTTTCGGCCGCGCCGCAGCTGGTGCGCTGGCACATGTGGCCGACCGCAAGTGGCGAGCGCGTTTGCAGGCGCTGATGCGCGCCGCGCCGCGCGCCACGAGCCGCGCATGCTGGGCGCGGCGATTTTGGTTTTGGGCGCGTAACGTTATGTATGGCTGCTACGTACGTATGCGCTGGAATACAATCGTGCCGAAGTGCCGGCAAGTGCCGGGCATTGCCGGGCAGTGCCGGCAAGTGCCGGGCAGTGCCGGCAAGTGCCAGAAGCGCCGGTCATTTCTTCAAGTGCGGACTCGGACAGCCAGCGCGGCAGCGCCGCAAGTGCCGCAAGGACAAACAGAAGGATGGATCTCTCGATATGATGAGTGGTACTATTTTGGGCGTGGAAATGAGTAAGTCTCGAGATAGAGAGAAGAGTCTTGTTCGTAGAAACACCTGTGCGAGCTGAGAAGCGCCCGCGTCGCTGCAGCACGTTTAAAATTAAAAGCTTGTACCATAATAAAATGTGGCCACCCCTGGCCGCCAGTTTGCTAGCATCTGAAAGAAAAACTTCGCTTGCTCATGAGCCGCTCGCTGTATCTCTTGACCTCTTTTATCAGCTTGGCCATCAAGTTTAGCAGCCAGCTCTCGTGAGGTTCTCCACGTGAACGATGACGCGACAAGCAGCACGCAGATCCTGGTCAACCCACTTGCGGCGCCACGTGCGCGGCGTCTTTGCCGCGTCCGCTGCGCGTGCCGCATCAACCGCCGCCGCCACGAGCCGCGCACGTGAGAGCACCATGTCGGCCTCGTCGGCGCCCTCCTGCTCAAGCGCCTTGCTCAGAGGGCAGCCCATGGCGCTCCGCTCCAGCTGTCTAGCTAGCTAGCTAGCTCTCCCTAAAGCAAGCAAGCAAGCTTGCTAGCTTTATGGCTGGCCAGTGCTTCGTCGTCCGCTGGAGCACCGCTTGCGCGCGCCCCAACGCTGTACTCCGCTCGCGCGCTCGCGCGCGCCGCCGCCTGCGCGCCGCCGATCACCCCTGTGCGCGCCGCGCTTGGTTCGCTTTTTGCGGCGTGGCTCGCAAACGGTGTGCACGCGCCGCTCTCCGAGTCCGAGTCCAGGGCAGGATCTGAAGCCGTTGGTCCTCGACGTCACTGCAAAGCTAGGGTCACTGCGCTCACCTCTCTGCCTGCGCGCGTACGGGGTCGAGCGCCAGCTCGAGCAGCTCGAGCTCGAGTTTGGGGGGGGGGGAGCTTGGAGGCTCGAGAGGTCAAAGCTCGAGAGCTCCAGCGCAAGAGCTCAACCAACATGGGCAGGTCGTGCGCACGGGCGCCGCGGCGCGTGGCTGTACAACGACGACGCGCGACGCAGGCGGAGGCGGCACGCTTAGCCGGGTTGGCGCACCAGGCGGAGGAGAGCGCGGCGGCCGCCGCTCGCGTGCGGGCGCTCCTGGGGCTCGCGCGGACGTGCGAGCTGTGCAGCGCTGCGGGCGGCTCGCGCAGCGCGCGCGTGGAGAAGGCTGCCTTTGCGCTGCTGCGCGCTCTGCTGTGCGCAAGCAACCGGTTCGAGGAGCCCGCGGAGCGCGCCGCCTTCGTGACATGGTGCGCGCAGCTCGAGGCGGACGTGCGGGAGGCCGGCGTGCGTGTGCGGACGGCGGCCGAGGCGCCGCCCATCGCGCGCTGCGTGCGCGTGGTGGCATTGCGGCGGTACCTGGGCCAGGCCGCCGCGACACTCGAGGCGCTGCTGGTCACCTACGTGGAGCGCTTCCTGCCCCAGCTGGATGTGAGCGAGCAACGGCGCGTGCGGCAGGTGCTGGAGTGCGTGCGCGAACACTACGCCACCTACGAGGTGGAACGCGACATGCGCGTGCGCGACATGCAAGAGGACAAGCTAGCTGCCGCCGTGCGGCTCAAGCTGGAGGCGCTGCACCGACTCGCGCTGCGGCGGAGCGCGGAGCTCCGCAAGCAACACGAGATGGAGCAGGCGCGCTGCGCGCGCATCCTCAAGCGCATGGACTCGCTAGGCGTTGAGAAAAGCAGCCTGGGCGCGGCGGCCGTCGTTCGCCTGGAGCCACTGCCCACCTCACCGCGCCTTCTAGGGCACTCGCTGGCCGCCACGCACGCCGACCGCCGCGCGGAGATCGAGCGTCTGCGCAGCGTGCCAGACGACGCGCGCATCCGCTTTCCAGACGTCAACAACCACTTGTACGAGCCGGCCACCAAAGGACCGGCGTCGCCCGTGGCGGGCATTCAACTCACCCCGGCTGCCGCTGCAATGCTGCCGCGACGCAAGGCACTGGATGACTTCTGGGAGACCATCGACTGGGCGCTCGCCGAAGACCACCGGCTGCTGCTCGAGGCGCTGGCCACGACCTGCGCCTGCAGTGCCGCGGAGGTCGTGGAGCAGCTGCAGGCGCTGCCGCCGGGGGAGCTCGGCTTTGCTGTGCAGCACCTCTCGGCCGTGCCACTCGAAGCCCGTCCCACCAAGGGCGTGGTCTTTGCGTACTTGCGCATGGCCGGGTCCACGGCCAAGTATTCCATCTCGCTCACGCACCAGCGCGAGGATCGTCCCGACGAGGAGGCCGAGGCGGCCAAGGCCAAGGCGGAGGCGGCGGCCCAGGCGCTCGACCCGTGGGCCGAGCGCGACGCCGGCGACGACGCCGGCGAGGTGGCGCGCCGCGCCGAAATGGAGCGCGTGCGCCGCGTCATCTGCCATACGCTCAACATCGAGCACTTCTCGCGCCTCCTGAACGAGTCGCGCGGCAACCGCACCATCCGCAGGCTCGACGACGTGCACGCCGGCGACACCATCGCCGTCGACGCGCTCGAGGACCAGCTGCGCACCAAGCTACACGTGCATTTGGCGCAGAACAATGCGCACGAGGTCATGGATTTGCTGGCGCGGCACCTCGATCATGCGCGCCTGGTGGCCGTGGCCTGCCGCGGCCTCACGCAGCTGCTGGCGGCCGATGACTTCGCCGGCTCGGGTGACCCAGTGCGCCGCGCCTTCCTCGCGGAAGGTGGCGTCAACATGTTGCTGAGCATTGTGGACGCCTACCGAACGAGCGCGGCACGTGCGCGAGACGCAAGCCTCGAAGAGGACGAGCACAAGGACGAGGACGAGCATGCCGCGCCGTCGCGAGATCTGCAGGAGGCGACCGCCGCCGCCGACGCGCTTGGGGCCGCCTTGGAGGCGCTGCACACCGTGTCACGCTGGCGCCGCGCCGAGCTTCTGGACGAGCTCCTCCTGCACAGCGCCGTGGCGCGGTGCGCAGTGGTGCTCTGCGAGCTGAGCGGTCTTTCGTATCCAGTGGAGCACGCCTGTGGCGTGGTGCGCGTGCTCACCGAGGTGGAGCCCGGGCGCGACGCCGTGGCGTCTCTCGCGGGCGGGCCGTCCTTTCTGTGCAAGGCGCTCCTGTCCTGCCCGGTCAAGCGTGCCTTCGCGGTGGGCCAGCGCCTGGCTTGCGAGGCGGTGGCCAACTCGCTCCTGGACCACCCGGGCAACGCCGCGGCGCTGGCGCGGGACAAGCGCGACGCCGGCCCGCGCTTCCTAGCCGAGGTCTTCACGCGCGCGCCGGGCAACCAGGTGGTCTACCGCACGGCCTGTTCAGCGCTCGCGCGGTTCGCGCGGTTCCAGGGGCGCGCGCTGCTGCGACGGGATGCGGTGGCGCTTCAGGCCGTGGTGCACGCCATGACCCGGTTCCACGCGGACGAGCACATCCAAAGCCATGGGCTCATGGCGCTCGCTTACACCCTGCAGCACGCGCCGCGCAGCCACGCGTACATTGTAGGGCCGGCACACGGCTTCGTACGCGTCATGGCCGTACTGCGCAGCTCGAACCTGGCGCAGGCGCACTGGCGCGCGGCGTATGCGCTATGTGAGCTCGTGCGGGGTCGCGGCGCGCAGCGCCGTTGTTCCCGGGCCGTGCTGGAGCGCCTCCGCGTCGACGGCGTCGTGCAGTGCCTGGTCGACACTGCCCTGGCGCCGGCGCCGCAAGCGACCGAGGCTGCGCGTATGCATGCCCGGCTGCTGCAGTGGACCTTTCGCTTTCTGCGGTACCTCGTGCGCACCTGCACGCAGGAGGTCCTGGTGCGCCCCACGGTGGACGGCGCCACGTACCTGGACACGTCCGAGAGCGAGGCTGCCTCAAGCGAAGAGGAGGAGGGCGGCGACGAGGCCGATGCCGCACTGCGGATGCGCCGGCGGCTGCAGGAGGATGCCGAGGCGCCGGCGTTGCCGGCGCCGCCGCCGGAGCCCGAGGCGCTCAAGCGCGGCAAGGACGAGAGCCTGGCAGCCTTTCTGAAGCGGCAGGCGGCCGTGGAGGCCAAGGCGCAGGCGGCGCGTGAGGCGTATGCGCGCGCGCTCGAGGAGGCCAAGCTGCCGCCCGTGGAGCTGCGCGAGGCGTGGCGCGCACTCCTGCAGACCGTGGGGCCGCGGCAGCTGCAGGTCTTCCGGCGCGCCGTGGCCGCACTCCAGGCCGTCGAACTGGACCCGCGCGCAACGCGCGAGGGCGTGCACTTGGTCTTCGTCTGGCTGCAGGCGAACGAGGCCGAGCTCCAGGACGCCGCCGTCGCGGACCTGGTCGCCTTCCGCCTCGCTCGCGCGCTGTACACGTGCCGCGCTGAGGAGCCCGTCGTGGAGATGCTGGTGCAGGCGCTGCACCTCGCCTTGGAGCTCGCGCTGGCCGGCCTCGGCGCGCGCCTACAGCAGCAGCGCGAGCACGCAGATCTCGTCGCGGAGCGCCGCCGCGAGCGCGAGCGCCGCGCGGCCGAGGCCGCGTCCTCGGTCTTCGGCGACGTGCTGCGGCAGCTGGACGCCGCGGCCGACGAGGCCGCCGCGCCGCCGCTCGCGCCGCCGCCCGCCTGGGTCATTGCCCTGGTCGCCGCCGCGCGCCGCGCCGCGCTGCCCGCGCACCTCGAGGCCGCGCGCGTGCGCTTTGCCGCCGCGCCGCCGCTCGTCGCCTCGCTCGCCTGCCTGCAGGCGGCCTTGGCGCGCATCGAGGCCTGCCTCGCGGCCTGACCGCCGCCGCGCCGCGCCGCGCAAGCGCCCGCGACGGCCAGCGCCCGCGACGGCCAGCGCCCGCGACAGTGAGCTCTGGGTTTGGCGAGGCAGGCGAGTCGAGACGCGCCGAGAGGCCAAAGCTAGCCTCACATGTCAGTGAGCTCGAGACGCAGCTAGCTTGTGGACAGACAGACAGACCCCTCCACGCGGCGGCGGACACACGCGCCGCGCCAGCCCGGGCAGCCTCGCAAGGCCTGGTCGAGCGTCAGCTCACTCGCTCACTCGCTCGCTCGCTCGTTCGCTTGCTCGCTCGCTCACTCGCTCGCTCCCAGTGCCGGGCAAGGCAACGACCCCAATGTTGGCGGTCGCCATGGGCGGGCCGGAGGGCGCGCGGTTCGTGACGCTGGCGGCCTGCGTGCTGCTGGACTCGATCGCCGGGCTGCAGTACATCTACGGGACCTTCGCAGTGCCCATCAAGAACCGGTTCGCGCTGAGCCAGGGCGTGATCGACAACGGCGCGCTGGCGCAAAACTTCGGCAGCAACATTGGCCTGCTGGCTGGCCCGCTGCTGGACACGATCGGGCCCAAGCCGGTGGTCGTGGCCGCAGGGCTCGTGGGCGCGCTGGGCTACATGGCCATGTACCTAATGTACGGCGAGACGTGGCCAATCTCGTCACAGCACTGGATTCTCTACGTTGTGCTCTTCTTGCAGGGCCACGCGCAGATGCTGGCGGACATGTCCATCGTCGTGACGGTGTCACGCCGCTTCCAGGACTCGCGTGGGCTGGCGCTCGGGCTGTGCAAGGCCTTTCTTGGGCTGAGCGGGTCCATTGCGGGCCAGATTCAGATTATCTTCTTCCCGGAGCCCAGCGACGAGCCGGACAGCCTGCCTTTCGTGCTCTTTCTGAGCATCTACTTTATGGCCATTTGCTTCTTCGTGGCGATCTTCATCTCGGGCGAAGACCCGGCGGCGCACCCGCTCAGCCTGGAGCAGCGCCACCGCCGCCGCCGCACGGCCACGCGCGTCATCACTGGCGCGCTGCGCGTCATGCCGCTCCTCATTCTGCTGCTGCTCGCGTCCATGCTCTGGGAGAAGCTCAGCGCCGGCGCCTCGCGTGCGCTCGAGCTCGTACTCTTTGCGGCGGTCTTTGCCACCTTCGGCGCCGTTCTCGTCGTCCTGGCGCGGGGCAGGGACGACCCGGACACCGTGGATGGCGAAGCGGCACTCGAGGATGGCGGCGACGCCGGTGAGACGGCTCAAAGCGCCGAGGGCGGCGCGGCGAGCGGCGATCAGAACGACCTCGCGGAGCGCCTCCTTCCGAGCGCCGCCGCCACAACCACAGAGGGGGGGCAGGATGATGAGGCGGAGGCCGTGCCGGCACCAGATGTGAGTCTGGGCGAGGCGGTGCGCGACCCTGCGCTCTGGATTCAGGCAGCCACCCTCATGGCCAGCTGGGGCACCTCGCTCATGCTCATCAACAATGCTGGCCAGATCTGCCAGGTTGTCGGCCTCGCGCGCAGCAGCAAGGAGCTCCTGCCCAGCCTCATTTCCATCTTCAACTGCATCGGCCGCCTCGTCATTGGCTTCGTCTCCGACGACCTCGTGCGCCGTGGCGTGCAGCGCACCTCACTCTTTGGCCTCTTCGTCGTGCTCGTCGGCCTCGGCTCGTTGCTGCTCAGCGCCGCCACGCCGGCCGCGCTCTACGCGGCCACGGTCCTCATCGGCTTCGTCTACGGCGGCCTCAACGTACTCGGCCCGGCCATTCTGGGCGACCTCTTCGGCGTCAAGAACATTGGTGCGCTCTACGCCACCGGCATGTTCTCTGTCATCGGCGGCGCTCTGCTCATCGCCAACAAGCTATTCGCCGCCGTCTACGAGGCCCACGCTACCCGCGACGAGCACGGCCGCGAGTTCTGCGTTGGCGCGCCTTGCATTCAGACCTCCACGCGCCTTACCGCGCTCCTCTGCGTCTCCCTCGGCTCCATCTATCTCCTCTACTTTCGCTACTGCCGTCGCGTTCGCCGCTGATGCGAGAGCAAAGCTGCGAGAGCAAGAGCAAGGCGAGGCCGCGAGAGCAAGGCGAGGCCGCGAGAATAAGGCCAGACAGCACCTTGCGCTCGTGTGCAGTCCAAGAGCGTGAGTCCTTTGCGAAGTCCACGGAGCTTGTTTAACAGGCCAACAAGCGCGTCCAAGTTAGTAGCACCACAGCCGTGTCGCAACTTACCTTAGCCCTGCCCTTTTGAGTGAATTTTTGTGTTTGCCTGAAAAAGCGCTGTGACGTTCGGATCACAGACGAGCCTTGGGACCGTCAAGCCGGCCCGGCCCACACAACAAGAGATCAGCACCGACGGCACGTGACCTGGCTCGAATCAGCGGCGTCTGCGGCGTCACGGTCTGCGGCGAACGTATTCCCGCGCCACCCGCAGCCTGCATCATGCTGGTCTCCGTTCAGAGCCTGCGAAGTCACATTCTACGCCGCCTTGCCCTGCGAGCAAGGCCGCGTCATGGGCTCGACGGCCCGCCCTGGTTGGCTTCGCTGTCCCGAGGCAGCTCGTATTCAGCGTCCCCGCAAGCCGCTCACGCGTCCAAGTCGCGCCCAAGGCACAATGGCGGTCCACAATGGCGCCCCCCTCCGGTCATCGACCTACATCACGCCCCACCGTCGCAGCGATGCGCAGGCCGCCCGGCCTGCAGTGGCCGGCCTGGCGGCGCGCCGCCACGCCGCGGTCGCCGAAGCTCCCTCCGCTCGCGCGCCCGGGAAGGCGCCTGCGGCCTGACCATGCGTTGATCAGCACTGCGACTCCGAGTCGCTCCCTCACGCTCAGTCAGCTCGCTCCCTCGCAGAACACGGCGCTCATCTCAAACCTTAGCATCGGCCCGAGTCCACGATTTGCGGCCCGCCAGGCCGTGGCGCTCGCGAGCTCGCAAGCGAGCTCGCACGCGCTCGGCGGGCAAGCGCCGGCGCGCTCGCCCGCGGCGCTCGCTCGGCGCGGGACCGGCAGGCGGGCCCTCCGCGCCAAGTCCCGTTCAGCTGGCAGGCAGGCCGGCTCGAGGGATGACTGCGACCAGCGAGACCGACTGCGAGCAGAGCAGAGCAGGGCAGCAGAGCAGAGCGCTGAGACCAAGTCCGCCGCCGGCGACGCCAACAAGCCACCCGCCCGGCAGCGGCGCGCCGCGCAGGCCGGCGCGGCAGACCCGCAAGCGGCGGCGGCGGCCGAGGGCGAGGCGCGCGGCGGCGCAAGCGGTACCGGGCTGGACTCCGCGGCGGCGGTGGCCGAATTTTGGAGGCAAGCGAAGCAGGCAGTGCTTGATCGGTGCGAGTGGCGCGGCGTGCCCCGCGCGAAGCAGGCGCGGCGCGGCGCGGGAGGGAGGGAGGATGAGGGGCGCGGCGGGCCTGGCGGTCGCCGCGGCGACGCTGGCGCTGGCGGCGACGCAGGGCGAGGCGAGGCGGGGCGTGACGACGGTGGTTCTGCGCGACTTTGGCGTGGACGACTTCGGCGCGCTGGACAGCGACGTGCAGGACGAGATCGAGGACCTGGTGCCGCATGAGGCGGACACGTACCGCGCGGACAGCCCGGACTGGACGCCGAGCCTGGCGGGCCTAGTGACGGGGCGGCGGCCGGCGGAGCTCGGGATTCACCGGTCATACCCGATGGGCGACGTCCAGCAGGAGCTTCCGGACGGCGGGCTGGAGCCGCTGCGCGGGCTCAAGGCGAGCGGGTACACGCTAGCGCACTTTGGCGTATGGCCGTTCAAGAACGATGTGAGCGAGACCTTTGACACGAGCGTGGTGAGCAGCGACTTCTCGACAGTGGCGGCCGCCGCCAAGTCGTTCGCGGCGAGCCTGGGCGACGATGAGAACTACTACATCCAGGTATGGCTGCCGCGCATCGACGCCACGGTGAACTTTGGCGGCAATTATTCCGAGGACGACTGGGACGCCGGCATTTTGGGCGTGTACGAGCGGTCGGGCGACAGCAGCGGAGAGTGTCCCGATACGTTTCGCAGCGAGGGCGAGTCTGGCTCCTCATCGAGCTACGTGGCGCGCTACAAGAGCTGCCCGCGGCAGATTTATCTGGCGAATCGCGAGCACGAGACCACGGCCATGGTGAGCATGATGCAGAGCATGCAGGACTCGCTGGAGGGCTCCGGCGCCAACGTGCTGGTGCTGACCAGCACCAACGGTCCGGAGAGCGAGCAGGCGGACGCGCACTCGCGCGGCCGCGAGAGCTTCCGCGGCGCGAAGCGGTCCGTGTACGAGGGCGGCCTGCGCGTGCCGATGCGCTTCGGTTTCTTCGGCCCCGATACGGAGACCGCCGGCTGGACCGAGCCAGCCGAGGACGACATTGGTGCGGCGCCGCTGGCCGGCGTGGACATGCTGCCGACGCTCCTCTCGCTCATGACGAACGCGTCGCACGCTGCCTCGCTGGAGAGGCAGTTCTCGGGCGTGGACGCCGCCGCCTGCTGGGTGGGCGACTCGGCCTGCGAGGACGGCGCGCTAGAGCGTGCCAAACCGCTCCTCTTCGAGTGGCGATACCTCGCGCCGGGCATTTGCCTGCGCGAGTCGCCCAGGTACGCGCTAGTCATGGGCCCACTCAAGCTGCTGCACGAGCCGGGTCTGCGCACCGAGCTTTACAACCTGGATCTGGCGCGGTACGAGCTGGTCAACCTGTACAACGCTTCGCTGGAGGACTCGGAGGATCAGGCGCGCCTCGACACGGCCAAGGCCGTCATGATGGCCGAGCTACAAGCCTGGATGGACTTTTTAGACGAGCTTGACGAGGTCAACGACTCGCCCGACCCGCCCGCGCAGGCGCACCCGGGCTGCGCGGGCCGCGGGCTGCCGCAGCTCACCTCGGGCGAGCCGGAGGCCGGCACGGAGCCCAGCGAGGCTTCGACGGCCTCGGGGCGTGCCAACGACCTGCGCGGCATCATCTTCATTGTTGCCGACGACATGGGCGTTGGCGAGGTCAGCGGCTACATGGGGAACCGCACGGCGCAGCTCGAGGAGGGCCTGGCGGATTCCGTCGCCTTTGAGCCGCTCACACCGGACCTGGACCGCCTCATGCGCGAGGGCACGACGTTCACACACTTTTATGCCACGGCGCCCGTGTGCAGCCCGAGCCGTGCCACCATCATGACCGGCCGCCTGCCGTCGCACAAGCACGTGCGCTTCCACAACATCGTGTCCAAGAAGTCGGCCACCAACAAGGCGCTCGGCGTGCCCGACTATCTCGGGCTCGGCCTCAACTACAACAAGAAGCTCACCACGCTGCCGCGCTTCTTTCACGACCAGGGCTTTGTCACTGGCCACTTTGGCAAGTGGCACCTCGGCTACGACTACTCTGGCGTCGAGGACTACAACGTCGATGGTGACATGTACGGCATTGACGAGTATATGACCTACGGCACGCTCGGCAAGTACCAGGAGGACGATGTGCTCTTCGACACCGCCAGCAAGGCGCACAACAACTACCTCAACAACAAAGACCTGCTCTTCGCGTCTTACGCGCAGCACGCGCTGGTCAACCGAACACTCGCCTTCCTCGAGGACCGTGCTGCCAACGACGAGAAGTTCTTCGTCAACCTCTGGCTGCAGAACCCGCACGCGCCGCTCAACCTGGCCGAGGACTACGACCAACCGGCCGCCAACGGCTACTCCTCCGACTTGAATCCGCTCCCCAACAGCGCGCCCAACGCCACGCTCAAGTCCTCCGTGGACAAGGACGTCCCGCTGCAGATCTACCGCACGCTCGTGCATGACCAGGAAGTGCAGGTCGCGCGCCTGGTGGACTCCTTCCAGGGCCTCGGCTTTGGCGACAACGTCCTCGTCGTGTACATGGCGGACAACGGGCCTGAGGACCGCACGCTCAACTTTGTCACGGTTGGCAATAACGACCCGTTTCGCGGCCAGAAGCGCTCCCTCTACGAGGGCGGCATCCGCGTGCCGCTCATGCTCTGGTGGCCGGGCGTCGTTGCGGCGGGCCGCAAGGTCACCTACCCGACCACGGCGGCCGATCTTTTTGCCACACTCGCTGGCCTGGCCGGTCTCGCGGACGAGTTCGAGGCTCTTCCGGACATCAAGCAGATCTCGTACAGCTCGCACGACCTCAGTTGCCTTGCGGCGGGCGTCTCGCAGTCCGGCGGCTTCTCCTGCGCAAAGTCCTGCTCCACGCTCGCCTGCGCGCAGGACACGCTCGGCGAGCGTCCGCTCTTCTTTGAGTACCGCGACTACACGCTCGGCGACTGCTTGGGCCGCGCGCCGCGCCTCGCGCTGCGTCGTGGCCGCTACAAGGTGCTTTGGGAGCCCAAGAACAAGAACAACATGTTTCCCTCCTCCTCAACCGGGACCATCCGCCTCGAGCTATACGATCTCTTCGCCGACCCGGCAGAGCTCAACAACCTTTTGCTTACGCACCCGAACAACGACCAGTACGCCGCGCTCGCCAAGGACCTCAAGGCCGACATTCTGGACTGGATCGGCGGCGGCCGCTACGACAAGGCCTACACGCCCAAGGCGTCGCAGTGCAAGATCCGCTACGACGAGACCTTTACAACCTTTTACGTTGGCGAGCAGTGCAGCACGCCGCCCGCCGACGGCAATGCGCCCACCTCGCTCTCCTTCTCAGCCTCCACTGCGCTCGCCGTGAACTGCTCGCTCTCCTACCTCTGTGATGGCGCCAGCTCCACGGCGCACCCGACCTACCCGGACGTGACCGCTGCGCCCACGAGCATTTCGGCCAAACCGGCACCCGCCACGACGGCGCCCGCCTCGACGGCGCCCACGACCACCACCCCGCGAGGGAGCCCTGTTACGGACGCGCCCACGGGCACTGGCACTGTGGCGCCCACCACGGCTCAGCCCACACGCAGCCCTGCGGCGGCGGGCCTGTCGGAGACTGGGACTGAGGCGCCCAACGGCGCGGGCCGCTTGGCCAGCGTGGGCTTGGCACTGATTCTGAGCCTGATGAGCAGCCAGATATAGTGATAGAACCCCCCCCCCCTTTTTCAGTGCCCTGCGGGCGCTGCTACATGCATAGATACTCTGATCTCTCTGAGACATTTCTGGTGTCCCTTGTCTCGCTCTTCTCTTTGCCCTCGTCATGCTGCTGACAGCCGGGAGAAAGGTGCAGAGGCGCAGGGACTCGGACACACACACACACATAAGAACTCTGATCTCTGTGATTATCTGCCTTGCCTTGCCTTGCAGTGCAGAAGCGAAAACAGCCATGACGCTGGGCACCTCATCAGGAGATGGTGCACTTCTTGGGCTTGGGGGTGCAATTGGCGACGGCCGTGTCGATGGTCATCTCCTCGCTGGCCGGGCCCTCGCCCTCACTCGTCACCGCGGCGATACGAAACTGATACGTGGACGTGGGCTCGAGGTCCTCGAGCGTGAACTGCGTCTGGCTCGCCGGGATCGTGGTGGGGTTCGCCATATCCCAGTCCGCGGGGATCTTGCGCCTGTACAGCTTGTACGCCGTCGCGCCGTCCACCTTCTCCCAGCTGCACCCCCTCTCTCGCGGCCGTCAGTCTCCCTCTCGCTCCGACGCGGCGCGTCACGTCACGTCCACGCAAGCCTGCGCGGCGCCTCGACGCGTGCACGCTCGCGCGCTCGCTCGCACGCTCGCTCGCTTCGCGCTTCGCAATCGCGGGCTCACCTACCTCAGATCCACGGAGAACTCCGTCGGGTTCACGGCCTCGGGCCGCGCCATCTTGGGCGGCGCCATGCTGCCTGCCGGCCTTTCCCCG
The DNA here is from genome assembly GCA_013306675.1 of Thraustochytrium sp. TN22. NCBI lineage: Eukaryota > Bigyra > Thraustochytrida > Thraustochytriidae > Thraustochytrium > Thraustochytrium sp. TN22. The sequence goes on from JABLUY010000059.1 coordinate 17,492, forward strand.
CGCCCGCCGCCGCCGCCGCCGCCGCTGCTGCCGTCGCCCGCGCGCGCGAGCGTCTCCGGTCTGCCTGCCGGGCGCCGGCGCGCGCGCGCGAAGTGGCGCAACTTTGAAATTCAAACAAAAAAAAAAAGAAGGAAGGGCTTGAACTTGAACTTGAACTCAGCTTGAACTTGGACTTGTCGAACTCACTCACATGTCAGGCGAAAGCAGAGAAAACGCGCTGGGAGTGGCGGCGAGGCAGAGCTCCAAGACGAGGCGCGCGGGCGCGCGGGCCGGCGATGGGGCGGGCGGGCGCGGGCGCGGGCGCGGGCGCGGGCGCGGGCGCGCCGCATCCGCTGGCGACGCCGGTGATGGCGCGCGCGGCGGCGCTGGAGGAGCCGGGCCTCGCCGGCGCCGGCGCGGGCGCAGAGGCCGCGGAGGAACCGCTGCTGGCCGAGACGAAACGCGCCAAGGCGCCGGCGTACGCGAGCGTGGCGCGCGAGGTCGACGCGCGGGAGGCGCTGCTGGAGGCCGAGGAGCATGGCGAGGTGGCCGTGGTGTCTGTGGCGACGCCGCCGGAGAACCTTGCGGACGCTGGCGTGCCCACGGCCACGACCATGTGGGAGCCCGAGGAGGTGGCCTACAAGAGGCCCGGGTGGCACGCGGCGCTGCTGGTGCTGACGCTAGGCACGGCGCTCACGGGCGCCGGCCTGCTGAGCTCGCTCGCGCTCGAGGAGGACGAGAGGCTGCCGTGGGAGATCGCCTTTGGCATCTTTGCCATTCTCTACCTGGTGGAGGCGCTGGCCGCGCCCTTCGGCGCGCATTCGACGCTGCGCTTTTTGTGCAACATGGAGCACTCGCGCGCTTATGATCCGGAGCATGCGTACTTTAAAACGCTGCGCGAGACGCGGCCCCGCCTGCGCATGCATATCGAGTGCTACCACTACGAGACTCGCACGCGCTTCGTTCGCGAGTCGTACACGGATGCGGATGGGCGCACGAAGCATCGTACGCGGTCCGAGACGTATCGCGAGCGTGTGGTGAGCTTCAGGCGCTCGGGAGACAAGCAATTCGCGAGCTGGATGGACCTGAGCGGGCGCGGGCCGTCGCTGGCCGCCATCCCCAGCAAGTACGTGGGCATCTTGGTGCACGTCTCCAAGCAGGTGGAGTTTGACGACGAGGCTACGGACGCGGACTTGCGGGAGCAGGGACGGCAATTTGAGGAGCGCTATCGCTACCACGACTCACACCACGACTATCGCGAGACCTTTGAGGTGGACGGATTCCGGCCGTCCGTCTTTCTACACGACCCGGACCGTACGCCGTGCTACGTGAGCTGGTACGCGTACGCGCTGGCCACGCTCCTGCTCTGCGCCTGGCCGTACCGCCTCTACGTGCAGACTCACGTTATGGACGCGCGCTTCCAGCTTCGGTCGCTCATTTCCAACCGCGCCGGGGCCTTTTCGGTCACGGACGCCATCGCGCAGGGCTGACGGGCGGCCGCCGGGCCGGCTCTCGCGGGCCCCGAGGCGCTCGATCTCCTGGCCGCAAGAACATTTCCCCTCCGCCACCCCCTTTTCCACGGCCTTGGCCGACATCCTAACCTTGTAAGTATAAAGTCCCCATGCTCTTCGCTTGATGGACCATGCGTGCTTCCAGCTGCTCGGGCTCGCCGCTCTTGGTCCTCGTGCGGCGCCGGCCCACGCCGGTCTGCGGATCCGTTCTGGGCGAGTCACCGAGTCACAACCGGCCGCGGCGACATCGGCGGCCGGGCAGCGCCGGGCGCTTTTGCTTGGCGCACACCGTCGCGCTGGAGTGGGAACCAAGCGCGCCCCTGCTGTTTGATGCGCACAAGCGCACAATCCGGCACAAGCGACACAATCCGCGCGGCGGAGCGCGGCGGCGCGGCGCCATGGTGCGGCCGGCGCGTACGGCGGCGGGGGCGGCGGCGGCGCGTGAGGAGTTCGCGGCGATCCGAGTGTTCCCGCGGCTGGCAGAGGCGCACGAGGGCGCGGTGGCGAGCAAGTCCGCGGCGCTCGTGGTGGTGGAGGACGACCTCCTGCGTGCACAACGCGAGGCGCATGCGGCGGAGCGGGAGAAGCGCAAGACGGCCGCCGCGAAGCAGCGGCGGGCAGTGTCGAGCTTTCGGCCTACGACGGAGATCACCTGTCTATCGGATCTGCGCGAGCAGATCAAGCGGCGCACCACCAAGGTCAAGGCGGGCCGCAAGAAGATGGAGGAGGTGCGCGCCGCGACGCTGCCGGGGAACAGCGGCAGCTATGGCCGCGGCAACAATGTCGTCGACAGCAGCGGCGGGCGCGCCGGTGCTGTGCCCTTTCGACCGTGCAACGCGCACGAGGCGCGCGCCATGCTGGAGGCGCCAGTAGGCGCGCTCGGCAAGAACCCGTACGGGCGAGACATCGCCTTTCCGCGCGAGCGCGAGGAGGACGCGGCACGGCGGCACCAGCCCACGCGGCCGGCAGCGCGGGCTGCGGCGCGGACCTGGGTTCCTGCGGCGGCGCGCGCCGGACGCCGCACCGACACCTATTTGCACGGGCCAGACGCCGAGTCGGCGCTGCGCGAGCGCCTGCGCATCGAGCGCCTGCGCGCACGCATGCTCGTAGAATTCAAGGACCGCCTTATGGTGCGTACCGCGTCGGACCGCACGCGCACGCTTGTTGGCTACCTGGCCCGCGTCGAGGCACGCATGATGCGAGACCAGCAGGCGCGCGCGCTTGAGCAGGCGCGCGCGCGCGCCGAGGCGGCCTCGCTCACGGTTAGTGCTGCGGGGCTTCGCCGCCTGGGCACAGCCACGAGCACGAGCATGAGCATGAGCAAAGGTGCTGCTGGCGCGCGCAAGACGATTCAGCCAGCAACAGCAGCTGTAACTGATCATGGTGCGGAGGCGACGCGCACGTCAAGAGCTTAAGAGCCAGGCCATTTGGAAAAGAGTATAGTAGACAGACAGACAGCGTATGTGTTCGTACAATGCCAAAAGCTCGAGCAGGTGGGCGTTGGTCTTTCGGGGGCAGGCACACGCGCTCGCGCGCACATACGCTCGCTAGCTCGCTAGGGACGGCCCGCGAAGACGACACGCTTCCAGAGACGTCAGATTCGAGTGAGCCACGCGGGCACTGGCCCGCGCCGCCGCACGAAGGCGCTGCACACGCTGTCTGGCTTCGAACGGCACCATTACTGGGCCTTGGACGCGCGGAGCTTCTCGTTGAACTTGTCCATGCGCTTGAACTCGGCGCGGGCGCCCATCATCCACATGCCGGCGCCAACTGTGCGTCAAAAGCAACCGCATCAATGTCAGGTCAGCGCTCCGTCCGCAGTGGCCCTTGGCACGAAGGCAAGGCTAGACGTCTGGCGTCTCAGACGAGCCTGAGCCGAAGTCCAACGAAACGTACCGAAGGCAAGGCCAAGGCCCATGCCGATGTCTGCGGCGAGGCTCGGGTGGCTCTCCGGGGCCGCGGCGGTGGCGAAGCCGCGCTTGCCCGCGACGCGGACGGCCGCCTGGCGAACGAGGACGGAGTTCATCTTTCTGCGTGTGTTGTTGCTTGCAAAGACTGCGAGTGACTTCGCGCGCTACGTCAGCCCTTCTTCTCTCCAAACCCCACCCGCGCCCGCGCCAAGCCGGCGCCGGCGCCCGCGCCCGCGCCAACGCCCACGCAGCGAAGCACGCGCGCGCGCACAACGCGCCACCACCTCGTCCACCCATGCTCGCCCCATCCCCGCTTGGCTGACGCGCCCGCGGCCCAGCGAGCCGTCCAGGGCGGCGCGGGGCAGGGCGCGGCACCGCGCGCGCCCCGCCGCCGCCGCCGCCGCCGCGCGCCGCAGCCGCCGCGCGCACGTACCTGGCGAAGGAGGCTTCGATCTCCTTTGGTGGCGAGCCTCGGCGACGTTGCGTGGCAGCAGCTGCTGGGTGCAGCCAGAGCGTCCGCGGTCAGGGTCTGCGTCAGGGTCCGCCGGGCGCGGGGTTGCGCACCGGGACCGCGCCCGAGTGTCTCAAGACTCGGCCCTCGCCAGCTGAGCTTGAGCAGAGCAGAGCAGAGCAGAGCAAGCAACAAGCGAGCAATCACTCTCGCTCGCGCGCTTCGGGCTGGCGCGGTGAGGTAGGTAACTATCCTCGGCCTCCGGGCCCAGCAGTTCTTCTTGCACTCGGACAGCAGGCGCTGGAGCTCGGCAGTCGGGCCGGCGGCGGCACGAGGCCGCCTTCCAGGCTTGGGCGGAGGTCGCGGCCACGGCCACGGCGAGCGTGGCGGTGGCGAGCGTGGCGAGCGCGGCGAGCGCGCAGCGCGTGCAGGGCGTGCAGGGCGTTGCAAAGCTCCCGCGGCGAGGATGGGCGCGCGCGTGGCGGCGGTGGCAGCGGCGGCCGTGGCGGGCGCCGCGGTGCGGCTGGCGCTGTACCCGCAGTTCGTGCTGGGCGCCCTGCTGGTGAGCCTGAGCGTGGTGGTGAAGCTGTCGCGGAACCCGGCGGGCGTGGCGCTGCTGGCGGTGGCGGTGGTGGTAGCCGGCGTGCTGGCGCTGGCATTCAATGAGCCGCTGCTGCGCGCGCTGCGGCGCGCGGCGCCGCCGCTGGGCAGGCAGGTGAAGCGCGTGGCGACGCGCGCGCAGGACGGCGCCACGGCGCGCCTCAAGGCAACGCCGCCGCACGTGTTCACGCTGGTGGCCTTTACGCTGCCGGCGGTGGCGCAGTTCCTCGGGTCCATGGGTACGGTGCGCATGCTGTCCAGCGTGGACGTCAAGCCGACCTCGCTGCCGGGCGCGGGCTTCGTCGCGATGTTCTCTGTGGTGTACCTGGCGACGCTGACGCTGGGCGTGTCGCGGACGTGGCTGCGGCCGAGCAAAATTAGCTTCTTGCTGCAGTCGATATGGGTGCTGGGGGCGCTCACAAGCTCGTCCGCCTCGGAACTGCGCTTCAACGAGTTCCTGCCAAGCGTGCTGGCCGGCTGGGGTGGCTTCTTGATCGGGCTTACGCCCGGCACGGCCATCGTGGCGGCGCTCAAGACGGCCGCGGCCACCGCCGCGTTCGCCGGCGCCGGCGTTGCCACCGTGGACGGCGTGCGCGCCGGCGCTGCGGCCATCTCCGCACACCGCCAGGGCGCCGTCGCTCTTCAGGACGTCACCGCGGAGGAGGACGAAAAGGAGAACGAGGTTGAGGACGAGAATGAGGACGACTGGGGCAGCCGCAGCAGCGCGACGAAGAAGCGCAAGCAGGGTCAGAAGCAGGCGCCCTTTTGGGAGCGCGCGGACGTGGCGCTGCGTGATGCCACGGCGCGGTGGCTGGACGGCGAGGTGTGGCGCGAGTGGGCAGTGGCAAACCTGTCGGTGGCAGCGCTGACGGCGCGCGGCGCGGCGCTGTGGCCCAAGGAAGAGGTGCAGCTCAAGGCGGACGCCGAGGCCGAGGCAGCCGTTGTGGAGGCGGAGGCGGAGGAGATCCAGGAGGACCTGACAGAGGCCGGCTTCGACGTCGGGTCGCTGGCGCCGCCCATCGAGCTGGCCGCGGCCGTGTCTCTCTTTCGCGCGTTGCCGACTTGCCTGACGCTCTTGCTGGGCGTTGGTATGAGCATCGTGAGCATCGCGACGGGGCAATTCAAGGTGGGCATGCTGGCCATCCCGGTGGTGCTTTTCCCGTTCGCACTGGGCGAGGTGGTGGCACTGGTACGTCAGATGGGCGCGCGCAACGTGCTGCGTGGTGGGCCCCTGTCGCCAGCGTACCGTGCGGAGCTGCTTGAGAAGCATGGCGATGGCATGTCGCTGTTGCTGTGGGAGTCGCCGACGATGCTGCGTGCGTGGAAGTCAGCCAGCTCGCTGAGCGAGAAACTGCAGACCGGCTCGCTTGTGGAGGAGCTGGCCGATACGCCGCGCCGCGTGCTGAACCCGGACGAGGCGGCCATGCAGGCGGCTCCGCAGCTCTCGGGCTGGATCGTCGCGCAGCTAATGCTTTCCGTGGTGCTTGACATCATCGGCGCGAGCTCCTACGCCATCCCGGCGCTCGGCGAGCTCTCGGACTTTGTCTGGGCGCCCACGCAGGCCTACTTGGTGCACCACATGTATGGCGTGAGCTGGCTGACGTGGGTCTCGATGCTGGAGGAGATCTTGCCCTTTACGGATGTGCTGCCGTCCGCCACGATCGGCTTTGTGGTCACGTACGGCGTGTACTTTCCGGTGTGGGCGAAGCGCGGCTGGCGCGCCGTGACCGACACGGCGCGCTTCCGTCACACGATGCCGCTGCTTAAGAAGAAGCGCCGGTCCACGGCGGCGTCGGCGGCTCTCGAGGATGAGGCTGCTGCGGCGTCGGTGGTCGCGACGCACGACAAGGAGGACTGACTGTGACTGGAGGCCGCGCAGCGATGGCTTTGTACCACTTTGCAAAGTCTTGCAAGGAAACGATGGAGGTTCACAGTGTTCGAACGTGCGTGTGCGTTGTTTTGTGAGGCGTATGATTAGTAAGATGTATCAGGGATGAGATTCATCAATCGAAAGTTACAATTTCAGAGAAAGAGAGCGTCTTCGTCAACAATGTGCGGGCCGTAGCCGCGTTTGCGCGCCTTGCGCATGTACGTCTGATTCTTGCGGTTCTCCAGCACATAGGGCTCGCGGCGCTTGACAACGGCGGCAACCTTTTGCACGGAGCCGCGCACGCGCGAGGCGTCGACCCACGCGTGGCGCATGACATCCTTGAGCGAGAAGCGGTGGTCTGGCGAGAGGCAGAGCATGTTGAGGAGGAGGTCCTTGGCCTCGGTAGAAATGACGACGTCGCGCTGCAGCAGGTTGGGCATCGTCCAGGCCACAAGTGTGGCCTCGTCCTCGGTGCTGAGGTCCGTTGTGTCGGTCTCCGTGTCAGCATCGGCGTCGGCGTCGCCATCGGCACGGCTGCCGGAGGAATCCTCGGCGCCGAGGCGGCCGAGGCGCTCGTAATAGTCGCGGCGGCGGATCCACTCGCCCTCCTCAAAGGGCAGCACGCCAAAGAGCATGACGTGCAGCACGACACCGAGGCTGTAGACGTCCGCCTTCGAGCCGCAGTAGCGGCCCTTGGCGACCTCGGGCGCCTGGTAGGAGAGCGTGCCGGAGCGAGAGCTTACAACGAGCGCCGGCGTCTTGTAGCGCGCCACGCTACGACTGCTTTGCGAGTGCACGCTGCCCTCGCTGTCGAGGCTCGAGATGGACTGATAGCTGACGGACTTGTTGCCGAGGCCGTCCAGGGCGGTCATGCCGCCGCGCAAGGATGAGGTGGAGGAGATGCCGTTGCCGCCGTGGTAGTGCGAGGCGAGATTGGACATGGAGCTGGAGCCGCGAAGCGACGAGGACGAGGTGGGCGAGCCGAGGCCCGAGGGCGCGCGCGGCGACGCCAGGTCGGCGTCGCTGGCCGCGGCAGCCCGGCGCGTGCGGCCCGTGCTGATGGCCGCGAAGAGCTGCTCGTCCTCGCGGGCGCCCCCGGCGGCCTGGGAGGTGGTCAGCACCGTGCCAGTTGCCGTTGTCGCGGCCGTGCTGGGCGAGCTGTCGAGGTCATAGATGCCGTCGCCGGCCCTGGCGGCCGCTGCGGCATCGAGCGAAGACACCGACAGGGAGTGCAGTCGACCGCGCGAGGCCCCGAGCGTGAGCCCGGAGCCGGGCGGGAAAAAGTGCACGAGCGGTGAGGGTGAGGGCGAGGTGGACTCGAGCGAGGCGGTCGAGGAGTTCATGCTCTCGAGCGAGGTGAGCGAGGCGACCGTGCGGATGTTGGCGGCCGAGGAAGGCAGGCGGCGACGCAGTCGCGAGCCGGAGCCGAAGCCCGAGCTGGTGCCTGCGACCGAGGCGGACCCGCTGACCGAGCCCGACAGCGAAAATGTGCCGGAGCGGTGCCGTTCTGATGGCGAGGAGGCGGCCGAGGAGGCCGAGCCGACCAGGCGGTGCTGGCGGCGATGGCGGTGACTCCTGTCGCGCGAGCGCAGGGGTCGCACCACCTCGGAGAGGCCAAAGTCAGTGATCTTGACGATGCCGTTCTTGCCCAGCAGAATGTTCTCCGGCTTGAGGTCCAGGTGCACGACGCCGTGCTTGTGAAGGTGCGAGAGGCCGCGCACGACCTGCTGGAAGACGGCGCGCGCCGTCTCCTCGTTAAAGGGGATGCCCGAGCTCAGATATGAGAAAAGGTCACCCGAGTCCATGTACTCGGTGACGATGACGCTCACGCGCCGCACGTCGTACGAGGATTTGGGCCCGTGCTTGCTGGGGAACTCCACGTCATGCAGCACGGTGACGAGCCCGCTCACGTTCGGGTGCCGGTTCTGCGGCTCCCCAAAGTAGCGCAGAATTTCCAGCTCACGCTGCACTTCGGCTGACTTGAAGGTCTCTGGGTCCATGATCTTGAGCGCCACCAGCTGCCCTGTGAGCCGGTGCTTGCCGCACTTGACCTTGCTCGACATGCCTTCTCCCAGCGTCTCGCCCACCTCAAAGTCGCCCAGCGTGCGCTTGTTGCCGCTGCCCGCGACGCTGAACAAGAACGACGCCATCGCGCTGCCGCTGCCGCTGCCGCTGCCGCCCGGCGGCGAAGTCGCCGCCGCTACGCCCGCCACGCGCGCGCGCGCGCTGCGCAGCGGGGCCGTGAAACCAGGTGAAAGCGCGGGTCGCACCGCTGACGAACCGCGTCGTCAGCCACGCGCGCGCCTGGACGGGACGCTGACGCCTGTTGCCGAGGCGCCGCCGGTCAAGGGCGTGCTTCGCGCGGGCCCGGCACGCACCGTGGCCGCAGCGCGCCGCGCTGCGCTGCGCCGCGCCGCGCCGCGCCGCGCCGCACCGTCGCCGCGCCGCACCGCGCACTCGCGCGCGGGTCGGCTGGTCGCTGCGCAACGAGGCGCGAGATGCAACGAGACGAAACCTGAAATGACACTGGTCACGTTGCGGTCACCACAGCGCGCGCCGCCACCAAGCTCCGCGCTTCGCGCGCTCGCCTCGCCCCGCCGCGCCTCGCCTCGCCGCGCCGCGCCGCGCTCTGCAAGCGCCGCCCTGCCGCCACCGCCGCGCCTCCGTGCGCCCGCTTGCCCGCGTTGCGTGCGTGCGCGCGAGCGTGCGCAGGGCTGCGCCTCTCTCGCCTCCCCGATCCGAGTCCGCGTCGGCGGGTGCAGCAGCAAGCTCGCTCGCTCGCTCTCGCCGCGCGGCGCCGCGCCGCGCCGTGCCGCGCGCGCCGCTCGCCGCAGGCCGCTGCCGCGCCGCGACGCGCCGCCGCGCCGCCGCCGCCTGCCGCCGCGGTCCCGTTTTCGCTCTGCCGCCTCCCTGTTTCCTGCTCAGGCTGCCTAGCTAGGCAGGCCTGCCTGCTTCTCCGCGTCAGACTCCGCCGCTCTCCCTCCCTCCTCCTCTCGCCCCTGCCGCGTCGCGCGACCTGCCCCGGGCTGGCGCGCCGCGCTCGGGCGCGGTGCGCGCGCGCGGGCGAGCGCGCGGGCGAGCGCGCGAGCGAGCGAGCGGCCGGCCGCGGCTCGGAGCGGGCGTCGCGGCGCCGAGGGCGATAAAGGTCTGGTTTGAACTTGAACTCAACTCGGCTGGCGCCGGTCAGAGCCCGTTTGAAGACGACCAACGGGAGGACGAGGAGGAGCCAAACCGAGGTGGACTCCGAGTCGCCAGAGCGATGCGACGCGCAGCTACGAGCCGACGGCCGCGCGGGAGGAAGACAGCGCGGCGCGGCGGCCGGGCCCGGCAGGCGGACTCGAGGCTCGCGCCTCCTCCGGAGCCAAGGGTGGCTTGCTTCGCTTCGCGCGGGCTGCGGCCGAGCTGCGCCGATGACGCGGGGTCGGCAGCCTGGCTGCTCCAACTTCCTTCCTGCTCGTCGCCGCGGCCCCGGCCGAGCGCGGCAGCTGATGCGCAGGCCGCGGCAGGCGAGGCCAAGCAGACCTGAGCCGACCCGAGCGTCGCCGCGGAGCTTCAACGCGCGGCTGAGCCAGCCAGTCAGGCGGCCTCCAATGCACGGGCGTCGCAGGTCGCCGGCGGGACCTGCGACGCTGCGAGGCAAGGATCGCGTTGTTTGTGGGGGTGTGCGCCACGCGGACACCCGCGAGGCCAGGTGACGCCAGGTGACGAGCCGCCGATGGCGAGTCTCGGACACCAGCTTTGATTCCAAGCCTCGCCGGCATTGCCTGGCAAAGCCGGCTTTGAGGCTTGCTTCCAGCACAGCTCCGAGCGCCTCCAGTCCACAGCCGCCACGGCCTCGACGGCCGGGTCATCGCGCCGCCGCTCGGCTCGGCTCGAGTCGACTCGACTTGACTCGACTCGACCCGGCTCGGCTCGGTGCGGCGGTGCAGTGCGTGGCTGGTTGGCTGCGGCTCGGTGCGGCTCGGTAGACCGCGCCTCCGGCGCCGCGCTCGCAAGCGGTGGCGGCGCAGTGGCGGACGGGCCTCGCGTACGTACGTGTGAGGCTGGAGAAACTAGCTAAGAGAGAGCGGACTGCGCACAGCCGCAGCGGCAGTCCTTCGCTGCCACGCGTGGACTTGGAGGACTTGCCCTCGTACCTGCTTACTTCGCTAGCCGTGACGAGCCATGTCATGAGCATTCGCGGATGCGGCCGCAAGTGCACGACGGCGCGCGCGGCCGCGTGCGGCCGCAGCCTCGCGGTGAGGAGGCAACCTGGAGCAGCCAGCCAGCCGCGGGGGCGTCGTCGGGCAGCCAGCTTCGATCAGACTTGCGCAGGCTCCAGCCACAGCAACCTCGAGCAAGCCGAGCAAAGTTCAACTCAAGTTCCAGCGTTCACGGCGCCCCAGCCCTGACAGTGAGCCGGGTACCAGGGGGTAAAAACTTAGTACGTAGTAGCCACCGTGTGACGTAGCCACCGCCACAGTCAGTCCCCTGCAGTGCACCACGCCTCCCCGCACTTGGGCGCGGAAGTCCGCGTTGCGTTTCATGATAGGGTACTAGGATACCGCAGGCCGTTCAAGTGACGCTGAGCGCCGCGCATCTGAACGCCTTCGAGCATCGCGAGCATCCCGAGCATCGCGAGCATCGCGAGCATCGCGAGCATCGCGAGCATTTCTCGCCCAGTCTTCTCGTCCGTGGCCGCACGCGTCAGGCAGTCGCGCGTCCATGGCCAGGGTCCAGCGGCCGACGATCCGCCACCCTGTCGATCCGCATTGACGCCGCCGGGCTCGCATCCGAGTCGGCGCCGCCGCCTCGCATCGGGTCCGAGCGAACGTTCTCTCTTGTTCTAGTGCGGGCTCGCCTCGGCCCGTACCATCGTTCCGGGCCAGCGTTCTCGCCGTTGGCGCGCCGCGGCTCGAGCTACTAGCTGACAGTGAGGGCGGCGGCAAGCTGGGCATCATCAGCAAACGCGGCGCGGCGCGGGCGGGGCAGACGGGCGGCGGCGGCGGCGCGAGCGAGCGGCGGCGCGAGCGGCCAGCGGCCAGCGGCGGCGGGCCCGTGGCGGCGAGAGCGGCCGTCCGGCAGCGGCAGGCAGGCAGGTAGGCAGGCAGGCAGGCTTCGCGCGCGTGAGGTCGAGGTCGTCTTCGCGGGCGAGCAGAAGAGCAAGGGCCCCAGGATGGCGTCAGGAGCAGTGGCGGCGACGAGCGGCGAGCGCGGGGAGGATGCGCCCAAGTATAAGGAGTACCCGTTCGGCCTGGTGGAGGAGCGGTCGGAGCGCGGCATCCCCATGGTGCACTTCATCGAGGACGTGGCGGCCTTCATGCAGAAGCCCGGCGCGGAGCTCAAGACCGTGATGGAGGCGCTGGACGGACTGTACAATGAGCTGAAGCAGCTGGAGTCGCGGTTCGTGAATCTGAGGGCAATCCACAAGGCGCGCATCCCCGAGATTGAGGAGACTATTTCCGTGGTGGAGTTCCTGCAGCGCAAGGCCGACGAGGGCGACGCTGCCGAGATGATCACGAACTTCCAGCTGTCTGCCAGCATCTTCGCCGAGGCCAAGGTCAACTTTTCTGCCGGCACCGTTGTGCTGTGGCTCGGGGCGTCCACGGCCGCGGAGCTCACCTTTGACGAGGCGCTCGAGATCTTGCGCACCAACCTTCAGCGCAAGCAGGACCAGCTCGACCAGTGCGAGCAGGACCTTCAGCTCGCCAAGAAGCAGGTCACCACCGCCGAGGTCTGCATGGCCAGGGTCTACAACAACGACGTTAAGGAACGTCGTGCCAAGATGGCCAGCGAAAAGGAAGAGGCCGCTGCCGAGAAGGAGGAGTGAACGTCATCCATGCGTGAGCGTGGTGAGCAAGCAGACCGCCGCGAGGAGTTGGGACCGATCGGCAGTTCTGTATGAGCGAGCAGGCGAGCAGGTGAGTGAGCGGGCTCGAGCTTCGAATTTGAGGTAGTTAGTAAGGCTACTCGCGGCCTGTGTAGGGCCAGGTAGATGAATGTCATGAGCAAAACTTTCCTCCGTCAATGTTTAGTTCTAAAGGACGAAAAGGTCGGCCGAGCGCCTTCTTGCTTTAGCAAAAGTCTTGTCAGCGGGGCGCCGGCGGTGGTTGGGTGGGCTTCGGCCGCACCGGCAAGTCCGCCGCTGTCGTGCCTCAAAGCAAAACACCTTTTTTGCCAGTGGCAACCATGGAGGCGCTCGTGCGCTGCGCGGAGGAGGACGCTGGCGCGCGGCGCGGGGCGAGGCGTGGCGCGCCTCGCGAGGCCGGGAGCCAGGCCGGGGCCAGAGGCAGAGACAGTGGCGGCGACGGCCAAGACGAAAGCAGCATCGAGCCCGAGCCTGCGCAGAATGAGGACGACGCGCTCGTGTACCGCTTCTTCGACAAGCGCGGCGACTACTTCCAGGTGGTAGGTGACGCGGCGCGGCAGGTGGCAACGCGCTTCTTTCACTCGAGCGCGGCGCTCAAGTTCGCCGACGTGCAGGGGCGGTCGGTGCCCTTCCTTTCGCTCAGCCCGGCGGTCTTCGTGAGCGTGGTGCGCACGCTCCTGTGCGAGCCAGCCACGGTGGTGCGCGTCTTCGCGTACGAGAATGGCGAGTGGAGGCTGCAGCGCGAGGGCTCGGCCGGCCGCGTGGACGAGTTCGCGGCTGAGATGGACTCGCTCGGCGACCTGGACCGCGCGAGCCTGGAGCAGGCCTGCGTGGCCTGCGTCTTCGTGCCGGCGGCTGTGGGCGAGCCACTGGGCGTGGCGCTCGCCAACACGACGCTGCGCACGCTGGGCGCCGTCTCGGTCGACCTGCACGCGCTCGGGGGCCTGCTCGCGCAGGAGGGCGCCACACAGTGCATCGTGGCCGGCAGCCGGGCGAGCCCGCAGACGCTGGCCGCCGTGGACCGCGGCCTGCGCGCCGCTGGCGTGCGCAAGCTCTCGCAGGTCGGGCGCCTTCCGCGCGGCGCGGCAGGCGCGGCCGCTGCTGCCGAGCCCGACGCGCTGCTGGACGCGCTGGCCACCAAGCTCGGGCGTGACGCCGTCTCGCAGGTGGACACCTTTCTGAGCGACGCGCTGCGACAGAGCACGAGCGTCGCCTCGGCGCTCGAGCTGCTCCTGAGGGAAATCAGCGCCGACGTGGCGGGGGACCAGCAGCCGTACCGCGTGGCACAGCCCGGTCTTGCCTCGTCCATGTACATTTCGCCCGGCACGCTTGAAGCGCTGGGTGTCGTGGCCAGGCGCGGCGGAATGCCGGCAGCCGCGGCGGAGACCGCAGCGAGAAAGCCGAGCGCCGCCGATTCGGTTTTCCACTGCCTGGGGCGCGGCTGCGCCACGCCCATGGGCATGCGGCTCCTGGCGCGCTGGCTGCGGCGGCCCTCGGCGGACCTCGCCGACATCTGCCGCCGCCACGCCGCCGTGGACGCCTTCGTAACCGACCCGGCTCTGCGCGAGGCCGCGGCCGAGGCCCTCCGCAAGCTTCCTGACGGGGAGCGCCTCGGCCTTAGCCTGGGCGCGCTGCGCCTCGAGGAGGGCGACGGCCTCTCGGCCATGAAGAGGGCTCTCAGCACGCTCGTTGGCCTCTTCCGCGTGGCGCGCGCAGCCCAGGCCCTACACGAGCTCTGCGGCGAGCACGCGCCGCTGCGTGAGCTGGCGGCGCACGCCGGCCCTGGTGAGACCGCCCTCCAGGACGGGGCGCGCTTCGCAGACCTCGTGGCGCGCGTCGTGGACGCGCGCGCACTGCGACCCAACTTTCGGCGGCGCGGTCTCGACGCCCGCGTCGCGCCGCACTGCTCGGAGCGCCTCGGTGAGCTGCACGAGGCGCTCCAGCGCGTGGACGCCAGCGTCCGCGCCCAGGCCAAGGCCTTCGCAGAGGCTGTCGGCGCCGACAGCCTGCGCATCCGCGGCCACGGCCAGTACGACGAGGCGCCCGTGCCCCTGAGTGCCGTGTCTGCCGCGGCGCCCAAGGGCCGCAAGCGCAGGCGCGCCGTCACGCTGCACCTGGAGCGCAACGCCGTGCATGGCACGGTCTTTCGCGCCACGCGCGCCGACAGCCAGACGCTGCTACGCAAAGGCGGTCCGGCGCAGGCGCACCAGACGCGCGTGATTACGAGCGACAAGCAAGGGGTCAAGTTCACCTCAGCCGCGCTGCGGGACATTGTGCAGCGCTACGAGCAGCTTGATGCAGACTACCTGGATGCGCAGCTGCAGGTCGTGCGCGACACGCTCGACGCGGCGCGCCCGCTTGCGGACGGTCTCCTGCGCCTTGCCGACTTTGTGGCTCGCATCGACGTGCTCGTAGGCTTCGCCGCCGCAGCCACCGCACACGAGTACTGCCGCCCCGAGATGGTGGTGGCCGGTGGCGAGGCTGATCAGGAAGCCATTCACCTGTCGAACCTGCGGCACATGCTCGCGGAGCAGCGCCTCGGGCGCGAGCTCTACATTGCGAACTCCTTCGATGCGGCCCGCTCCTCCATAAGTATCATCTCCGGGCCCAACATGGGCGGCAAGTCGACCTTCACCAGCAGCTTGGCCTTGGCCGCCCTGCTCGCGCAGGCGGGCGCCTTCGTGCCGGCGGACGCCGCTCGCCTGCCCGTCTTCGACGCGCTCCTGGCGCGCGCCGGCGGCGCTCAGGACGACTCCAGCACCGGGTCGTCCACCTTTATGGTCGAGATGCGCGACGTGGCGAGCATCGTGGCCGCCGCGACGCCGCGCTCACTCGTGCTCGTGGATGAGATCGGCCGCGGCACGAGCACGGACGACGGGTTTGCGCTCGCGCGCGCCATCGCCAGTCACCTCGTGCGCGACCTGCGCTGCACGGCGCTCTTCGCCACCCACTTCCACGAGCTCGCCGCCCTTGCCGACGAGTACCCGGGCAAGGCGCAGAACCTGCAGCTCGCCGCCCAAGTGCAAGGCGAGAATGTCGTCATGCTCTATCGCGTGCGCCCCGGCGCTGCCGACCGCTCCTATGGTATCTCTGTTGCCAAGATGGCCGGCTTCCCTGCGGCGATCGTCCGTGACGCGCAATCAGAGCTCGAGCGTCTCATCCAGCCTGGGATATAAGCTGCTAGATAGCTATCGCGCAACTTCATTCATGCGCGAGCAGCGGCACGGGCAGCAGCAAGCTTTGCGTCGCTTCTCTCGGCGTAGGTGTTCAACGAGTCGAGCTTCGCAGTGAGCCCAGCCAGCAGCTCAAGGTGATCGTAGGTCACTTACTGTTAGCGCCGCAATTCTCCGGGTGGTGGCCGGTAGACGACCGACCGTCCAGCGCCTGTGACCAAAGAACAAACAAAGGTTGCTTCGCTTGCCATGCGAATTGCTCAAGCTCTGGGCACTACGAAGATAGAATAGAAACCGTTTCTTCAAAAAGAGACACCGCAGCCCGTCTCCTTTATAATTTCGTCACTCGATGTGGTTTTCCTTGCCACCCAGCGGCAGTGCTGGCTAGAGCGCTTGTGGGCTGTCCTTGCGCATCGCACGCAGAGTGAGCGCGAGGACGATGAGGGCGATAACCAGGAAGAAGGCCATGCCGACGCCGCCCTGAGAGTCAGCGGAGGCCTCGCTGGCCTGCACGAGCTCAACCTCAAACTCGAGCGTGGCGTCGGGCGGGATGACGGGCGGCGCGCCGGACCGGCCGTACGCGAAGTCCGGTGCGCAGACCAGGATGGCCTTTTCTCCGACCTTCATGGAGGCGATACCCTGGTCCCAGCCGAGGATGACCTGGCGCCGGCCCACGACGAACTCGAGCGGGCGGCCGCGCGGCACGCTCGAGTCAAAGACGCGCCCGTCCGGGAACTTGCCCGTGTAGTGCACATGTACGTTCATGTTCTTGCCAATGGGTTCCCCCGTGCCCTCGCTAAGGATCTTCTTGCGCAGCTTGCCGTCCTGCGCCGACGTCAGGTCCACGAAGCCGTCGTCATCGTCGCCGTCGCCGCCCTTGCGCTGCCGCAGGTTCGACGTCTCGGGCAGCTCCTCGATCTCCACCATGCTTGGGCGCCTGCCGGCTGCTGGCGCGACCGCTGCCGCGGACCTCGCTACTGCTCCCGCTACTTTGCCGTCCGCAGCCGCCGCCGCCCGCCGCTGCTGCCGCCGCCGCCGCCGCCCCCTGGCTCCCGCCGCCGTCTACGCCGCCGCCGCGCTTGGCTATGCGGTCTGAGCCAGGCTGGGGCCAGGGCAGGCGGGACGAGAAGGCGGCGAGCGAGCGCAGATAGCCCTGGGGCGAAGCAGGCGCGGGCGCCGGACGGGGCGAACCAAGGCAGGGCGAGGCGACCGGCAAGGGAAGGCAAGGCAAGCTGAATGAGCATGTAGAGCACGACAGTGCGTGCGTGTCGCAACTGATCAGCGCACAGTACATTTGGGTATCTGAAGGTGAGATAGGTAGCAGGTCGCAGCAGCGGGACGCCGTCGCCTATGAGGCATGGTGAAGAATGTAAATGCCAGCTTAGACGATGCGCTCGAGCTCGTGAGCATAGTTGAGCGAGCTCTGGATGAGCGAGTGCGAGGGAATCTGGTCCGCGAGGTCCTTGACGGGCTCGCCCTTGAAGATAATGTTAGAACCCTGAATCTCCCAGTTTTCCTTGCCGGCCATGTAGTCCGCGAGCTCCTTCTGGGAACCAAGGTTCATGAGCTTTTGTGCAGCGCTCTGCGGTAGTACACGCGCGATTTGAGTTGAGATGCGGGTTAGTCTGTCTGCCGACCTTTGAGTGTGTCTGCGCGAGTGCATCCATGACGCTTCAAGTTGCTTCGTGAGAGGCGAGAAATCGTGGCAAGTAACGTACAACGCTAAGCGAGGCGTAGGAGACCTCAATGCAGCTGGCGATCTCCTCGCGCACGGTCTCCTCGAGGCTCTCAAGGAGCCAGGTGAAGGTTTTGCACGGGGTGCGCTTGCGCGCAGCGAGCACCTTGTTGTAGGAGCCCTCGCTGAGGAACTGCTCGAGCTCCGTGACGAAGGTGATGCACTTGTCCGTGCGCTCCTTCATGGAGACAAGCTCCAGGAGCGAGTGGAACTCGGCAAGCTCCTGCTGCACGAGCAGCACGAGCAGCTCGAGGCCGATCATCTCGCCCCGACGCGGCGAGTCGCCAATCTCGCTGCGGTAGTCAAAGGTAAAAGGCCGCAGCAGCTGCAGGTGGCGCGCGATGCCGGCCTTGTCCTGCGCTGCCACGCTCAGCACCGCCGCCGACTCATAGATGTCGCGCGCCAGCTGCCGCTCCTTCTTGCTCGTCCGGGTCACCGCCGCGCTCGGCGGCAGCGAATCCAGCTTGGTCAGCTCCAGCTTCGCCTTGCGCAGCAGCTCCTCGCCGCCGTCCACGCGGCCCGCATCCGCCGCCTTGCGCAGCTCCTTCGCCAGCGACTCCGCCATCCTGCCCGCCGCCGCTGCCGCCCGCTGCTCCGCCCGCCGCGCGCGCCGCGCCCGCCGCTGCAGCCGCCGCCGAGCGAACTTCGCTCCTCGTTTGCAGCAACGCTGCGGCCCAGCCGCCGTCTCTTTTTTCATTCCATACGTGTCCCAGACAAGTTCCAGACGCTTTCCGGACGTTTTCGCATCACTGACCCTGGCACGGACAAGCAGTGGCTGCTGCGAGCGAGCGAGGAATCGTTGTGCCCTCGCCGTCCTCGTTCAACGGACCCTGTACTTTGGCTGGCACTCTCGCGCGAGCAGGCGTTGCCAAGCATGAATGCTTCAAGCAGCTACAATTGCTTCTGGGTACAATCGTATTGCGTACAAGTCTGGCCGCGTCTGCCATCAGTGCGCAAGCAACATGAAGTTCACCAACCACTAACCCTAGCTTAAAGTCTGATCCCTCAACCTTGAATGAACGCTTCAAGCCGGCTGCTACGTTTGCTGTCCGTGCTTCTAAGTTAGTGACCATGCGTCCTCGTCTCGCTCGCCTCGAGACTCGTCAGGCTTGTCGCCTGCATCTCAACTTGCATCATCCACTCGCTCGCCAGCGCTCAACGTCATGGTCAGCTTCAACGCCCGCGGCGCTCGCCGGCACTCGTCATCAGCACCCGCGCACAGCCGCGCTCAAGCTCCCTCACAGTCAGGTTCTCCAAGTCCGCGACCGTCTGCGACCGCGTCCGCGACCACGTCCGCGACCGCGTCACGATCGGCGACCGCGTCCGCGACCGCGTCCGCGACCGTCCGCGACCGCGTCGGCGACGGCGTCCGCGACGGGTTCGCCGTCGGCCCGCCGGCGCCGTCGGGCCCGACGTCGGTGCTGACGGCCTTCCGTGTGCCTGTGATGCGTCAAAACGCGATTTGACTTCGCCCGCGCGACGGGGCGCGGCGCGGCGCGGCGGCAGTGCAGCGGCGAGGAGGGGGCGGCGAGCGCGCGCGCGGCTCGAAGCCGGCGGGCGGGCGAGCAGGCAAGCGGGCGCGGGAGCAAGAGGATGATGATGCAGCAGCTCGGGGTGGTCGCGAGGGCGGCGCCGCGGCGCGCAGGCGCAGGCGCAGGCGCACGCGCGGGCGCGGGCGCGGGCGCGGGCGCCGCGCGGCGGCTACTGAGCGGGGAGACGACGACGGCGACGGCGGGGGCTGCGGCGGAGGCGACGTCGGAGGCGGCGGCGGCTGTGGCGGGCGGGCGGCTGGCGGCGCTGCGCGCGCGGCTGGCCGCAGAGCGCGCCGAGGAGGCGGCGCAGCAGGCGCTGCGCGCGGCGTCGGTGGCGGCGAAGCGCGGCGAGGCGGCGGGAGGCGGCGGCGGCGGCCTGCGCAACAAGAAGAAGCTGCCCAAGCCGCGCTGGCTGAAGATCAACGCGGCGAGCGGCGAGAGCCGCGACAACTACGAGCGCCTGCGTGACACGGTGCGCGGCCTCGGGCTCGCCACGGTGTGCGAGGAGGCGCGGTGCCCGAACATTAGCGAGTGCTGGGGCGGCAAGGATGGCACGGCCACGGCCACCATCATGATCATGGGCGACACGTGCACGCGCGCGTGCCGGTTCTGCAGCGTCAAGACGAGCCGCGCGCCGGCCCCGCTGGACCCGGAGGAGCCGCAGAAGGTGGCGCGCGCCGTCACGGACTGGGGCCTGGGCTACGTCGTGCTCACGTCGGTGGACCGGGACGAGCTCGCGGACCAGGGCGCCAACCACTTCGCCGAGACCGTGCGGTACCTGAAGCAGTTCTCCGCCGAGCAGCGCCGCGCCAAGAAGGGCGGCAAGGAGGTGCTGGTGGAGTGCCTCACGCCGGATTTCCGTGGCGATCGCGACCTGATTCGCACTGTGGCTGGCTCCGGCCTGGACGTCTTCGCGCACAACATTGAGACCGTCGAGCGTCTCACGCCCAACGTGCGCGACCGCCGCGCTGGCTACCGCCAGAGTCTCGAGGTGCTCGGTTTCGTCAAGCAGGAGTTCCCGCACCTGGTCACCAAGACCTCGCTCATGCTGGGTCTCGGCGAGACGCAGGACGAGGTCGTGCAGACCATGAAGGACGCGCGCGAGATCGGGCTCGATGTCATCACCTTTGGCCAGTACCTGCGCCCCACCAAGGGTCACCTCCCGGTCAAGGCGTATGTGAGCCCGGAGGAGTTTGCTACCTACAAGCAGATCGCGCAGGAGCTCGGCTTTCGCTTTGTCGCCAGTGGCCCGCTCGTGCGCAGCAGCTACAAGGCTGGCGAGCTCTTTCTGGAGAACATGATTCGCTCCGAGAACCGCCACCTGCGCTCGGAGGGCGAGGCCCAGGCCAGCGCCTGAGCTGCTGAGCGCTGAGCTCCTGAGCTCCTGAGCTCCTGAGCTCTGAGCTCCTGAGCTCCTGAGCTCTTGAGCTCCTGAGCTGACAAGGAGAATTTGGGCGAGCGATTCGGGAGACCGGTAGCGCGCTCCGGCCCTCTTTCCTTGGCCTTTGCGAGCGCGTGTGAATTTGCGGCGGTAGCAGCCTTGGTCGTCGCAGCTGGTTGGAGCTGGTCGCTCGTTGCCTGCCCGCCCGCATGCATGTTTTGACAGTGAAAGATGAGATGAACCAAACAAACATTTGAAGTCCAGTCAGGCTGGTTGGCCCGTTCGAAATTAGCAACCTCGAATCGAAGGCAAATTCAAATTGGAAGGCGGCTTCCAGGCGGCGGTCAACAGCCATGTGGACGTCATCAGCCGGCGATCGACTCAAGAAGCGCGTCAAGCGGTCGGCCAGGGCCGAACCCGCGACGCAAAGACCCGCCAAGATGCGCAAGTCCAGGGCCCGTGCCGTGGACTGGATGCAGCGCTTCAAGTACGCGGCACCCGCGGCCGAGATGGACATTACGCCACAGGCTGCGAGCGCCGCACCGAGCCCCGCACCCTCGTTGCTGGACGAGAACACAGAGCGGCTAGCCAACACGACGCCGCCAGCGACTGCGGCCGACTCGTCCAAGGCGAACTTGAACACGCTGAGTCCGGCCGCGCAGAGCAAGGAGGACCCAGGCGGCGCGCTGGATGCGGCGCTGCCGCGCGCGTCCGAGCAGCGCCTCGCAAGGCGGCGCTGGACGCTGGACGCGGGAAAGCTGTACCCGCTGCTGAGCGAGTCGCGCCTCTTGCCTCCGCGGCCGGTCGTGGCCTCGAGCAACACGGACGTCGACGTCGACATGGAGGATGTGGTGACCGACGAGGCCAAGGCTGCGCCGGCCGCCAGCCCGCGCAAGGGCAATCCGCAGCAACCCTGGGCCGAGGCAAGCATGGCCACCGACGCGAGCATGACGGCCGACATCGAAGACCTCTTCATGCAGGGGCCTGGCGGCATGCGCGCGGCTTCCGACTCGCACCTGGCCATCCAGCATTCCCCGCGACGCCACGAGCGCTTCTTTGCGGATGCCGCCCGCAATGACGCGTCCTGTGACGGTGGTGGTGGTGTTCGTAGTGGTGGTGGTGTTGGTGGTGGTGGTGGTGGTGACGGCGCCGGCGGCGGAGGGGTCCTCTTCTTCGATCAGCAGCGGCCGGTGGCGCCGCCGACCGGCAAGGAAGCGCAGGCACTCCCCGACGACTTCGAGGGGGCGCGGCGCGCCCAGCACACGCGATTGGCGCAGGTCCTTGCGGTCCTGCGTGCCGGCGAGGAGGACGTTTTCACGAGCTCGCTGGACATGTGCGAGCTCGTGGATGCCTGCACGGCACCCTCGGCGGACGAAGACCTCGCTGTCCAGGTGCTCTTCACCATGGCCGAGTCGCCCGCGGTGCGCTGGACGCCTGTGGCGCGCCAGTATGCGTCGCGCCGCACGCGGGAGCGCTTTCCTGGCCTCGGACGGCTCCACATGCACTATTCCTGACTCTCCTGCGCGTCCTGCCCGTGCGTGGGCGCGCGTGAGAGCGCACGCCGTGACTTTGACGAACGAGAACAATCACAGACGAAATGAAAATGAATCTCTTGCGATGGAAAAAAAGAGGACGATGCTACAGGATGCAATAATTTAGTTCTTGTTGACGTAGCCACTGCCCGGAAGCGTGCGCATCGAGGCGCGGTGCTGCACGTTCGCCTTGGCGCGATCGGCGTTCTGCGTGAGCAGGGTGGACTTGCGCTGCGCCTTGTTCACCGTCACGTTGGGCGACGAGGAAAGATGGCGGAAGCCAAACCACGAGCACAGCGTCAGCGCGCTACCGATGCAGACGCCCAGCGGCACGAGCTCCGGGCGCTTGAGGCGCTCCGGGATGAGGCCGTTGGCGCGCGGGCCAAACAGGTGCGAGCGCAGCGAGTTGCGGCCCTGTCCATCTCAAAAGCGTCAGTCTCTCCTCTCCTTCATACAAGTCTCCCGCGTGCGCCTTTCGACGCTCGTCTCCGTCCCACTTACATCGGCCGTGATGTGCCGCGAGAGCTGCCGAGCGGGCGCCGCCATCGTGCGAAAGGTGCTGCTGCTGCTACTGCTACTTTCTGCTCTGCTCTTGCTCGATCGATGCGGTTCTGCTGCTGCCGCCGCCGCCCGCGCGCGCCGCCTGCCTGCCCGCCTCCACTTGCCGCCTCCGACTGCCCGCGCCGACTGTCACTCACACAGCACAGTCGGTGTGTCAGAGCAACGTACTTGAACTTGAACTTGAAGTGAAGACGCGTGAAGACAGTCACTGATCAGGCCGCCGTTCGAGCCGCCGTTCCAGGATCCCGCGCGACGCCGCGCGCGCGTCCCCGCTGGCGCCCCTGGCCGCCGGCCGGCGCGCAGGCCCGCCGCGCCGCGCCGCGCAGTCCGAATCGCGCGCGGGCGGTGCGATCCTCGCCGCGCAGGACGCGCGGCGGCGCCACGGGGCGAGCCTGCAGCGCCTGTGCGGGCTGCGCGCCAGGCTGCGGCAGGCTGCGCGCCTGCGCCCTGGGGCGGCTGCGTTCAAGTTTGTTTGCTTGCTTTCGTTCGTTCTCTGGGAGGGAGTCCGGCTGTGCCCGGCCTGGCAGCTCGCCTCGCGCGTGGCAAGCTCAGGACAAGTCCGCGGCGCGGGCGCGAGCGAGCGAGCGAGCGAGCGCGGGCGGGCGGGCGAGCGCGAGCGAGCGCGAGCGAGCGATCGAGCCGCCTCCGAGCGCGGAGGGAGGCTCGCTCTGCGAGCAGGCGGCGGCGCGAACAGCCTGGCTTGGCGAGCCGACGAGGCGGCGTCGGCGGCGGGGGCCCTGTGAGAGGCCCTGTGATGGGAAAGAGGGAGAGAGAGAGCGGTGAGCGCAGGCCGGTAGGACAGTGCGGAGCGCCGAGACGGTCTGCGATTCGCTCGTGGTCGGCGGCGTGCGTTGGCTGGCGCCGCCGGCTGCCGGGGCGGTGCCAGCGGGCGGCGTGACGCCTCGGGCTCGGAGCGAGCGGCGCGCAGAAGGGGCGCGCGCGGCTCGGCCAGCGCTGGGCCGAGCTTGTGCCACGCTGGAGCGGCCAACCGCCCACGGCCGCGAATGAACTGCAAGCTGAGGCCGGAGGTGGACTGGCGGCGCAGGATTGGGTCTGCCCGGCTGACGATCTGCGAAGGAGCGTTGCGCTGCCGCCGCCTGATCTGCCAGCGTTGCGTTGCGCTGCGAAATGCGATGCGGTGCGTGGCATCGAAGGCTTGGACGACGGCGCGCGCGAGGCCCTGTTCTTCGTATGGTTATTTGTGCACCACTGGTGGGCTTATCGAAATGAGCTCTACGGGAGGACCGCTGTAGAAGTATCACTGGCAAAAGACTTTGGCGAGAAAAGAGAACCTCAAGTTCTGGTAGAGCTTGAGCGAGCCACGTCGACGCGCAACGAACCGCGCACGCAGAAGCTTGCCAGAGCGCGCGTGCCGCCGCGTCGTCGCTGCATTGCGAGCGCCGGTTCACGTCCACGAACTCAAGCGTGGCGGGACCAGGCGGGCAAAGGCTTTTCCGCGACCAGTAAGTGGATGACGCGCTTGGCATCGGTCGAACGGCGCAAAACATGCCTAACCCATCTCATTGTATCTTGGCAACCGCTGTCACGGTGTGGCCAACGCCGGTGCAGAATCTGTGACCTCGCGTTGACCCATCGAGTTGCGGCACTTTGTCGTAAAACAAAACAAGCTGACGGCGCGTTGCTGAGAACTCTAACGCGCGCGACGTGCAAGGCTGTGCGAGGTTCATGGTCATGGTAAGACTCTTTTGCCCACCGGGCGCCGTGGCGCTCACCTGGAGGGCGAGCTCAGCCAGCACATGATGATCTTGCACTTGAGCATTCACGACCCGAAACCTGCGTCTGGCCCGCATCTGCGGCATCTGCGGCTCTAAGACCTGCTGCGGCGCGCTGTATGGCATTCGTGTTCGTCGACGAGGTCGGCTCCCAAGCTGTCCAAGGCCGCCACGGCCACTGGCACAAACGAGAAAAAATGCCCGTGCGGCCCAGGGAACAGAGGCAACCAGCAACAGAGGCTACTCTCCTGCAAGTGGCGCTCGGCGGGCAGCGCAAGTGGAGGCGGGGCGAAAAGGCGTTTTTCGCGCTCAGGTGGCGCGGCTGCCGTTGTGCGCGCGCAACCTCGGCAAAACCAAGCGTCCGGCCGGGCACTTGTGCGCGCGCGGCGGCGACGCGATGACGGCGGCGGCGGCGGCGCCGGCGGCGGGGCCGGGGCCGGGGGCAAGGGCGCGGCGCGCGCGCAGGGCCGCGGCGCGGTGGGCCGTGGACCGCAAGGCTCTGTGGTTCGGGGTGGTCATGTTCGCGTCGACGGCCATGAACTCGTTGTTCGTGACGTACTACCTGGACCTGTACATGAACGTGGTGCGGCTGGACGCGACGGCGTTCTACGTGGGGCAGGTGATCTTCATGGTGTGGAACTCGACGAACGACCCGGTGATGGGGTGGTTCTCGGACCGCGCTGGCGCGCGCGCAGGCGAGGTGGGACCCGTGCCGCGGCGGCTGCGCGTCATTCACTGGGGCGGCGTGCTCTGGGCCGCGGCGTTCTGGCTCGTGTGGACGCCGCCTGTGGACGCGGGCGCGCGCCTTGGGGGGCTGTATTTCACCGTGGTGCTCTGCCTGTACGACGGCATGCTGACGCTGGTGGAGGTGAACCACTCGGCGCTGCTGGCGGACATGAGCAGGGACGACGGCGAGCGCGCCACGATGAACGCCTACTCGGCGGCGTGCGCCGGTCTCGGCTCGCTGACCTCGCTGGTGGGCCATCAGTACTGGTCGCGTGCGCGTGACGACATGGCGGGCTTCCAGCGCGCCATGTTCTTCGTGGCGATCCTGGCGGCTGTGGCCGTGCACCTGGCGTGCGACGGCCTGCAGCGCGCACACGCCGAGACGTACGGCGACGCCGCGTACGCACCGCTGCATGCGCAGGGCGAGACGTGCCGTGAGCCCGGCTGCACGGCGTGCGGGCCAGGCGTGCACGCGCCGACCGGCCTGTCCGGTCCGGGCGTCAAGGCGCTGCCGACGACGACAAGTGGAGCGGACCCCGGCCTCCTTCGCAGCGTGGCGCACTTCGTCGGCGAGCTGGCGCAGCAGCGCAACTTCTGGCTCTTCCAGGTGCTCTACTTTATTCAGGTCTTCGACTGCACCTTTGAGAAGAACCACTTTAGCATTTTCTTGGCCGGCCTGTCGGGCGAGGCGCTCACGCCCTGGGCCCAGGGCGCCATCATCAGCGCCTCCTTCATGCTGCCGTGGATCGGCATGCTGATGCTCACGCCGGCCGTCCGGCGCCACGGCATCTACGCGGTCGTACAGGGCATTTTGCTCACGCGCCTGGCCTGGTGCGGCGCGTCCGCAGTGCTGGGCCCGGGCGCCGGCGCGCCGCGCTTCGCCGCCGCCTTCCTGCTCATCAACCGGGTCATGTCCGAGGCGGTGTGCCGGATTTGCCCGCTCGTCATCACCGATCTGGTCGACGAGGACCGCTACCTGCACAAGCGCCGCGAGTCCGTCAGCGCCACCATCGTGGGCGCCTCTGGCTTCCTCGGCAAGATGTCGCAGTCGCTCGCGCCCATGCTCGGCTTTCACGCGCTCCAGGACCAGGCCGACATGTTCGACCGCGCGCGCCTCTTCGCCATGCTCGTCTTCGTCCCGCTCGCCTGCGTCGCATTGCAGAATGCCGTCTGGCGCTTCTACTCCTTGCGCGGACGCTACCTGCGCAAGGTCAAGGAGATGGACCGCCCAGACTGGGTTGTTTGATCAGTATGAGGACGAATGCCGCTCCGAGTCCTCCGAGGCTCCAATCCTCCTCCAATCCTCCTGCTCCTCCTGCTCCCGAGCCCCCCTCCTCTCCTCCACCACCTGATGACCGCCTCGCTTTTCTGCTCGCTTTTCTGCTCGGGCGCACTGTCACTGGCAGGCCCCTTGAGTTCTTCAGTAGGCTAGTTCCCCTCGGGCCAGTCCTCACTCGCGGCGAGCTGGTACGGGTGGGGTAGCGTGGTATGGTACCATGATGGGTACCCGCCCTTCTCTCTTACCTAAGCTTACCACTAACTTGCATCTCAAATTCCGCATCGGTCGACTTGAGAGGCCCTTGGTGGCATCAAGGCATTGTGTTCTTGCGTGCAGCTTTTGCACTCTGCGAAGCCCCCACCGTCCCGGACTCCGGCGCCGGCGGGCCGCTGCTCACACACCTCACCAGGCCACAACAAGCCCCATAGCTCGTGCGGCGGCCGACCAAACGCCCCCCTCGCTCAGGGTGTGCTCTTGCCGCCGCGCCTTGAAGAGCGTCCATCACCTCAGCCAGGGCCTCCCAGCTGCGCTGCGTCTCGGCCGCAGCCAGCTTCGCCGGGCTCCGACAACGAGCTAGCGCAAAGCTCGGACCGGGCCTTGGGGGAAGCGACAAGGCGCGCGGCGCGCGCAGCGCGCTGACACGTGAAGTCGTGGTCGAGACTCGATGCGAGCCGCACGGTCGGCTTTAAAGCCAGGCACCACAACCTTACGTGCTTGCCGTGCGGTGCGCTCGCCGCCAGGGCGCTTGCCTGCTCGCTCGCAGCAGCAACACCTCGAGAAGCGTCCCCGCAACGCCAGCAGCCTGGCACTGCCAAGGGAAGCGAGGCCCAAGCTGGGCCACTACGTCCAAGCAGGCCAAGCCATGGTGGAGAGTCTGGAGACCGCGAGGAATTTGATAAGCCCAGGGTACAGCTTGGTGGCTGGTGGCGTCGCCATCGCGGACGCGCTGGGACTGGATTCAGCCCCTTGAGCGCCCTGACAGTTGTTATACACACTCACACATTGCGAGCGCAGGCCGCAAGAGGCCTACCCTCTGGCAAGCGACTCGGAGCGAGCAAGCGAGCAAGCAACTCGAAGCGAGCGAGCGACTCGGGCGAGCGCGAGACTTGTTCAACGACTCAGGCTCATTGGATCGCGCGCGGCCAAACGGCACGAAATCGCGGCGCAGGAGCGACACGAGACTCGCCCGATGGCGGCCAGCGTTGCGTCGCGTCGCGTCGCGAGTCGCGCGTCGGGTCTCAGCCGAGCACGTTGATTTTCAGGTGCCATGCTATGAGCGGCGTACCATGCCACTTGGTGGCCCACCAAGAACCCAGACTGCGTTCTTGCCTGCTGCCTGCACTCTTGCCGCGTCCCTCCCTTTCGGGACGAAAGTTGGGTGCGAAGTGGCGCGATGCACATCGGCTTAGTTGACTCGCATGTCGGGTGGCCGGACGCGGCACTGGCGGCGGCTGCGGCGGCCCATGGCACAACAAACACGGCGGACAGCAAGGCATGAGCTCAATGAGGATTCCTAACGCTCTATCGCATGCGTTGACCAACCAGCTACGGGGGCTAGCGTGCTTGCCTGTTGGGCGACCAGCGTCGTAGCGAGGCTTAAACGCCAGCGCAAATCGTGGCGTCGGCTACCAGCCAGCCAGCGCGATCCACGCCACCCCGTCCCAAGGCCTCGCGGCCTTCAGCATATAGCCGGCGTCCAGCCGCCACCGGGCGCAGGCTGCGCGCGGCCGGGGCGGCCACCGTCGGCCGCGCCGCGCGGTTCTTTTCCAGACTTGCGATGGCGCGTCCGTGCTCCTTCCGCAATGCTGCGCTCCGGGTCCCACAGCGCCAAAGTGGCCCTACCACAGCTATCATCAGGCCCACAGCTCGCACGCGCCCAAGCAGCACAACTGGACAGAATTATGTGAGATGTGTGGGTGGGGACGCCAGACATTGTCCTGGTCAGAGCACAAGGGCGGCCGATGGCGGCCGAGGGCGGCCGAGCAAAATGTAAGGAACAGGCCCGCGCTCCAACAGCCAGATGCGCGCGTCCAGCGCCGCTGCGCAGCCGCGCGGGGTATGGCGGGGGCTGGCCTGGCCTGTGCTGAGACCCTGCCTGCCTGCGCGCGAGCCTCTCTGCCGCCCTGCCGGGCCGCTGCCTGCCAACGGCCGCTGGCGCGTTCGCGATTCTGGATGGGGGGCGTGGCAGCTTGCTTGAGCTGTGTGCTGCTATAGCTTATGCAGGAAGCTAGGAACGGAGGCAGGAGGGGCACTTGCCAAGCTGCAGACCCTGGCTGTAGAGGCTGCAGCTTGCCTTTGGGTGTGCTGCTGGTCAGTGCTCGTGCTTGGCGAGCGCCAAAGCCCCGGCAACTCGCGGCGCCCCCGACCTGCGTTCGCACCGGCGGGTCGTGGGCTCGGACCGCGGCCCGTAGCGCGCCGGCGCCGCGCGGCGCCCGCGTCGCTGGCGCGCGCAGCGTCCGCCGCCAGCCGCGCCGTTAAAGTGCGCGTAGCCTGGCCCCGGCCAGGTTTCCCTTCCCCCCCCGTGTTCCGGACGCATCCTGCGGACAGTGCAGACGCGCTGTGGCCAGGCTTCACCGGCGCTTGTAGCTAGGGCTTCAAGTTGTGAGTGCAGTTTGAGAAGCCCGCTGGCTGGCAGCCTGCTTGCCAGCGTGCTAGGCCCACTAGTAGAAAGCTAGCGGGAGGAGGGTGAGGCGCTGTGGAGGCCCCACGCGTCGCTAGGGCCTCCGCCGCGCCTCCCGAGCGGCCCAAGGCGCCGCAGACGGGCAAGCAAGCAAACACCGACGAGGGGGCGTCGAGCAAGTGGGCAGCGGCAGCAGATCGAGGCGGCCACGGCCTGCGGCGTGGCGCGACGCGAAGCGACGCGGCGCGGCGCAGCGCGGCGAGGGCCGGCGCAGCGCGGCGCAGTCGAGCGGCAGCGAGGTCCAACGACACGCCAACAGCAGGCGAGCGAGCGAGCAGGCGAGCGAGCGAAGCGAGGTGGCCGCAAGCCGACCATCCGCCAACCGAGGTTGGTTTGCGCTGCTCGAACCCTCGCCGGCGCGGCGGCGTACGCCGGCCTGCAGTAGCCGCTCGCTCCGGATGCGGGTTGCCTGCTCGTGATCTCTGCCGACAGCGAAAGCGAGCGGCACCGCTCTAGTCTGCTCGCTGCCACAGATGGCTGACGGGAGGCAAGGAGGCCCCGGCGATGGCCACAGGCACGGCCCAAACGACGCCAATCAGCAACCAGGGTGGCACTCCTACCAGCAGCAGGCGCAGCACCTCCTTCAGCAGCTTCCTCTCCAACAACAACAACAACAACAACAACAACGAATGCCTCAAGGCTTCGCGGCGCAGGGTCAAGCGCTCGCCGGAGGACAGCAGTTACAGACGTACATGGCGCCCAGTATCCCCTCCTCTTCCTCTAGCACCAGTAGCAGCAGCAACAGCAGCAGTAGCAGCAGCAACAACAGCAACAACGACAGCAACAACAACAACAGCCTCTTGCCTGGCGCCTCGTCATGGCAACCGACGTCCGCGAGCGGCTCGTCAGTCGGCATGTTCATGCAGACGCTACAGCGCCACTCCTCGAGTACATCCGAGGTGGGTGCGACGGGCACGGTGCAGCGTGCTCAGTCCTCGTCCAGCTCCATGACCGCGCCCCCTTCGATGCAGTCCTCTTCTTTTGGCGCATGGCAACAACAACAACAACAACAACAACAACAACAACAGCCAGCTAACCAGCCGCACGGTTGGACGCCGCCTGGCGCCACGCTCAAGGCTGAACCGCATACAGGCCAGGCCCTGCCACCTAACTTCCTGATGCAGGTTTTGCCACAACAGCAGCTCCAGCACCAGCAATTTCAGCAGCAGCTCATGCAGCAGCAATCGCAGTCGCACCAAGCTTTGCAACACACGCCACAGCAGGCGCAGCCTTACTTTCTTCAGCTAATGCCAGCAGTGCAAATGGCTCCAAGTCTGCCGCAGCTGCAACACCACCACCAGTACCAACATCTGCTCTACAATTTCCCCGCAGGGACTTTGCTCCCGCAGCAGCAGCCAAGTCAGAGCTCGTCGTCAACATCCTACGCGCTCGTGCCATTTCCCGGCCAGCAGCAGCAACAACAGCAACAGCAGCAGACGCAGCAGACGCAGACGCAGCAGCAGCAGACGCAGCCGCAGACACAGCAGACACAGACACAGACGCAGACGCAGCCACAACAACAACAACAACAACAACAAGTCTTCATGGTTCTCCCACAGCAAATGCACTACATGCACGGGCAATCAATGCCGCTGCAACTGCCGCACTTCCCTCAACAGCAGGAGCCGGTTCTTTTGCCGCCGACCGACCAGTCGCAAGCTTTGGTAGCGTCCGGCATTGGAGTCATGCAGGCGGCGGCGCCCCCCTGGGCCAGCGGCGGCAGCACAGGCGCTGGCGCTGCGGCGCCATCGGATCCGCCGCGGCCGAAGCGGCGGCAACGCATGCGGCGTAGACGCAAGCCGGCAGCGGAGGGCGGGCCTGCAGAAGTTGCGGACGATGAACCCAGGTCATCCAAGTTCCGCGGCGTCTACTGGAACAAGACGTGCAAGGCGTGGCGCGCTCGCATCTGGGTCAATCAGCGCAGCGAGCACCTGGGCAACTTCGACGACGAAGAGGAGGCCGCGCACGCCTTCGACACGCGCGCTCGCTCGTTGCGCCGCTTCAGCACCGTCAACTTCCCGGACCCAAACAACCCAGAAGAGGCAGCTGCGGCCGCGGCGCAGGCCGCCGCGGCCCGACGCGACGCAGACCTCGAGGAGGACAGCAGCTCTATAAGCAGCGGCTCGGGCGACGGTAAAGACGCCGTTCGCAACGAGACCGCCCGCGGGCAGGGCCGGGACCGTGGAGGCAGCGAGAGCAGCAGCGCCCACAGCAGTGGCAGCAGCAGCGGCGGCGCCAAGAGCGGCGGCCCCAGAGACGCCGGCGCCGCAAGCCCTGGCTCGCGTGGCGACGGTCAGGAGGACCAGACCCAGGACGACCGTCGCCGCCGCCTTGGCGGGTCGGCGCACCTGCCGCTGCCGTCGCCGCCGCCGCCGCGACGGCCGCCGCACGGTCCTGACTCTGTACGAAGCCCCGCGGACGAGGACGGCGAATCCCGCGTCGAGGCGGATGCCAGCCTGAGGGAGAGCCACCAGTCGAGCATCTCGTCCAAGCGCAAAGCGCCCAGCTTCACACAGTCTTCCCCTCCGAAGCGGCAGGGCTTCTCCACGGATTCGCCCGACTCTTCCTCGTCCTCTAGCTAGAGCTAGAGCCAGCTAGCTAGCTAGCTAGCTAGCTACTAGCTCCCCAGCTCTGTGTTCTAGCTAGCTTGCTTGCCAGACTCAGGCACAGGGCAGCCTGACTGCGAGGCTGATCGAGGCCAAGTCAGGCAAGGCCAGGCCGGCCAAGGCCAAGGCCAGGCAGCCCGTCAGGGTGCCTGACCTTGAGCACTGTTGATCCGAGTCCGGCCGCCAGCGGCGGCGTGCCAGTGCCTGCGGCAGCCACACGAACCTCGACAAGTGGACAACCGTGGCACGTGCGTGGTGCCACGAACCTGAGCTCTGCGAGTCGAGACGAGCCACATCGAAGACGTCGAGACCACAGTGACCACAGCGCCCATGCCAGCGGACGCGCCAGCCACGACGAGTGCCGCAGGACCGCGCCGCAGGTGGTGGTATAGAGGTCCGAGCCCAACGCCCCGCTCGCGGCCGGGCAACAAGGCTGCACAAGCCCTTTTTGCCAGTGCAGGCTGTGTCGCGTTGTCAACCACAAGCAAGAGCAACGGTGCGTACGCCCGCTAGCTTCGGCTGGCGCACCGGCCGAGGTGCAGGTCTCGAGCACGACTCGGGTGCTGCCTCAGGCCGCGCGGTGCTGTGCTGTTGTTGCGGGCGCCCGTGCGTTTTGGACCGCGCAACGCGCGACCGATGTCGCCTGGCTGCTAGGAGAGCCTGCCAGTGAAGGCTCGCAGCCGCTGCGCAAGAAGCTGCAGAAGACGCAAGACTGACGCTGCGCCGCGACTCTGTGTGGACGGCCAGGCGTCACCGCCGGCGCGGTCCTGCGCGAAGCACAGAACGCCGGCCTGCGATATGCCGAAAACCTGCAGGAGGGAGGGAGCGCCGGCGCCGGAGCAGGCAGGCAGGCAGGCAGGCACCAGCGCTGGAACCGCGGGCAGCGGTGCTGGGATGGCAACCAACACGGAAACGTGCTCTCTCTCTCTCCCTTCTCGCTCTGTCCCCGTCTTGTGCTCGCAGTGCTCGCAGGACGGGTGAGTTCTGCACTGCATCTGTCCGCGCGATGCCACACACATCATTGGCATGACATGTTGCTCGTCTGGCTACATCGCGCGTCCGACCAACTGACTGCCCACATCGCCGACCTGTGCCGCGTAGGTCGCGAAGGGCGGTGATTCTTTGCACGGCCAGCTTGAGGGGCGGCGTGCAAGGCGCCGGCTGCACTGATCTGCGTGGTCAAGGCGGCCCGGCCTGTGTGCCGCGCAGGCGCCACCGCAGTGCGCAGAGGTTTGCGCGGCTCTGTGCGCGGCAGCCTTGGCAGAGCAGACTGTGAGCCTACCGGCCACTGCACGCAAACAGGACACGAGCCGTGCATGACCATAGATAGCAAATGAGCGCCGCTCTCCGAGACGACAGTTCGGGGCGCGCGCTGAGACGCACCACGCGCGCGTTAAAAGATGAAAGATGCCTGCATGTTTACCCAAATTTCCTTTGATGTCACAGCGAGTGGGAAACTTGACCGCCCAACGCCCGCGGCCCAGTAAGTTACTGGCCAGCCCGGTGGCCTTGGCTTGCCGAAATCAACCAAGGCTTGTCGGAATCAACAGCAGAGTTCGACCCAGGCATACTTTTAGCTCCACTTTGGTCAAGCTCTTCAATGAGCAGCTGTACTTGGCTTCGCTCCTGACAGCGCGCACCGTGCAAGTTAAACCCGCCTTTGAACTTGACCAGCCTGAGATCAGACAAGATCTGACGGGTCAGATCAGCTCAAGCCTGGTAGCAGGGGGGTGGTACCCCACCACCACGTACAAGGTAAAAAACCACTGCAAGAAAAAATGGAGCACGGCCGCGGGAAAACCTCCGACACACCCTGAGCCTGAAAGCTCGACTCGACCGCGGAGGCCGGCGGTTGACCGCTTTCAGCTTTGGAGTTCGAGTTCGAAATTCGAGTTCTTAGTTCCCCTTGTCCACTGTCGGCCAGACATGTGTTCTCAACAAACTTAGAACAAATGGAACGAGACGTTGATTTGAAGTTCGTGACACAGCCTGACTTGGGCGAACATTGGCAAGACTGCTGGCAAAGCACGTCGCAACCACGCGCTGCTCACGATGACCGCCTCCCAGCTGGTCCCGCGCCGCGGGCCAATCATCAACAATCAACGCGATGCCAGAGGCGCACGCTCTGTGAGTCGTGGCAAGAGGTCGCGCAGCAACCACGGCGAGTGCAGTGTGGGCAAGTCGCGCCGCCAGCAGTGTGGCAACAGCCACCTGGCCACCACCAGCACCAGCACCACCAGCCTGCAAGCCTGCCCTACCACTGCGGCCAGCTGCGGCTGAGCTGCCGAGCTGCCCGCCCTCTTTTCTACAATTCGTTCCTTTCAAAGTTTCGCCAGGCTGCCAGTGCCGTTGAGGTGCTGCGCGCCCGGCGGTGGCACTGTCCCGTCTGAGATCAAGCCGCCCGACCACTGCCAGGTCGCTGCCGCTGCGACAGCACCGGGCTGGCGGCTGGTTGGCACTGGCAGCAGCCTGCCGTGCCCACCGTTCAAGCGGCGCCTGCAGCAGCGCAGAAGCTGTCAGCTTTGTCGCGGGGAGGGGGGGGGGGGTTGGCATGGGCGAGGAGGCCCGCAGAGGTCTCCCAGGCGGCGGCGCGGCCTCCCGATCCATTGGAGCGGGGAAGGGCGTGGCTCGCGCGACGCAGCTACCGCGCCCTCGCCGCCCCGCCGCGAGCGCCCGGGACTGGCCGTACCACCGTGGCCGATCAGCCTCACCATTCCTGTCAGGATGCACGGGACTGCCGCGCGACCGCCTGCCTCGGCCTGCCTTCGACGCGGAGGCACGGCGCGGGCGCGTCTGGCGAGCCCCGGGCGCGGCCAGGCGCTGGCAGGCGGTGGCCGTCCGCCAGCCAGCCTCGGCTTGTCGCGGAGCCAGGGAGGGCCCCGCGGCTGGCCTGGTCGAGCTGTTCGCGCCTTGGGGGTCCTGGCAGCGAGGCGGTGCAGCGCAGCCAGCTTCTCGCGAGGCAGGCGCGCGCTTGGGCGGCCGGGGCTGGCCAGCTTCGGGAGACTCTGCGCAGCTCCTGCGCAGCTTCCGCCGGTTGCGCTCGGGCTGCACTCGCGCTGCGCTCGCGCTGCGCTCGTGGTTGTGGCGTTGCCGTGCCAGCGCCACTCGCGAGGACAACCAGCGCGGCGGCCCGGCTGGGCCGAGCTGGATGAAGCTGACCTGACCTGGCTGCTGGTTGGCATGCCATGCCTGCGCCTAGCTCGGCCAGGCCGTCGAGAGGCCGATGAGCAAGTTGAAGCGAGCGTCAGCAAGCGAGCGAGCGGCCTGGTCGCGACGCGAGCGGCCTGGTCCCGACGCGTCGCGACTAGGCCGCTCGCGTCGCGACTCGTCGGCCGGCCGACCCACGCGGGCCGCGCGGCTCGCTTGCTCCGCAGCGAGTGAGGGCGGCTCCACAGCGCGCGGCCGCCCTCCCTCCCGATCCACCCCGCTGCGCCCCGCTGCGATGCCCCGCGCTGCTCTGCGCTGCGGGGGGCGCGGCCGCAGCTGGAAAACGATTGGCGCCGGGGCCGCCAACCGAAGCAGTATGGCAAGGGCTCTTTTGAAGGGCGTACAAGAAGCTTTGCCGCGAAGGCTCCGGAGCGTTGCTGCAAGGCGCAGCTGCGGGGCCTCGAGGCACACTGCTGGCCGTCCTTCTACAGCTGCGCCTCTCTCCAACGGCCCGCAGTCCGCACTGCGATCGGGGCGTATTCCCGCAGCGCAGCATTTCTACCCCGCAGTCGCGCCGCGGCTCCCACGAGCAAGCTGAATGGTTGCCTTATGTCCAGAAGTTGCGTCCGCGGGCGGCAAGTGTCGGCGCAACAGCGGAAACGTCTTGGAGCAGCCCATCCGCCCACATCGCAGCTCCACAGTTCCCGCACCGGGAAGTTGCTGCAGGCTACGCGCCGGGACCGCCCCTGCAAGGCCGCCGGCCAAAGCGTTGCGGCGGCTTGGCCGCGCCCGCAGCGAAGCTACTGCAGGGGGGAAGGGGAAAGCTACCAGCGGTGCAGCTCGACTGTCACGCCTCACTAAATCCCGATCCCGGCCAGTGACACACTGGCGGCGCCGCGCCTCGTGAGGCTGCTGCGGGGGACTTGGCCGCCCGTCCGGCCCTCTTGCAGGGCTATAGCAGGGTCGCCAGGCAACCTTACAGCTTCCTCTGGGGCCAAGGCAGACCAGGGCAGGCCAAGCCGCGCGCGCGAGAGACCAAGCGCGCGAGGCCGCGACGCGCAGCGCGCAGCGCAGCTGAGCGGGGCGGGGCGGGGCGCGCGCAGCTAGCGCAGCAGCGCCGCAGTTCGCCAAGGTGCCGCACGCCGCGCGCGAGCGAGAGCGAGAGAGCGACGGAGAGTGTGCCCGGCCGTGGCCAGGCGGGCAGCCAGGCAGGCCATCGCTGCCTTTATTTTCGCCGCGCCGCAGACGAGGGACGAGCTAGCCGCCGCCGACGACGACGACGACGGTGCCCGAGGGGGGGAGACAAGGAACTCCTCCTTCCCGCGCGGCTCCTTCTTCGTGCTGAGCGTGAGGCGCCTCCGGCGTTCGCGCTCTTGTGAACTTCGGGCGACCGGGCGTGTGAGCGGCCGCTGGCCTGCTTCGTGCCCATTCCCAAGATGGACGGCCAAAGCCGCCAACAGCAGCCGCAGCTCGGCCAACCCCAGTACCACCAGTTTGGCCAGCAGCAGCAGCAACAGCTGCAGCAGCAGCAGCAGCAGCAGCAGCCGTCCTTTCTGCAGGGCAACATGCAGAACTTTAACCAAGCCGTCATGCAGTGGCCTTTCCCTGGTATGAACCATCAGGACCAGACTCAGCAGCAGCAGCAGCCGCAACAACAACAGCCGCAGCAACAGCAGCAGCAACAGCAGCAGCAGAACAACTTCCACTTCATCATGAATGATGGCTCCTCGACCAACGGCAACGCCGGCAACAGCAACACTGGCGCCAACAACATGATGTACCAGCCGAACATCTTCTCTCAGTCAGGACCGGGCCAGTTCGTCCAGCAGAGTTTCCCCAGCAACCAGCAGCAACAGCAGTATGCCAGCCCGCAGCAAATGTACCACCAGCAGCAGCAGCAGCAGCAGCAGCAGCAGCAGCAGCAGCAGCCACAGCAGCAGCAGCAGCAAATGTTCCAAAACTACAGCATGCCGTTTCTCGTGCCGACGCAGAACTTTTCTAACGGCAACAGGCACATGCAGCTCAGCAACTTTGGGCCTCCCAATAGTGCGGCCATGATGACCACGCAGCTGCCCTTCCCCAACAACTTCTCGCTCGTCGCGTCCAACCCATACGCGCGCGCGCAGACCACCTCATCCAAGTACCGTGGCGTCTACTGGAACAAGAATTGCAAGGCCTGGCGTGCGCGCATCTGGGTGAACAGCAAAAGTGAGCACCTCGGCAACTTCGACGACGAGAAGGAGGCCGCTCGCGCCTTCGACCGCCGTGCTCTCGAGCTCAACCGCATCACCTCGCTCAACTTCCCCGATGAGGTCCCACGCCGAAAGAAGTCCTCCTCCAAGCGCCGCCACCACCACCGCTCCCCATCCGCCTCCAAGCAGCAGCAGCAGCAGGAAGGCTCCGACATGGACACGGTGCGCGTGACCGAGGCCACAGACTCTCAGTCCTCCGAGCAGGACTCTGAGCAACAGAAGGACCGCATCCGTGACGCCGAGGTCGACGAAGTCGCGCGCGCTGAGCGGAAACGCCGCAAGACCGACATCCCCGTCGACCCGGCCAGCGCCTCCTCCACGGACTCCGCCAGCCGCTCTTCCAGCGCAGGTCGCGACAATAGCTCGCTCGACAAGAAGATCGTCAGCTCCGTGCAGAGTTCCAGCGCATCGGGCGACAGCGCCTCCACCAGCCCAAGCAGCAGCAGCCAATCCGCCGGCAGCGTGAGCGGCTCCGGCGACAGCGCTGGCGAGTCCAGCGGCCGCCATAGCTCGGGCGCAGGGGCTGCAGGAACCGCGGGGAGTTCCAGCGCCAACGACGACGACGACGAGACAAAGTGGGCTTCGGTCAAGTCCGAAGCAACAACATCAGACTGAGTGACTGACATCCATGGATATGCCCCGCGCGCACGACATGAGGAGAGACTGCCAGAGCGCCGCACACGGTCGACCCTTCGACCTGTGACTTCTGTTTCTGCCTGCTCTTGCTCGTGTCGCTTGCCCACCTGATCTTCTTTACGATTTCGCCTGTCGATGCACTTTCCGTATTCTACATCTAAACCCGAACCTGCTTTACCTTCTGTCTCGCAAGAACTGTGTTTCTCACCTCTCGCTTGGAATCGACGCAGGGCGTCTCTTCAGCCTGACATCTGTCTCTGTCTCAAGTAGGGCTAGATGCAGCCGACCCTGTTGCCCTGGCCTTCTTTGCCATTTGTCCGGGCCTCAGAGTCAGGCTCCCTTCAAATACCTTTTGTTGTTGCGGTCGTCTGGCTGGCTGATGTAAGTGCTGGCAGTGCTGCGCTCAGCTGCTGTGTGTTTGGTTCGCAACGATGATAATGCGCTCCTCGCGTGCGTTCTGCTTGCCAGTGTCATGTGTCCGTGCTCGCCTGCTGAGCTGAGCTGAGCTGAGCTGAGCTGAGCTGAGCTGAGCTGAGCTGAGCTGGGCTGGGCTGGGCTGGGCTGGGCTGGGCTGGGCTGGGCTGGGGCGGGGCGGGGCGCTCGCTCGTCACGAAGTTAAAGTTCATGCGCACCGTGACGCGACACTAGGCCTCGGCCTACTTGAACCACAACAACACGATCCGAGCCAACCGTCGAAGGAGTAACTACTTTTAATAGGCCATCTCACCCTTAAGTGTACCACCAAAACGGGCGGAAAATCGAATTATCGATTCTCGTGCGATGGCTTTCTGCTCGCCTGGGCGTGCGTAGGGAAGCCGACCCGGCCAGGGTTTCGCCCACCAAGTGGCTTGGACGTAGCTGGCTTGGTCGTTGAGAACGAGCGACTTGAGCATGCTGGTGACGGGCTCGAGCACGGTGTCGAGCAGGCCGGATTAGAGGCGCGCGACGGCGGCGCCACGCGCTGGAGGCGCTAGGGGCTCCCCTGGGAGCTTGCAGACGGCGAAACAGGCGCTGGGCTGCGCTCTAGGAGGCGGGGCGCCCCACCAAGGATGGCTCATCTCCATCAGCATGTGAAGGCGGGGACAAGGGCAACGACGAGGCGCGGGACGGCGCGAGCAAGGGCGACGACAGCGGTGGCACGCTGCATTATAGAGGCGGGCGCAAGCCTGGTGGATAGCCTGGCAAGCGCAAGATCCTGCAATTGCCACCGCGGGCGAAGCGTCATCGTGGCGCAGCGCTCGAGGCTTCACAGGCAATCAGGGCAGACGCGGCGCCGAGCGTGGAGCTGGAGGACAATGCGAAGGAGAGGGGCAAGGACGATCGTCTCATCAAGGACATTCCGGACCTTCTTGCAGCCTTTGGGTTTGGTGAGAGCTTTCGCAAGAAGCCGCCCAGCAAGAAGGACCGTGAGGAGGGAGAGCTGCCGGAGGACCACTCACGGGTGCGAGCGGTGGTCAGCGACGTCTTGGCCGCGACCGTGCGAATGACGGAGCTCATGTATCCTGGCAAGACGGGCATCATTCAGCCGCTTGCTGGCCAGAGGCTCACTGGCGTCGGCGAGAAGTCCCGCGAGCTGTGCAGCCTGATCGAGGTGGCAACCACGGTCACCAGGCAGCCTCGAAACGCTCAAGTCAAGGCCGTACCGAGCGGGCGTTGCTCGTGAAAGGTGTCCTAAGGAAGACGCCGGAGGACTTGCGCAAGGCAAGAGAGGTCATCCTTAGCGGGAAGACTCGGCCAAAGGCGCAACATCACAACCTCGCGTGCGCTAATGGCGAGGTCCTTGCCACGGTTGAGCGCAGGCTGGAGAGCTTCGACAAAGACGCACGCGTCGCCGTCCGCTTCATGCTGGTGGCAGAGAATGTCGGCACCATGGTCTGGGGTGCGAGAGACGTGCGCGCCTGACCAGGTGAGATGGTCGAGTCGCCCGTCCTGGTCCACAAGCAGACCCGAGAGCATCCTGTACGAGGACTACTGCACGTGGGCAGGGAGCACAGAGACAGATCAGAGCGATCTTCGCCGACCTCATCGGCGTGAACAGCAAGAGCATGACCGACTCGCGGCTCAAGAACGCCTCGACGCTGCTAGGAACAGGCACCAGGTCGCCACCTGACAGAACACGATTGTCCCATGAACGTCTCACTTCTCCACGAGCATGCACCATGTCCTTGAGGCTAGGAAGCCTCGGAGCTGCGCGCAGCGTGAGCTGGCGCACGTTCCTACCGCTTGGAGCCGCCTTGACCGCCGCGGCCCTCTGTGTCGGTCTCCACCTCCCCGTCGCATCCACATCTCATTGCGCCATCGCCCGGATCGACACTCAACGCTCTCTTCCCGCGCTTTCCAGCCATCAAGCAAGGCTCTAGAAGGTGCCCGGGGCCTGCCCGAGGCTCCCCACGGTCTGGCGTGGCCTGTCGCAGCTCTCCGTCGCCTCCAGCCGCTTCTGCGAGAGGCGACTTTGGAGGCCTCGTTCTCGCCGACCATGCCGCCATCGACCGAGGAAGAAGCGGCCAGAGGGCCTCCTCCGTGTCCCCTAGCCCCCCCACGCCCGGATCACGCGAGGCGTTTCGCACAAGAGTCGATGTATGCAAGGACCCGCCCATTCTGAGGCCTGTTTTGGACCACTTGAGGGGGAGATGGCCTATTAAAAAACCTTAGTACTCGGCCGCCTGCTCTGGCACTGCTGGCCTGGCAGAGAGAAGAAGCCCGGCTGCCGGGGAAGAGGGCCACGCTGCGCTGCGCGCGCGCGGCGCTGCTTGCAAGCTGTGCGCGTCCGCGCACGTGCCTGCGAGCGAGCGAGCGAGCGAGTGAGTGAGCTAGCTGGTGACAACAACATGCCAAGCACCAAGCGCCCGCGTCGCGAGATGGGCACCACGGAGGACAACAAGCACCGGCACGCGGGCCTCGCCTGGGACGCGCGCATCGAGGACAGCACTGCTACGCTCGCACGAGGCCCGCACGAAGCCACCCACAGCCACGATAACGACCCTGATCTCGCTCACAACGACAGCCTTCTCCACCACCACAACCACGAGCAAGAGCAGCAACAGCAGCAACAGGAGAATGAACACCATCACGACGAGGCCGACGACGACCATACGGGTCGCACTGTGCCAGCAGCGCCAGTCGTAGCGGGACGCGATGCAGCAGTATCCGCAGCGGCAATTGATACAGTGCCAGCGACCGCGATGGCAGCGGCCGGAGCTGCCGAGGTGCAAGAACGCGCGACCGATGATGACGCCCCCCGCGGCGGGGATCCCGCGCAATCCGGTCAAGACCATGCAGGTATAGTAGCATCTGCGTGGGATGCCGCGCAGCTGGAGCCTGCAGATCCGGGTCTCCCGCTGCCTCAGCGCATGTTCGTCCCTGACAGCGCTCTCGCCCGCGACCCCAAACCCGTCTTCCCATCGCCCTTTGACCAAGAGCGTGCTGCGGCCCACCGCCTCGAAGCCAACTCATCCAAATTTCGCGGCGTTTACTGGAACAAGAACTGCAAGGCCTGGCGCGCACGCATATGGGCGGACGGCAAGAGCGAGCACCTTGGCAACTTTGACGACGAGACGGAGGCCGCACGCGCCTTCGACATGCGCGCTTTCGAGCTTGGCCGCCAGACCGCCATGAACTTTCCGGACCAGAACTTTCCTTCCACCTTTCACTCTCGCCGAAAAGACCATCGCCAAGTTCCCCTCCAGCCCGCCGTTTTGCAGTCTCCGGGTGATGGTGGTCCTGACGATGATGGAGATTCTCAGCCGCAACGGCATGCTCTGGAGCAAGAGGACCACATCAGCAACACCGCATCGCCCATGCTCGGCGTTGTCTGATGACCGGGCATGCCGGACTCCGCTTTTGGTAAAGCAGGCCATGCCGCATTCGTTGCGGCTGCACGGGACACGATGCAACGAGTCCGAGCCGGGGGCTAACGCACGACAAGCCGCACGGCTTCTTCAGGCATAAGCCGAGGTCAAACTGCGAGTGGGGTCCAATTACGCCATGCCGTGCACTCTCTGGTCGCTGCGTTGTGACAAGGCCCTTGTCCGAGCACCCATCAGCCCGCCTGGCCCGCTACAAGGGCTCCAACCTCGAGTGATACGCCGCCATCGTCATCCTCTTCGTGCTCTACCGCCGCATGCGCGCTTGAGCTGGACTCCAACCCCGCTCCTTCCTCTGCGATGATCTTATCTCATCATTCAGGTCCGAAGGCTGCTCAAATGAATGTATAAATGAGTGAAAGTCTCGTCCATGGCTGCTGCCGCCTCCTCGACTCGGCTTTCGTCGCTTCGGCCACCGATGCATGAATGTGGGAATGCCGCTGCCGTCGCATCGACCATGAGTATCGTCGCCCCGACTCGACTTTCGTTGCTTCGACGACCACTTCCGGCTAGCCTAGCCGCCTTCGTGATCGGCTCGCTCTCATTTATCGTTGTGCCCGCGCCACCTATCCGCGAACCTGCTCGGCTTTACCCTCGACTTCACCGTCGCCTGGGCTCGGCCTCACCCGTAGCTCCTACTGATCTGTGGGCGAACACCAGGCTAACGAAGGCACGCGACGCTGCGCGAGCGAGCGCGCACGAGCAAGGTAAATACGAGGGAAGGCGCACAAGCGAGACCGCACGGGCGAGACCACGCTGGCGAGGTTGCGCTGGCGAGGCCATGAACGCTACGCAGGCCAGTGCGAGCATAATCGGCTGCTTATCTTCCCAAGGCGGGCCGGGCGGGAGTTATCTATAGCCGGGTGGCGACGCCCAGTGGCCACCTCGGCAGAGCGCGAAGAAGCGACTTGGCTCCACGGCGCCATGACGCGCAATAATAGCACGGTCAGGCGCCGCGCCGCGCGGCAACCTGACGCAGAGTGGAGGAGCGACCAGACGGAAGCGCGACACAACGCCGGCACGGTGAAGCTGGTGCGAAATGCTGTCACGCGCTTTTCGTGTAACGGGTGAGGCAGAAGCACGCAGGCGCCTTGTGGCGGCCAAGCTTGATGCCCGATGGACTCCGCACGAGGCAAGCTGAGGTGGGCAGAGGAGAAGTGCTGAACGTGAAGCGCTTTGCGCAAGCTCTGGAGCCTGGCGCTTGGCGCCCTAGGTGCGGCCCTCGTTTCGCGCGCCGCAGCGACGCCAACGACAATGCGTCCGCGCTTGGCGTCCGGCGCTGGCCCCGCCACCCTTGCCGCGCTCTTTCACGCGCAAGGCCCTGCCACCGCGTCGCTGGCCTGGGCTGGCTGGGTGGCTGGCTGACTGACTGACAGTTGCCCCTGGGACGGCCTGGGGTTTGTCCCCGTGCCTCGCTCTCATGGGAAAAACTAGGGCGTGGCGAGGCGAGGCAAGGCGAGGCGAGGCGCGGACGAGGCGAAGCGAGGCGCGCGCGGGCTCGACGCGCCTTCACAGCCAGGGCAGGTGGGCGTGGCAGCGGCTTACGGCACCCAGCGTGCCCGTCTTCGCCGCGCTCCCGGGGCAGAGCTGTGGCCGCAAAGGCCCGGACGGCGCCGGGAATGGGACGCGGGGCGCGGGACACACGTCAAGCAGGGCATCGAGATGTAGCATCAGGGCGACGCAACGGGGGGCATGGTGCGAAGTAGGTCGCGCTTCCCCAGTACGCGTCGCGCTTCGCTCGTGTTGAAGGCACATCCATGCACGGAGACCAAGCCGCAGACGCAGCCTTCTGGTGCCGCATGCACCGGCCCGGGCGGTTGCACGCAAGTTTGAAAGTTCAAATGCCGGGCAGCACCTTGTGCGCGTCCGCTTGGGCCAAGCAGGACCCGTTGCACCACGCACCGTGAGCTGCCGGCCCAGACCGGAGACGACTGGACGGCGAGCGGGCGCAGCGACGCGGCGAGCGAGCACGAGAGCGCGCGCACGGGCTTCGTGGACGGCGAGACGGCGGCGGCGGGCGGCGTAGCGGTGGCGAACGAGGCGGGCGGCACGAGGCTGGGGGAGGGCAGGGCGCTCTTTGCGCGCTGGGACACGCACGCAACAGGGCGGCGACGCGACGCGACGCGACAGGGCACGGCACGGCGCAGCGACGTTGCGAGCGAGGGCTACCCCGCGCTCAGGGACTCCATAGACGGCGAGGTGGGCACAGCGGACGGCGTGGTGGTGGCGTACAACAGTGCGAAGGTGGCGGAGCTCAGGACTTTTGCGGTCGCGCGTTGCAGCACTTGAGCGGGCGGGAACCGACGGCGTGGTGGCGGGGCAAGCCGCGGACCTCGCCTCTCTGCGCACGCGGCTGGCGGCATGGCTGAGGCCGCCGAAGGCGCGGCGACAGCCGACGGCCGGAGCGCGGCGGACAACTTCGATGCGATGATGGATGCGGTCTTCTTCAAGGAGATGATGAATGGTGACTTCATTGACGCGGAGCAGCAGCACGGCCCAAAGGAGGAGTCGCGCCATGTGGATGAAGACGGCGACGGCGACCGTGACGGCAACCACGACGGCGACCGCGACGGCGGCCGCGACGGCGACCGCGACGGCGGCCGCGACGGCGACCGAGACGGCGACCGCGACGAGCAGTCCCGCGCCGAGCAGCCCCGCGCCGGTGGCGGGTCCGCCACCAACAACATCACCTACAACATCACCTACAACACCTTCGTCAGCAACTACTTCAGCAACAACTTCTTCCCCGCCAGCTACACCACCTTCGACGACAACACCAGTACCTATGTGGTCTACAACTTCATCATCTCCGGCTCCGGCTGCCCGCGATGCAGCTGCTTCGAGTGCCAGGCTGGGCCTGGCGAGTTCCCGGCCTGGCAGGGCGAGCGTTCGTCCTGGTGCGACGACTCGGACTGGCGCAGCGAGCGCGCGCCCCGGCGCGACGAGCGTCCAACGTGGGATGAGCCTCTTGCCGAGACCATGTCTGTCGCCAGCTGGGATGTGGACGCCTTCTCGTACCCTCGCGATGCTTCGCTCGGAACTGACGACGCGAACGGCATCGGCGGCGCTCTTGAGACGTCGAACCCGAACATCGAGAATGTTGATGTCGCCGAGCGCCACCTC
Organism: Thraustochytrium sp. TN22; assembly: GCA_013306675.1. Taxonomy (NCBI): domain Eukaryota; class Bigyra; order Thraustochytrida; family Thraustochytriidae; genus Thraustochytrium; species Thraustochytrium sp. TN22. The sequence continues at coordinate 61,620 of JABLUY010000059.1, forward strand.
GAGGGCGAGGTGACGGAGGATGCGGAGACCGCCGTGGTCTCTGCGCGCGGCACTGGTCGCGACGTTGGAAAGGGCCAGGCCGCCACCATGGCGCTCGATCTCGAGGCTGAGCTCGAGCAGGACATTGACTTTGTCAAGACGCTTGGCCTCGAGGCTGAGCTTGAGCAGGGCGCGGAGACCGACATTGTTTCCGCGCTGGGCATCGAGGGCGAGGTCAACCAGGACGCGAGCACTGCCTCGGCGCTGGACCTCCAGGGCGAGGTCGACCAGGGCGCGGGCACTGCCACGACGCTGGACCTCGAGGCCGAGGCTGGCCAGGGCGCGGACGTCGCCGCAGCGCTGGACCTCGAGGCCGAGGCTGGCCAGGGCGCGGACGTCGCCGCAGCGCTGGACCTCGAGGCCGAGGTCAACGAGAGCGCAGGCACTGCCACGAAGCTGGACCTCGAGGCCGAGGTCAACGAGAGCGCAGGCACTGCCACGGCGCTGGACCTCGAGGGCGAGGTCGGCCAGGACGCGGACGTCGCCGCGGCGCCAAACCTCGAGGCCGAGGTCAACGAGAGCGCAGGCGCTGCCACGAAGCTGGACCTCGAGGGCGAGTTCAGCCAGGACGCGGATGTTGCCGCGGCGCTGGACCTCGAGGCCGAGGTCGACCAGGACGCGGATGTCGCCGCGGCGCTGGACCTCGAGGTCGAGGTCGGCCAGAGCGCAGGCACTGCCACGGCGCTGGACCTTGAGGGCGAGGTCAACCAGAGCGCAGGCACTGCCACGGCGCTGGACCTCGAGGGCGAGGTCGGCCAGGACGTGGTCGCCGCCACGGAGCTGGACCTCGAGGGCGAGGTCGGCCAGGACGCGGACGTCGCCGCGGCGCCAAACCTCGAGGCCGAGGTCAACGAGAGCGCAGGCGCTGCCACGAAGCTGGACCTCGAGGGCGAGTTCAGCCAGGACGCGGATGTTGCCGCGGCGCTGGACCTCGAGGCCGAGGTCGACCAGGACGCGGATGTCGCCGCGGCGCTGGACCTCGAGGTCGAGGTCGGCCAGAGCGCAGGCACTGCCACGGCGCTGGACCTTGAGGGCGAGGTCAACCAGAGCGCAGGCACTGCCACGGCGCTGGACTTCGAGGGCGAGGTCGGCCAGGACGTGGTCGCCGCCACGGAGCTGGACCTCGAGGGCGAGGTCGGCCAGGACGCGGACGTCGCCGCGGCGCCAAACCTCGAGGCCGAGGTCAACGAGAGCGCAGGCGCTGCCACGAAGCTGGACCTCGAGGGCGAGTTCAGCCAGGACGCGGATGTTGCCGCGGCGCTGGACCTCGAGGCCGAGGTCGACCAGGACGCGGATGTCGCCGCGGCGCTGGACCTCGAGGTCGAGGTCGGCCAGAGCGCAGGCACTGCCACGGCGCTGGACCTTGAGGGCGAGGTCAACCAGAGCGCAGGCACTGCCACGGCGCTGGACTTCGAGGGCGAGGTCGGCCAGGACGTGGTCGCCGCCACGGAGCTGGACCTCGAGGGCGAGGTCGGCCAGGACGCGGACGTCGCCGCGGCGCCAAACCTCGAGGCCGAGGTCAACGAGAGCGCAGGCGCTGCCACGAAGCTGGACCTCGAGGGCGAGTTCAGCCAGGACGCGGATGTTGCCGCGGCGCTGGACCTCGAGGCCGAGGTCGACCAGGACGCGGATGTCGCCGCGGCGCTGGACCTCGAGGTCGAGGTCGGCCAGAGCGCAGGCACTGCCACGGCGCTGGACCTTGAGGGCGAGGTCAACCAGAGCGCAGGCACTGCCACGGCGCTGGACTTCGAGGGCGAGGTCGGCCAGGACGTGGTCGCCGCCACGGAGCTGGACCTCGAGGGCGAGGTCGGCCAGGACGCGGACGTCGCCGCGGCGCCAAACCTCGAGGCCGAGGTCAACGAGAGCGCAGGCGCTGCCACGAAGCTGGACCTCGAGGGCGAGTTCAGCCAGGACGCGGATGTTGCCGCGGCGCTGGACCTCGAGGCCGAGGTCGACCAGGACGCGGATGTCGCCGCGGCGCTGGACCTCGAGGTCGAGGTCGGCCAGAGCGCAGGCACTGCCACGGCGCTGGACCTTGAGGGCGAGGTCAACCAGAGCGCAGGCACTGCCACGGCGCTGGACTTCGAGGGCGAGGTCGGCCAGGACGTGGTCGCCGCCACGGAGCTGGACCTCGAGGGCGAGGTCGGCCAGGACGCGGACGTCGCCGCGGCGCCAAACCTCGAGGCCGAGGTCAACGAGAGCGCAGGCGCTGCCACGAAGCTGGACCTCGAGGGCGAGTTCAGCCAGGACGCGGATGTTGCCGCGGCGCTGGACCTCGAGGCCGAGGTCGACCAGGACGCGGATGTCGCCGCGGCGCTGGACCTCGAGGTCGAGGTCGGCCAGAGCGCAGGCACTGCCACGGCGCTGGACCTTGAGGGCGAGGTCAACCAGAGCGCAGGCACTGCCACGGCGCTGGACCTCGAGGGCGAGGTCGGCCAGGACGTGGTCGCCGCCACGGAGCTGGACCTCGAGGGCGAGGTCGGCCAGGACGCGGACGTCGCCGCGGCGCCAAACCTCGAGGCCGAGGTCAACGAGAGCGCAGGCGCTGCCACGGCGCTGGACCTCGAGGGCGAGGTCAGCCAGGACGCGGATGTTGCCGCGGCGCTGGACCTCGAGGCCGAGGTCGGCCAGGACGCGGATGTCGCCGCGGCGCTGGACCTCGAGGTCGAGGTCGGCCAGAGCGCAGGCACTGCCACGGCGCTGGACCTTGAGGGCGAGGTCAACCAGAGCGCAGGCACTGCCACGGCGCTGGACCTCGAGGGCGAGGTCGGCCTGGACGCGC
>JABLUY010000059.1:70567-157326 GCA_013306675.1 Thraustochytrium sp. TN22
GGCGCTCGCTCCGCTCTGGCCGACCTACCCGACTGCCGTTCGGTTCACCACACCAATGTGGAAACCTCCTCGCCATTTGCGCCCGCCGTTCAATCCTGGATAGAGTGGAATCGCGCACCGGCCTGGCAGTCAGAGGTCCCGCGTCGTCGTCGTCGTCGAAGTATCCGAGGCACGAAGAAAAGCCGCCAGCACAATCGCACGCTGAGGCGCATCTGGCAACCGGTCTGCACCAGCACCTCTCCGGGTGTCAAACTGGATGCCCGGCGGGCTCGGGGTCGGCACCCCTCAGCCATCCCGCAGACGGCCAGCCCGCCCCGAGCCACAGCTGCGACCGGGACAACCCTTTTAGAGCCCGCTTCTCTCGTGCAGCTGGGCGACTGCCTCCCGCATTCTGAGGGTGCCTTGGAAGTGTGCTGGAGGATCGATTCTCCAGCACTCTATATGGCAAGGAGCGGCACAGCTCAATCCGCGTCCTGGGGGCGAGAACAAGGCAACCCACGCCCGTGACGCAGCCTGCGCCATGTCGCCGTGGGCGATGCCTCAGATGCGTGCACGATCTTCCTTCCAGATGAGTAAGTTCGCCTCGACGATCCCGATCTGGCAAGCCGCCGCTTCTACTTGTTTCTGCGCCACCTGAAGAGACAGAAAGTATAGATTTCTGTGACTTCATCACACTGTGACGTCGCCCTCACATTTCGCACCGAGGCTGCGTCGCATGCCAATTGCAGCCTGCAGACAGTCCTGAATTTCAACTGGTTGCAAGACAAAGTCTCTCCGTGCGCTGACAGTGAGCAAGCTCATCAATCAAGCAGATCACAAGTCACTTCGATTCGAACCCTTGCCGCTGGCGGTCGACCCCGGATCGCGGCGGCCGCAACGAAGTGACCTGCGTGCGTCACTAGCTCGGACGCGAGCAACGCCGCCATCGCGCCGCTGCAGCACACCACCTCGCCTGCTACAAAGAGCGCTGCCCGGCTGCATCTTTTCACGCAGTCAACACCGTGTGCCACGCCACGCCAAGGGATTGTAACAGTGTACAAAGTTGGCCCACGTCCAGTTTATCGGTTTTTAGGAGCTCTCAGAGAGACGCATCGTTCGCCTTTAGAGTCCGACTAATGAAGTTGCGCTGTGCACAGGTGGCCAGCTCATGCGCCTGGATGCCTCCCGTCCCCTGTGGCTGGCTAGATTGCGAACGCATGCAGCGCAGCGAACGATCCGCTCGCTCGTGTTCGTGTTGCGCCCAATTAGCTGGTGTCGCGCCCAACTTGCTCGTCTTGCGCCCAACTTGCACATGTCGAGCCCAACCTGCTCGTGTCGCGGCCACCCTGCTCATGTCGCGCCCAAATCGCTCGTCTCGCGCGCACCTCACTCGTGAGTCGCGCCCAGGTCGCTCCCGCCACGCCTTCTCTTCAGTTTGCGTCGCTCAGTCTGTAGGCAGCGTGCTCTTCCGTAGTTTGAATTAGAACTTAAAGACCTGGTCCTTGGAGTAGCCGATCTTCTCGCAGAGGCCGCCGACAGGACCCTGCTCGGTCTTGGAGGCCTTGGGACCGGAAACGGACTCCATGAGGCCCTTGGGGCCGCAGACAAAGATCATGCAGTCCTCGCTGGGCGCGGGCAGCTGGTCGCGGATCATGTCCTCGGAGACGAAGCCGGTGCCGCCCTTCCACTTGGAGGGCGGCTTGTCGAGGGTGTAGTAGACCTTGAAGGTGGGGTAGAGGTATTCGAGGGCGTCGAGCTCGTCGCGCAGGAGGATATCGTCCTCGGTGACGTTGGCAAAGATAAGGCTGACCTCGGTGCGGTCGTCCGGGTTGCTGAGGATCTCGCGAATGACCTGGAGCATGGGGGTGATGCCCGTGCCGCCGGCCACCATGCCGATGCGCTTGACCATGTTCTTCTTGTAGGCAATCTTCTTGAACGGGCCCTTCATGTCGAGCGAGTCACCCGGCTTGAGCGAGTCAATGTGGCGCGACATGACGCCGCCCGGCTCCGGGTACACCTTGACCATGAGGTCGAGGAAGCCTCGCTGGTGGTTGAGCGACACCGGCGTGTACGGGCGCATCACATCCTTGCCGTTGATCTTGGCACGCGCCATGAGCACGCTGGCCACGAAGAGGCCGGCCTCGTGGTCATCGCTCGGCAGCGCGAAACGCAGCAGCTTCGTGTTGTGCGAGACGTTCGTGACGGTCTTGAGCTTGAAGCTGCGGAACTCCGACGGCGACAGCGCCGCCTTGGCGCCGCCCTCTGTCTGCGGTGCCTCGGCCTGCGCGGCGCCGCCCGTCGCCGTCGCCGCCGCGGCGGCGCTCAGCACGCCCACCGCGCCCACCGCCGCCAGCCCGAGCCGCCGCCGCTGCTCCTGCTGCTGCTGCTGCTGCTGCGCCGAGGTCGACGCGAGCCGCCGCGCCGCCGTCCACCGCGCCACGCGCCCCGCCGCGACCCTGCCGGCCGCCTCGCTCGCCCGCGCCGCCAGCATCATCCTGCCGCTCCGCCTGCTGCTGTCCTCGCTCGCTCGCTGCCGCGCTCCGAGTCTGCGTCGATGATTTGGATTTGCTGCTCGATCCTTCTCATTCGCTCTCACGCAGCCTCATGATGACCTCACCTCAATGCTCAGTCAAATCTCTCCCTGGTGACTTGAACGCCGGCAGCCTCAGTGGCACTGTCAGTGAGGCCGGGCTGCGGCTCACCACCAAGATCAGCTGCCCTCCGACTGAGGATCAGGCTGGCAGCCGCGCACGCTGCGAGTCAGGGCACGTCAATGTCAACGCCGCCGTGTTCGACAGCAAGGGCGGCACTGCTGGCTGGCACTGGCAGACAGCAGACTCCTTTTGGGCTCGCGACGCCGCCGGTGACGCCCTCCGAGTCCGAGTCCGCGTAGGCGTAGTAGGGGCACCAGGAGTACCCACCTTGCCACCACCACCAAGACCTGCGCCCCCGGCTGCTCGTGCTGTGCTTGTGCTGGTGGACTCTTGCTGGTGCTCTCCAAGACGCCGGACTCCGCGCAGCAAGACGCCAAACAACCATTATCGAATCGACCCGGTCGGCCTGCATTGAGCTCACGAGCGGCTCGCTCGCGCACGCGCGCTACGAGCTTGAGCGCTCCACCACAGCGCAGGCAGGGCGCCTTTGCGCCGTTTGCGGGCGGCGCCAGGCCGGGCTGAGGGCTGGGCTGAGAGACACTGACAGCGAGACATGGGCGCTGAAGACCCAGCGCTGACCGACTGAACGAACTCGGTTGCTACCCGGGTACTAGCTTCACATGGCATGGAGGAGGCCGGGACCGCGGCGCGCGACTGCTGCGCCGAGCTGAGCGCAGGGTAGTCAATCTGCCCATCAGCAGCGCAAGATGCATGACTTTTGAGGCGCTCGAGCCCGAGTGCTTGCACTGGTAGAGCAGGGGTGCCGCTTCTGCGTTCGACACGGAGGGACCAGACTGGCCTCAGCCTGCGTCGAGGCCACGGCGCGAGCTGCGGACCGGGATAAGGGCAGAGTATCCGCTCGCGTCAGCCGAAAGACCTGCTCGACTTGCTGCAAGAGATGCAAGCCCGGCCTGCATCGTTGTTGCCGTCATCCGTCGTCGCTCGCGCTCGCCATGGTGCTCCGCTTCGTGGCAAGCTCGCCCGGACGGTCGCCGTATGCATACCCCGTCGCTCGAGTTGGTCGAGGTTTCCTCCAAGTAGCGAGGTCATGGGTCGAAAGGCCCTCGCCACCGAACTGCCTGCCGATGCCGAGGTGAACTAAAGGCAAGGAGATGGCGCGCCGGGACCGGCGCCCTTGAGCCGCGCATGGACCACGGGACGGAAATGGCGGGGTCCAACGACCCATGAAGGAGAATACCCTCCTTGAGCTGGGCAACGTGCCAAGGCCGGTTTCGATCGGCATGAATGGGGTCAACTCTACGGTACCCGGTACTCCTCCCGTTCGTGCAAAGGCTTGGTCCGGAGAACGACCAGGCCCAGCTCCGGATACGTGAGAGTCACACGCGCATCCCGACGACAGCCAGGTCGAGCCGGTGCAGAAGATCGATCTCCACCAGTCCACAACGCGCGGCGCTTCAAGGAACACACGTTGGTGATTACCATGGCGGTCAATCCAAACGTTGCTGGACCTGTCGAGTCTGTCCTGCTGTGCATGGCGCAGGATGAGTGCCGTGCCATGGTGACATCTAAAGTCTTCCCAGGACTTTTGCTGTATTCGCCCGAGTTCCTACGCAAGGACAGGCAGATGGAGTTCTCCGGTCTTCCTCACGGTTGCGACGGGTCCTTTGGCGAGGGGTGAGCTTGTGACGCACTCGGCGGTTATCAACGACCCGTTGCACGCCGATTCAGTGCAGAAGTTTCGCTGAAAGCGCACTTTTCCTTTTGACATCGTCCATGCACGCAGGCCACGCGCGCTCGGCCGCGGCGTCCTGCGGCTCGGCGTGGTGCGCCAGAGCACCATGCGTTTCACCGACAGCGGCGGCGACGCCGGGATGCAGCTGGAGCTTGAGGCCAGCTTCGTGACGCATTCGGTCTGTCCGTGTCACAGCGCGGTCCTCCGACGAGGCGCTCGCGGTCCCCTGGCGGCGCGGTCAGACCTCGTGGAGGCGGTCAAGCAAGCGCGAGGTCCAGCTGACTCTCACCGCGGAAGATCTCGACGCTTGGCTGCCCAGCTGGGCCGAGTGCCAGCACTGGCACCAGGGCCGCTCCAAGTCGCTCGTGACATGCTGCTAGCAAAGTACCCCAGGGTACCTTGGAAATAACGCCGGTCCCGCTAAGATCCATCTGTTCCCTTGCCAAAATCTGCGACCTGTTCCTTTGCCAAAGCTCGCGAGCGTTGGATCCATACCCAGCGGGCTCGACAACCCTCGCCGGCAAGCCACGGAGCATGGTCTTGCGCTGCTTGGGCTCGCGTTCTGCATCGGTGCCGGTTCCGTTCCAGGAATCAAGGCGTTGAGAAAGGGAACTCCACATCGACTTCGTTTTTCTAAGCTAGCCTAATTGGAGCTCATGGTCAACTCGGAGCGGCTTGCTTGCTGCACCGTGACGGCCAGCTGCGCCGTGCATCCAAAGGTGCGGGCGCAGGGCGCGCGCGCGCGCGCGCGCACGCGAGCGAGCGAGCAAACCGGCCCGCCCGCCCGTCTGCACGCACGCAGGCAGGCTCGCAGGCACGCAGACACGCACGCTCGCTCGCGATGGCTTTCGTTACGGACGCGACGCCGCTTGAGGAGCAAGCCTCGCAGCAGCAGGAGCAAAGTGAGGAGGACACGGAGCTTTCGATGCCAGCTGAGGCGCTGGCAGCTCACGAACATGCGCTGACGAGCACGGCAGAAGACGCCGCGCTCGCCGCACCACGACGGGATGTGGTGATGCGCGAGATCGAGACGCAAAAGGCCAAGGTGCGCGAGAAGTTCGCCTTGCTGCGGGCACTGGACGACGGTAGCATGGAGGGCGGCGCGCAGAACGACCGGTCAGGAGACCTGACCCGACTGCGCAGCGCGCTGCAGGGGTCTGCCAAGAGCGAGTCCATCTTCCCGCAGTGGCTCGCGCAGCGGGAGGACTTCCAGTGCGTCTTCCCGCGGTTCTCGTCCAAACCGATGCGCGTCGAGGACACCGTCCTCTTCGGCATGGACAAGGAGGTAAAGCTGCGCACGACCGAGGACATCGACACGACCGTACGCTTCCTGCAGCAGTTCTCCGCGTTCAGGGACCTAGCTCCTGACCTTGGCCGGCAGCTGACCAAGATCATTCGAGTCGAGCGCCGAGCGCCCGGTGACCTCCTGTATCGTGCCAACGAGTCTGCCAACACGGTCTACTTTATTCTGCGCGGCGGCGTGGAGCTCCGCGGCAGGACAGGTACCGCGCCAGCGTGCCCGCCGCCCGTGCTGGCCGCCTCGCCCTCCTTTCTGGTGCTGCCCACGGTTGCTCAGCAGCCCGAGGAGGACGAGGAGAACAACAACAGCGCTGGCACTATGGTGGACGGAAAAGACGCCAGCGCCGAGACCGACTTGGGCCCGCGTGTACTGCAGGTCGGCGAGATGTGCGGCGCCGAAGCGCTCTCGGACGACCTGAACCGAATCAATCGCTGGGACGCACGCTGCTGCGCGCCGCGGAGCGGTGGTACCAGCGGCGGCGGCGGCGGCAGCGGTATCCTTAGCTCTGGCCCGGGTGAGAATGACACAGCCCTTGTTACGTGTGGCCCAGGCGTCGCCGCCGAGGACCTGAGCGGCGGCGACGCCGAGGTGGTCCTCCTCGCGCTGAGCGGGCAGGACTTTCGCGCCACCACCAAGGTCTATCTGCAGTCGCAGCATGCGCGTCTGAGCAAGTTCCTGCAGACGCAAGTGCCCCTCTTTCGCGGCTGGAGCAAGCACCGCGTGAACCAGGTGGCGCCCTTGCTCACGGAGCGGCGCTTCCGGCCCGGCGACGTGGTGCAGCGCACCGGGGATCCGGCTGGCGACCTGTACTTTGTATTGGAGGGCGTCTGCGACGCGGAGCGCGAGGTGTCCCGAGTACAGGCAAATCGCTGGCCCAAGGCGCTTGTACGCTCCGAATCGTCCTGCGTCTTGCAGCACGAGACCCGCGAGACACGCATGGTCAAGTCCGTGAAGCTCGCCGAGCTGCGGCCAGGCGCGTACTTTGGTGAGGAGTACCTCATTGGCTACCAAGAGCGCCGCACCACGGTCTCCGCGACGCGCATCACCACGCTTCTCTGTTTGGCCAAGCGGCACCTGTCTGAGATGTTCTCCTCGCGCATGGTGCACGACATCAAGCTGCGTCACGACGCGCTCTTTACGAGCGACGAGGACATTCTCGCCGAGCATGAGCACGCGCGTCGCCTGCAGCGCGAGTATGAGGCGCTTAAGCGTGCCGCCTTTGGGCCGGGCTACGAGAGCCGCCGCTCCGGAGCTGCCGACGCCGACGCTGCGAGGTTGAACAAGCCAATGCGCACAAGCGGCGGCGGCGGCGGCGGCGGTGGTGTCACGCACGGCAGGACTCGCGACCATCGCCGCAGCCTGCGTCCTGCTCGCTCTCTTCCGCAGCTCGAGTCGGGCGGCGCCAGTGAGCGCTCGCGCCGCCTGGGGAGGCGTACTGGCAACAACACCAAGAGTGCCGCGACGCTCCCGGCGCTCCTGAACAAGCCTCGCTGACCAACACCAACCTGAAAAGTCGTACCATAATTAGTCAGAGCTCACGTTGACCTGGATCAAACCTTGCAAACATCGAGGGGTCGAGAGCGCGCCGCGCCGTGCGAGTCTGCGCGCGACGCAAGAGCGTGCCGGACCGCCCGAGCCCTCAGGCTCGCTCTAGCTAGCTAACCAGGTAGCTAGGAGACACATGCTACCCGTCTCAGAGTGAGTCAGATGACTGTTGCGTCGGGGCAGCGGCTGCCAGCCTGAGGTGCCCAGGCGGACTCGGCAGGTCGATTCGCTCGCCTCGCGTCGCCTGGCCTCGCCTGGCCTCGCGACCCTCTGGGGCGCGCGGGCAGGCACGGCCGTCGGCGGCAGACGGCTGCAGCAATCGCGGCGTGCAGTGCGGCCGCTCGCTCAGGATGGCAGTCATCACGGCCGTGGAGGAGGAGAATGACCAGCAGCTGCAGCAAAAGGACCAGCAGCAAGAACCGGTCGCGGGCTCCTCTCTGCAGGCGCGACGCGCGGCTCTGCGCGAGGAGCGCGGGGCGCGCGAGGCGGCAGTGCCGCGGTGGCTGCCAGGGCGAGGCGTGCTGTTGCGCAACCTGAATGCGGTCGGGCGGAAACCGACGCCGAGCGCGGCGGTGAACGTGACCGTGGCCGCAGTGACATGCTTTGGTGTGCTCGTCATGCTGCTGCTGCGGTCTGTGTGGTACGGGATGCTAGTGCTCGTGCCGGTTGGCGCGTACGCGGTCCTGTGGATGCTGTACCCGATGGTGGAGCCCTCGGACGGGTCCGGGCGCGCCGTGGAGATTATGGACAAGCATCCGTACTTGCGACAGGCGCAGCTGGAAGGCTGCGACGTGCTCTTCAGCCGATCGCGCAGCAATTCCGCGCGCGTGCGCGAGACTGTCATCACGGACGGTGCAGTGGAGGTGCTGCTGGACGCCGGGCTGCGCTTCGAGACAGACGCGGCCGTGGTGAGCCGCGTCCTGGCGACCATGGCCAACCTCGCCAAGCATCCAGAGCTGGCCGCAGAGCTGGTCCGCGACGACGTCGTCGAGCTCGTGCTGGCCTGGATGAAGGCACATTTGCAGCGCGAGGCGGTGCAGAAGCACGCGCTCGTCTTGTTGGCAACGCTGGCAGCCTCCCCGGAGGACACCAGCGTTCAGGCGGCGGTACGTGCGCGCGCACGTGCTGCCGAGGCGGTAGACCTCATCTGCGTCATCATGGACGCGCACGTTGGCGTGCACCGCGTGCAGCAGTGGAGCTGCGTTCTGCTCGCCAACCTGACGGCGGCCGAGGAGACCGCCAGCAGCGCCGAGCAGCTCCACCGTGCGGGCGCCGTGGCGCAAGTCACCAAGATGCTGCAGAACCACCCCTCCGATGAGGTTCTGCAGCAGATTGGCCTTGGGGTGTTGGCACAGTGCCTGACCAAGAATGCGCAGAATCCGGATTGGGAGCGTCGCGTCGCTGCGCTCAAGGCGTCCGGTGGGGCCACCACGCTGGATGTGGTGCACGCGGCGCGCGAGCGCTTTCCCGAGTCGGCGGAAATTCAATCCTTTTCGCAGCGCATTTTGCAGGACTGCGCTCGCGCATGAGTGAGCAGGGCCTCTCGTGTGACCGAAAAGGGTAGCCTTGGGTAGCTTTCATGCGTCACTGACTCTGATGAGATCAGTACCCGGGCCTGGGTACCAGGGTACCACCAATTTTTTCTGGGTATGTGGTCCTCGGCGCTTTCAAACTTGAATTTCAGGCTGTGTTTGCTCTGCTCTGCTCTGCTCTGGTGGTGCATCGATCGTGGGGCATCACGCGGAGCCAGTCTCACCACACCTCACCACACGATGGGCAGGGTCGAGCACGTTCATCGTGCGAGCAGGAAAGCTGCATTGTCGTGAGGTGACGCGGTGTATACCTGCGCCCGTCTACACTCGCATGCTCTCTGTCCAGCAAGCAAGCATGCAAGCAAGCAAGTGCAAAGTGATAAAAGGGCAGCTCTGTTGTCTTCTTGGTTGTTCTCGTACTTCTTCGGAAAGAGCTCTCCTGCGGTCATCCTCATGGCCATCACACCGTCGCCGTGCGCAGCGGCGGCTCGCCCGCTTCTCCAAATACTCGCGCCCGCCCCCTTTTGGTCGTTGGTCGCACTCGGTGCGCATCATGACATCGATCAACACGGGGCACCACCAAATCCACCACCACCACCCGCCGGCCGGCTGCGCACGCGCAAACGAGCAGGCGGCGGCGGGGCCGCAAAGAGGTGAGTTGACGGCATCGGCGACGGAGACGGCGTCCTTGCGTGTCGCTCTCTCCTCGGTCGTCTCGTCCTCCTTCTCATCTCTCATTAGGCATAGCAGGGCAGGCGCATGGCGCAAGCCGCTTAGGCGCTCGGGGTCTGGGACGCGGCCTTGGCGGCCTTGGCCGCCTTGCGGTCGCGCACCGCCTGGGCCTTGGCCTTGCGGGCCTCGGCCTGCTCCTTGAGCTGCTGCTCCTTGGCCGTCTCGGCCTTGAGCACGAAGATGCTCTCCATGAGGTTGCGCTTCGTCTTGAACTTGTTACCCTTGGCCTGCATGTAAAGCTCGCGGTAGGTGAACTTGTCGATCTTCTTCTGCTCGCGGTACTTCTTGAGCAGGCGGCGCAGCACGCGCTGCCGGCGAATCCAGAGCACCTTGAAGGGCAGGCGCGCGTTGGCCGTACCCTTGCGGCGGCCGAAGCCGGTGTGGCGGCCCTTGCGCTTGGCCTCGAGGTACTCGCGCACGCGCGCGCGCGAGTGCACGGTCTCGGGCTTCTTGATCACGAGGCCATCCTTGATGAGCTTGCTCACGGTCTTGCGCGAGTTCGCCGGCTGGATGTCCGCCAGCGCATTCGGGTCCAGCCACACCTTGCGCTTGCCGCACTTGAGCACGGACGCCGCCAGCCGCTTCTGCAGCTTCAGACCCGCCGGCATCTTGCCTGCGCTCTCGCTCCGCCCCGCCCCGACGCGCGCGCTCCGCTCTGCCGGCGCCGCGACCCTCTCTCTTCTGCTGCCCGCGCGCCGCCGCCCCTCCTCCCTCCCTCCCTTCCCCTTGTCCTCACGCCTTCAATGCAAGCCAACCACCCGCGCCAGCCCCGAGCCCCCTTACCCGCCGCCTTAACCACCCCGTACCCTAACCCCGTCTGCGCTCGCTCGACCGCCACCGACTTTTACGCGGACAGGCAGAGTCACAGGCTGCTGATGATGACTCACTGGCGGCTGACGTGAGAGCGCGGCGGGCTGATCATTTGCAGAACGAGCGCTTCCACTGCGGTGCCACGCACTGGCATCTGCCAATGGTGGCGCGCTGGCACGCTGGCACCCGGGGAACTCGTTCGTGCATCAGCCACAGGCGGTGCTCCTGGCACCCATCATCACCTGGCACTCATGGCACCGTTGGCACTGTTGGCACCGCTGGCACCACTGGTACTGATGGAATATGTGGAGCTAATGGAACCGCTGGAACTGGTGGGCTCGGAGTTGGGGACGACGACTAGCTAGGCGTGCGGCGCCGTGCGCTGGCGGCCGGGCCATGACCCTCTGCAGTGCGACTGCCGCGTTCGCGCTGGCCAGGCGGCCAAGTTGACGTCTCTGCAGCGTCCCTCCTCGCGTGCGTGCGTGCTGAGCGTGGTTTCCCGCGCCTCTCTCTCGCGTGGTCTTCCACGCGTCGCTCGCGATGACCGCGAAGAGGGCAGGCGCGGTCGGTGCTGCCGTAGCGGCGCTTGCCGTGGCTGCGGCGTTGCTGCTGCCCTCGCTCCAGGAGGACGCGCTCACGTCGGTCACGTCGCTCACGTCGGTCACGTCGCTCACGTCGCTCACTTCCTTCGGGTCGCTCTTGTCACTCATGTTGTTGCCCGCGTCAGAGACCCAGCTTCCCGAGTCGACCGATATTCCTCTCGAGGGACCGTGCAGGATGCAGCGCGAAGACGCGGCCAGTCTTACGTGCGAGGCTTTCGTGAAGACATACCTGGGCAGAGAGCCCGTGGTGCTGCGCGGCTTGCTGGCAGACGAGAACCGTGACTTCTTCGCGCAGTCGGCGCCTGGCGTGCTTCGAAGAGAGCACGGAGGCTTGCCCGTCAAGCTGTCAACGGCCAACGCCTTCACGGGCCGCGAATGGTCCGAGACGGACCTGGCCACCTACATCGACTCAATGCTGGTGCCGCAGGACGAGAGTCGCGACGGTAACCAGACGTTCTACCTCTTTGGCAGCCAGGAGGGTCCAGCGTGGGCCTCGTTTCTGGCAGCCTACCAGCGCCCCACGCTCCGCTACCCGAGCGAGTCCTTCTTGCTGCCAGGACTAGGCGCCCAGGCGCTCTGTGAGATGCTGGACGCGGACTCGGCGCGCCAGGAAGATCTCACGAGTCTCAGCTTCGGGCTCGCTGGCGCAGGCACGGGCGTACCTTTTCACTTCCACGGGCCCGGCTTTTTGCACATGCTTCACGGCCGCAAGCGCTGGTTTCTTTACCCGCCCGGCGCGCGACCTCCCTTTGACCCGAATGCAACCACCTTGCGGTGGCTGCGCGAGGTCTATACCTCCTTAGCGCCTGAGGATTTGCCAACGCACGAGTGCGTGCTGGAACCCGGCGATGCGCTCTACTTCCCCAGTGGCTGGATGCACGCGACGCTCAACATTGACGACTACACGGCCTTTGTCGCCACCTTTGCCTGACTCTGACTCGGAGCCTGGTTCAGAGCCTCTCTCCTCGTTGACGGACGGCAACCTGGCGACGCGCTTCACTGTTCCAAAGCACTGACGCTCAGCATGGGACGGGCCATTGTGTCGTCGCGTTTGCCTTTGGTGTCGCGTCGCTCTCTCAGACGCTCAAGCTTGACTGGTCTCCGTGTCGCCGCCACCTTTGCCTGTTTGACACTCAAGATTGACGGCATGTGTGTGTGTGTGTGTGTCGCTGTTTTCCCCTGACTCAGAGCCTCTTTCCTTTCATCTTTGCCAACTGGCCGCGCTTGGCGCGCGTCCCCTCGGTAGCTCTCTCTCTCAAGGCTCGTTTTGTATTTTGCTAGGTTGTATGTAAAGGGTACACGCACGGATGAATGAATGGCTTGCAAACTCCCAACGAGGCGCGGGCTCGGCCTGCGACGGCGATCATATCGCTCATTGACCGCTCAAGCAGGTCTTACTCTCACCGGGCGTACTTCTCTCTCGCCAGGCCAGGCGAGAGGAGTCAGTCTTCTCGCCGGGCTTACTCTGGCCGAGTCCACACGTGATAGTGTGATTTTCAGGTCGTTGTTGGACGCGAGCTCGCTTGCTTCTGCCTCCGCTTCACTGCAGGAGAGACATGATAATGCCAACGACGCCGAGCAGCAGGATGAAGCACATAAGGTTGATGCAGAAGCGCTCCATACCCATGCCACTGTCGTCGAGGTTCTTCTTGAGCGACTTGTTCAGGTTGTCCATCTTATCCTTGGCCTTCTCCAGGTTGCGATCGATCTCGTCCATGGTCTTGTCCTGCAGGTTGATCTCGTCGTGGATTACCTTGGCCTTCTCGCCGGCCTGGTCGATGAGCAGGCCGATCTGGTCCAGGACCTCGTCGAACTCACGGTCGCGGCGCTCAATCTGCTCCAGGCTTTGCTGTTGCATCTCCGTGAGCTCCACGGACTTGGGCTGGCCGCTGGCGCCGCCCGCAGCGCCGCCTCCGCCCGCACCGCCAGTGCCCGGGCCCAGGTTCTTGAAGAAACTGGCCGTGTCGAAGCCGGAGCCGCCCACCTCTAGGTCGCGCTCGTCTACGCCGCCTTCGCCGCCCGTCACACTCGACGCCTTGCTCGACAGCCGCTTCATGCGCTCCAGCTGCACCTTGAACTCCTGCAGGAACTGCGTGCGCGTCTCCAGCTCCTCATCACTCATCTTGCGCCGCTTCTTGCGGATCTCCTTCGAGTGCAGCTTTTCCATGCGCTGGAACACCTCGTTCAGCTCCTTGAGTTGGTTGCGCACTTCGTGCGCCAACGCGATCTGGTCGCGCGACCGCGTCATGCCCCCCTTGGCGTCGTGCATGGCCCGCACTTTCTGCGCGCGCTCCAAGGTGCCCACCACGACTGTCAGTCACCCAGCCAACCAGCCTGCCAGCCAGCCAGCCTGCCTGCCTGCCAGCTGCAATGCGCGCCTCTGGGTCACCAGCCCAAACTTACGTCCTTCACGCTCGCCATGCCGGCCAGGAACTCCTTCTTGGCGTCCAAGAAGGGATCCGTCGACGACTTCTTCTTGGCGCCCTTGTCCTCCACCGGCATCTCCTTCTCAATCGCCCGCAGCCGCATCAGCAGGTCCTCGATCTCCGCCACCCGCCGCGACTTGGGCGCCTGCTTCGACGAGGCCGCCATCCTGCCTGCGTGCCTGCCCGCGCGCGTTAACCTGCCCAACCGCAGCGAGGAAGCGAGCGAGCAAGTTAGCCTACCTAGCTAGCCAGCTAGCTAGCCTGGCTCGCTCGCCGCCCCGCCGCCGCGCCGTTCCGCCGCGCCGCGCCGCGCCGCGCCGCGCCGCGCCGCGCCGCGCCGCGCCGCGCTGCGCGGCCCGTCCGCCGCCACCGCCCGCGCGCGCCGCCGCCGCCCGCCGCCGCCGCCGTCGCTCGCCCGCCCAGGCCGTTTGAACGAGTTCTGGCCGACTGTCTCAGCTCGGAGCTGGGCAAGTCGCGCCCATGGCAGCTTGGAGAAGGAAGGCATCAGCTGGCCAGCCAGGGCACGGGCAGAGCGCGAACGCGAGCGCAGCGCGGCGCCATGGACGCGGCCGACGGCGCGAGCGGCGCGAGCGGCGCGAGCGGCGCAGGCGGCGCGGACGGCGCGGGCGGCGCGGACCGCGCTGGTGCTGGCGCGGGCGGCGCAGGCGGCGGCGCGGGCGAGCTGCAGCAGGCGGCGCAGGGCGAGGAGGGCCACCCGATGCCGGGCGAGGTGCCGCGGGCGCCGGCGCCGCCCGCGCCAGCGCCCGCGGCCGGCGAGAAGGCGACCAGCAAGGCGGCCGCGGTGATTTTCGTGGGCATGGCGGGGAGCGGCAAGACGACGGTGGCGCAGCGCATCGCGGCGGATCTGCATCAGCGCAATGCGCCGGCGTATGCCATGAACCTGGACCCGGCGGTGGCCAAGGTGCCCTTCGCGTGCAACATCGACATCCGGGACACGGTAAACTACAAGGGCGTGATGAAGCAGTACGGGCTGGGGCCCAACGGCGGCATCATGACGTGTTTGAATTTGTTCGCCACCAAGTTCGACCAGGCCATGGAGCTCGTCGAGAAGCGCCTCCCGGAGCTCGACTATGTGCTGGTGGACACGCCGGGGCAGATTGAGGTATTCACGTGGTCCGCCTCGGGAGCCATCATCACCGAGTCGCTGGCGTCCACCGTGCCCACGGTGCTCGCCTACGTCGTCGACACGCCGCGGACCACCAACCCGGTCACCTTCATGTCCAACATGCTTTATGCTTGCAGCATCATGTACAAGACCAAGCTGCCCATCATCATTGTCTTTAACAAGACCGACGTCGTCTCGCATGAGTTTGCGCAGGAATGGATGACCGACTTTGACAGCTTCCGCGATGCGCTCGACCAGCACGGCCAGGCCGGCGGCGAAGCCTACATTGAGGACCTCACGCGCTCCATGAGTCTCGTGCTCGACCGCTTCTACGCCGGTATTCGCTCCTGCGGCCTCTCCGCCGCCACCGGTGACGGCGTTGACTCCTTTTACGCTGCCGTGGAAGCCGCGCGTCTGGAGTACGACGAGTTCTATCGTCCTGAAATGGAGCGCCGACGCGCCGACGCGCGTAAGCTCGAGGAGGAGCGCCGCCGGGTCGCCATGGAGAAGCTCCGCAAGGATATGAAGATGGGCTCTAACATAAAGACCGACGCCAAGCCTGCAGCCCCGTGAGGGTCGCAAGAAACCAACCCTGTACGAAAGAAGACGAAGAAGAACGAAGGTTGCCATGATGATGAGAGACACAAGTCAAACATAGCTGGAGCCCAGCTCTAGCTAGCTAAGTCAGCTACCGGTACTCTTAGCTCCTTACTTCATTGGAGGAAAGGAGAAGGCCTGATCGCAACAGTGCGACGCGTGCGGTGGTGTTTACGTGACATCTTTCCATCAGACCTTGTGGCGGTGCAGCGCGAGCCATCAGACCTTGCTTGTGGCGGTGCAGCGCGAGCCATCAGCCTTGCTTGTGGCGGTGCAGCGCGAGCCATCAGACCTTGCTTGTGGCGGTGCAGCTCGAGCCATCAGACCTTGCTTGTGGCGGTGCAGCGCGAGCCATCAGACCTTGCTTGTGGCGATGCAGCGCGAGCCATCAGACCTTGCTCGGGCGGTGCAGCGCGAGCCATCAGACCTTGTGGCGGTGCAGCGCGAGCGGGGCGAGCGAGACCGGCGGCACGCGCAGGTGCCACTGGCCGGCAAAGATGGCAGCGCCGACAAAGTTGCCGAGGAGGCAGGGCACGAGGTTGCGAACACAAATATCGAGCGCCGAGAGGGGCGCGCCAGCGAAACTTCCGGCCGGGAGGAAGAACATGTTCGCCACCGAGTGCTCCAGCCCCATGATTACAAAGGCGGAGATGGGCGGCCACAGCATGGCCATCTTGCCAGGCATGGTCTCGGCCATGGAGGCCTGGAAGACCGCGAGGTTCACCAGCCAGTTTGCACCAATGGCCTTGATGAAAACCACGGAGGCCGACATGCTCGTCTTCTTGGCCGCGATGCGCATCACGTCCTCGCGGTCCACCACCTCACACGCCACCGCCGCATATGCCACCAGCACGCATGCAATCAGGTTGCCTACCATCGACACCGACACAAGGTGCACCAGATTGTGCCACTTCTCGCGCTTGCTCCGGCGCGCGTCCATGGAGACCAACGGCAGCAAGCCGTACAGCATGTTGCTCGTGAGCAGGTCCGACCCGCTCATGATCACGAACGAAAGCCCAACGGGGAAGAGCAGCGCCGCCACCACATAGTTCAGGAGCCACACCGTGCGCACGTACACAACGCCGCCAAAGGCGATGTACGCGCCACCGTACAGCGCAGACCCCAGCAGCGCCGACAGCGGCCGCCGCCCGCGGTCCAGTCCGCGCTCGTTCAACGTCACGAAGGCGCGTGCCTGTGGCCCAAGCTTCGCGTTGGCAGCCGCGGCCGCCGCCGCCAGCGCCAGCGCCGCCTCGGAGTCGCTCGCGGGCCCGTCGCCGGCGACGCCCAGGCCGCCGCCGCCGCTGCCCAGGCCGCTGGAGCCGACGTCGCCTGCCGAGGCCATCGTGGCGCCGCCCGCCGGCACCGCCCGCGCCCAGGCCGCCGCCGCCCCGTGCCGCCGCAGTCTCGGGCCTTCGCTTCAGGCTTTGCAGCCGCTGCGGCAGCGCCGGCCCTGCTCCGAGTCGAGGCCCGCCGCCGCGAGCAGGACCCTGACATCGCCCACTCTTCAGTGATGGCATCACCGGCTCGCGGGTCTCGCAGCACATCGAGCACATCGCCGCCGCGCATCGCGGCGCGGGCAAGACCTAGGGCCAGCTCGAACTGCACTGGCTGGCAGGCAGGGGACGGCAAGTAGCTGCCCAAGGCCACGTGCGCGCCGGGTTGGCAAGGCAAGGCGAGGCGAGGCGTGCCGTGCCTTTTGCCTTGGTTGGTCTGCTTGCTCGAGGCTTGAGCGCCATGTTTGCGTGCCTGTGTCACTCTCTGCGTGGAGCGATTCAACAACGCTCCCAAGGCAGGCCGGTGCCACGCTAGCCTCAGGTCTGACAGGTCAGTACGCTTGCGGCCTTTCCTCTCCGACGCGCAGTCCTGGGCTAGGGGGCGTCGCGCCGCTTCTGGCCGACCTCACCGTGCCCTCCTCATCCGCATCCTGCGCCGCCTGTGGCAGCGCAGGCAGTTCGGCAACGCGCGGAGGGCAGGAAAAACAGGATGCGCGCGCCGCTGGTGGAGCTCGTGCGGGCCGCCGTGCGGCCCTTCCGCACGGCAGGAACCTCGCTGTACCTGGCGGGCCGCGCGGGCACCTCGGCAGGGGCGCAGGCCAGCGTGCAGAGGTCGCAAGCCAAGGCGCTGCTGCCCGGCACTTCGTGGGCCGTGAACGAGGGCGAGCACTGGCTCGTGGTCGGGCCCAACGGGTGCGGCAAGAGTAGGTTGGGAGCGCAGCTCGAGCTGGCCAGCTAGCCGGAGCAAGGAGCGTCGGGACTTGTCTTGAGGAGGTCGAATTGCTGACGTCGACTGCCGCGCATCACGCGTTGAGCTCCCTCCCCAGGCACGCTCGCCCTGGCGCTGCGCAACGGGGCGCAGATCCTCGGCGGCCACGTGCGCCACCGCGAGGACTGCACGCCGCGAGACATCGCGTACGTCTCGCTGCGCACCAGCGACGTCAAGCTCGCCGAGACGGCGCGCAAGGTGCAGGAGGTGGGCTACTGGGACCGTCTCAAGCACGATGACCTGCACGTGGACCGCCTTGTGGACGCGACTGCCGTCGAAAAGCATGAGCAGCTGGCCGCGCTCGGCGTCGCCGACCTGCTCGACCGCCACGTGCTTGAGCTGTCCACAGGTCAGCTGCGAAAGATTTGCATCGCGCAGGAGCTGCTCAAGAAGCCGCGCATCTGCATCTTCGACGAGCCTTTTGATGGCCTCGACGAGGACTCGCGCCGCTCACTTGCGGCGCTCCTCGCGCAGCCGGGGCCCACGCAGACCATCCTCATCTCACACCGCCTCGCCGAGGTCGAACTTGTGCCCGGCATCACGCACGTCATGCTGATCGGCGATGACAACCGCGTGCACCGCATGGGCCGCAAGGAGGACGTCCTCAGTCAGGACATGCTGCGTCACTTGGACCATGCCACCGCCGCCGCCGCGCCGGGGGCTTCCGCCGCCGCAGCGGGCGCGCCCACGGCGGATGCCGAGAGTGCCGAGCGGGTGTTGCGCGAGCGCGTCAATGCGCTGCTGGGCCGTGGCGCCGCAGGGGCGGAGGCCGCGGCCGCGGCCGCGGCTGCCTCACCGGACGCCCCCCCCATCGTGCACATGCAGGATGTCTCCGTCAAGTTCGGCGACAAGATCATCTTGCGCGACCTGACCTGGGACGTCAAGCCCGGCCAGCACTGGAGCGTGGAGGGGCCCAACGGGTGCGGTGTACGTTGCTCCAGCCTGCACAACTTTGCGAGCGAGCGAGCGAGCGAGCGAGCTCTTCTGATTTTCTCACACGTATTCTCGACGCAGAAATCCATGTTGCTCGGCCTAATCACGGGCGACGTGGCGCAGGTCTTCAACAACAAGATCGAGCTCTTTGGCTCGCCGCGTAGCAGCATGTCGCTCGAGGTTCTGCGCCGACGCATCGGTCTAGTGTCTGCCAAGATGCAGACTCAGTTCCAGCGCTCCCATCAGACTGTGCTGCGCGCCATCTGCACGGGCTACTTTAGCATCATCGGTGGCCCCTGCCCGCCTTGCACGTAGGTTTGCTTGCCGGCTGAGCCCCCCCCCTTCCCCCAAATGTCCTCGCCCGCACACAGAGACACACAAGTGAACGGCTGGCCGACTAACTCAACTCCACTGTCCTATGCAGCGAGGAGCAGGAAGCACACGCTCGCGCATGGGCCGATTGCCTGGGTCTCTCGCCCTTGCTGGATCGACGCTTCACGTCGCTCTCGCAGGGCCAGCAGCGTCTGACACTCATCTGTCGCGCGCTGGCTGCTGGGCCGCCCGAGCTGCTGCTCCTGGACGAGCCCTTTCACGGCCTCGACGCCGCGGTGCGCAGTCGCATGCTTACCGTGCTTGACTGCGTCCGCCACCGGACCACCTTGGTGCTCGTCACGCACCACGCCGACGAGCGCCCGGCATTTGTGCGCAACCGGATGCTACTTTCGCCGGGCGAAGCTCCCAAGCTCCTACAGGCATGATGTGAGCCAAGAGAAGACATGTCACTCGTTGTGCGCAGCCGGATGCTACTTTCGCCGGACGAGGCTCCCAAGCTCCTACAGGCATGCGATGAGCCCGAGAGATGACATGCCACTCTCGCCCCGTCTCCCTACCCTCACGTAAAGTTTCCTTAGTTGGATGGAATACCATCCACAGGGCACAGTCATTTCAATTTTGCTTTACATGTCAGTCAGCGATGCTCATGCGCAGGACCAGGGCGTGCAGCTCCTCCGCCTCAAGCGCTCTCAACCCGCGCAGCTCAGTGTGCGCCGGTAGCTCGTACTCCTCTTCACCAGAGCTGCGCATCAGCGCCACATCGAGGGTGGCATTGGCGCTCGGGTCCACTGCCGCGACGACGTCAAGCCAAATGGCGTCCGGGAACCGCGCTGCAATGGCATCCAAGGCGCACAACGCGGGATCCTTGAGGTCGGGCTCCGCAAGAAGCGGGGCCGCGAGCCGGGCGAGCGTCGCAGGGACCTCGCGACGAAAAGCGGCGCTCGATCGGAGCATCGTGACGGCCTTTGCGCTGCAAGCTAAGACGCTTCGCGCCAGGTCCACGTCGTGGCGGCGGCGACGCCGCAAGACGGCCTCCGGCCGCGTCGCGTCCTCCAAGACGCGGACTGCAACGCGCCACGGACCGTTGCGCAGGAAGCGCTGGTCCATGAAGTCGGGTGCTAGGCCGAGACACTCCTCGACGACAGCAAAGGCGGCGCCGAGGACCGCTGCCGCCGGCTCGCGCTCCAGGCTCGCCTCGACGCCAGTCCACGCCTGGTGGATCATGGGCAGCAGCTCTTCGCGGTTCCCGCGCAGGACGCGCAGCCCAAGCGCCACCACGTCGAGGGCACGCCTGCGCACTGCGAGGTCCTCGTGCTGCGTGAAGAAGCGCGCGTGCAAAAGGACGGCCTTTGCGGACCTCTCTTCAAAGGTGAGCGCCTGCTTGGCTGCCTCCACCTCGGCTGCAGCCTCCGCCTCCGCCTCGGTCGCCGCCGCGTTCTCGGCCTCGGCCTCGTCTTCGTCCCTGCTGTCCCTATCGTCGCTGTCGTCGAGCGGCAGCGGGGATCGTTGGAAGGCGCTGCGTGCGCTCTCGAACTCTTGCACCAAGACGTCGAGCGCGTTTTCGTCGGGAGCGCCGTCAGAAGGCAAGGCGCTCGCCGCGTCGCGCTGCACGTCCAGCACGCGCAGGACAGCGAGCAAAACCAGCAACAGACGGCCGGCGAGGTCCGCGTCCCAGGCGTTAGCCGCTCGCATCTGCAGCGCCGCCAACACGGCGTCGAGCATGTCGCGCAAGAAGGGTTGCAGCGCGGGCGGGAGCGCGGCCTCCTGCAGGATGCGCAGCAGCGTGCAAAGGATGGCGGGCGTCTGCGGAAATGCGGCCAGGTCCTCGAGCCAGACCAGCGCGGCGTCCAGCAGGTAGTCGAGGTTCTCCTGCACGAGCTGCAGCCTGTCTTCGTAGCTACATGCCGCCGCGAGGTAGCCGAGAGCGGCCAGCGCGGAGTCCGCAATGACTGCGTGCTCGCTCGACGCGTGCACGAGGATTGGAAAGAGCGCGGCGACGAGCCCGCGCCTGGCCTCGGCCTGCGACTGACGCGCAAAGGCAACGGCGAGCGCCTCGAGCTGCAGCGAGACGAGTAGACGGGCCGGCGCGCGAGCCACGGGCGCGGCCCGCGAGAGCACGTCGACCAGCTCCCGCACACAAGCCCCTCGCAGGTCCGAGGCGAGGCGCTCGCTGCCTGCGAGGCGCGTGAGCAGGAAGCAGGCCTCGTGGGCGTCGCCCCGTGCACCGGTCTGCGCGCGGTCGCAGAGGTCCGTGAAGAGCGCACGCTGCGCAGCCGGTGCGGCAAAGAGCGCATCCAGCATGCGCAGGAACGCGGCGCGCGTGAGGTGCTCTTGAAAGTGCGCAAACCTGCGCACGGGAAATCCGGCCTCGTGCGGGCCGGATTCGAGCACGCGCTCGTCCGCGTCCTTGATCAGCTCTGCAACGCTCAGGAGCGGTGCGAGCGGCGACCAGGCGTCCACGATCACCTGAAGGCGCTCGTGGCCCACGGCGCGAATGAGCGCCTCGCAGGTGGCAAGTCGGTGTCGGAAGGCGGCCTCAGAACCGGAGCGCGCGTCGCGCGGCAGCTTGCGCAGCGCGTCGCGAAGGCAGTCGTCCAACGCGGGTGCCACGAGCGCGGACCAGATGCCCTCGGCAGCCGGGTCCCCATCCAAATGGCTCGCCAAGCGCAGGTGACGCTCGCAGGCGGCACGTTCCGCAGAAGCCAGCGCCGCGGTCTCGCTGTCTTCGCTCACCTCCATGGTGATGAGGATTTCCACGAGCGAGGCGAGCAGCGTACGCCGGCCCGCGTTCTGCGGCGAGTTGTCCACGATGGTGCGCGAGCAGTGTTGTAGGCCCTCGGACGCCAGGCGCACCAGGCTCTGCTGCGCCGCACGGCTGCCGGGCCCGCTCACGTGCTCGTGCGCCAAGACGGCGCGAAGCATGAGGTCCAGCCGCGCGCATGCCTCAGCGAGCGCGCGTCGCCGCCGCCGTGCGTGCCGCGCGCAAACGAAGGCAGCCCACGTGCGGCTTTCGTTGATGTTCCTCACGCCAGTCGCCGTGGCGCCGTCCGTCTCGTCTTCCGCCTCGGGCTCCACGTCCAAGGGACGCGCATCCGACAACACGCACCAGATGGACGGCGCCCAGGCGTCCAGGGCAGCCGCACGCACCGTGGACCCCGACTTGAAGTCCTCCATGACAATCTTGCCCAGCGCTCCCGAAACGCCCGGCAGCACATTCTGCACGGCGGCGGCGCGCACCGCGCCGGCGCCCACGAGCAGCGCTTTGACCGCCTCCAGACACTGCACGCGCAAAGGCCGCGCTCGCTCGCGCTTCGCCGTGTCCAGCAGCCGCATGAGCGCATGCACGTAGAGTCCGTGCATCATATCGGGCTGGTGCGGCTGCTTTTGCTCGCCGGCGCTAGCGAGCGCGTCCCAGGTTGCGCAGGGACCAGGCACCGGCAGCGAGGCCTGCAGCACGCTCACAGCGGCCTGCACGAGCTCTTCGCTCAGCCGAGCCTCCACGCCAGCCAGCGCGGCGTCCAGCGCCTGCACGACCACGTCGGGCCGGCCGGCCAGGAAGTCCGCACCGCACCGCGTGAGAAGCGTCGCCGTGCAGTCGAGCAGCGCGATCCACGGCCGCTCGCTCCATTGCAAGTGCTGCTGCTGCTGCTGCTGCTGCTGCTGCTGCTGCTGCTGCTGCTGCTGCTGCTGCTGCTGCTGCTGCTGCTGCTGCTGCTGCTGCTGCTGCTGCTGCTGCTGCTGCTGCTGCTGCTGCTGGCCGCCTCCGAGCAGCGACGGCAGCGCCTTGAACAGCGGCAGCAGCACGAACTCCGCGCTCGCACGCAGCTCCTGCGCTGGCACCTTGCACGCGGCGCTCGCCAGCGCCTCGCATGCGGCCTCCATGGCGTCTGGGCCCGCTCCGGAGCCAACGGCCTCGGGTGCTGCCTCCGCGGCGGCGCGCGCCCCGGCGCGCGCGCACACGAGCCGCATCAGCTCCACGCACGCCGGTCGCAGCGCCTCCATCGTCGAGAGTTGTTGTTCTGCCCTGCCTGCCGGGCGCAGTGGCCGGCCAGAAAAGAGGCGAGCGACTCGCGGGTGAGGGCGAGACGGACAAAAAGATGACAAGGACGCAAGAACTTCACGGCGAAGCTGGCAGCCGCGCACTGCAGCCAGACCTTGAGCCGGTTGTGTATGCTACCATGGTACAGCCAAAGATTGCTCCGATCTATTCGTCAATTGAACATCGCCATTTCTGAGCTTGGTGCAGGCCGTAATTGCAGAGACCGTCACACAGACCAAAACAAGATGCAGATGCACGCGTCTACTTCGGAACCCCACATGCGTAGCTCTCTGGCGCTCTCTGGCTTATGGAACAGCGTCATGGTGATCGTTACCACAACCTCGGGTGCCTTGGAGAGACGAGGCCCGGACTCGAACGAGAACCGAGGAAAGGATCTACGCCGAGGCAGCCACAACATTGCGAAGCAGAACACAATGCAGATCACATGATAATGTCCAGCGAACGGTCTTGCGCCACAGCAGCAAAGTGCTCGTCGTCGCGAGCCGTCCAGCGACGAAGGCGGCAGGCCGCGCCCTGATGGTACACGTAAAATGCGAGCGCCGTTTCAAGCTCAGCGACTCTGCGCAGGGTCGTGTCGTCAGCATCGCCTGCGTCGTCGACTGGCGCCAATGCAACCTACCTGGCCTTGTCCACGCGCACGGTGGCGACATTGTAGCGCATGTCCACCTCCTCCACGAAGCAGGGAAAGTTCGCGCTGCCCTTCTTCCCGTAAAAGGACAGCAGCGCCGCGAGGATGACGGTGGTCACCACCTTGGCGTCCACCACCTCCTCGCGCGCCTCGCCGCCTTGCTGCTGCACTCGCCGCAGCTCCCTGTCGCGCTTGAGCGCCTCGTCAGCCTCCTCCGCCTCCTGGCCGCCGCCGCCGCCATCGCCGCCTCGGTCCCAGCACGCACAACCGCAGACGCAGGCGCTCCATGGCGGCGCGAGGCAGCTGGGAGCTCCGCGCCGCCGCGAGCCCGCCCGCCCGCCCGCCCGCGCGCCCGCTGCCCGCGCGCCCGCTGCCCGCGCGCGGCGCCAGTGGGTTGGGGTCCTGCGCGCGCGCGCTTGGCGCCATGCAGGAGGGCGCGGCACGGGTGGCGCGCGGGGCCCGGCAGAGCAGAGCAGAACCGCTGGTCCTGCGCGCGCGCGCGGCGGCGGCGGCGGCGGCGGCGGCGGCGCGATGGGCAAGGCGCGGCGCACCAAGGGGCAGCGCAACGCGCGGCGGCGCGCGGCGGCCGCGGGCGCGGCGGGCGGCGGCGGCGCGGGCGGCGCGGGCGGCGCGGGCGAGGATGGCGCGGGCGGCGCGGCGGGGGCGCGGCGCGGCGGCGCAGGGCGCGCAGCGCGGCAGGAGGCCGTGGCCGTGGTCAAGTCGCTGCAGGCGGGCGACACGCAGCAGCGCGTGCAGGCGCTGATTGCGCTGGGCGGGATTTTTGAAGCCGGCCCGGACAAGGCGCAGGAGCAGAGCGAGGTCTTTGAGGTGCTGCACCGCGCCGGCGCGCTGCCGGCCTTCGTGGCACGGCTCACGGACAGCGACGTGTCGGTGCGGCATCTGACCAGCGGCGTGCTGTGCAACATGTGTCGCGC
Source organism: Thraustochytrium sp. TN22 (assembly GCA_013306675.1). Taxonomy (NCBI): domain Eukaryota; class Bigyra; order Thraustochytrida; family Thraustochytriidae; genus Thraustochytrium; species Thraustochytrium sp. TN22. Next base: position 94,715 of record JABLUY010000059.1, read on the forward strand.
CGGCGGCAGCGAGGTGGCGGACCGCCTGGTCAAGGCTGGCATCCACACGGGCGCCATTGCGCTGGCGCGCCGCGCGCTGCCAGAGGACGCCGGCCCGCGCGAGGAGGCACTGCAGACGCGCATCCGCGCGCTCGACCTGCTCACGGAGCTCTGCGTATCGTCCGCCTCGGCGCTCGGCGCGCTGCAGGACCTCGACGGCACCACCTTCGCCTCGGTGGCGTCGCTGCTGCGGCTGCCGGCCGGCGAGGCACCGCCGCAGGTCGCGGCGGAGACCATCGAGGGCGCGGCGCGCCTGCTCAACGTGGCTCTTGAGGGCAACCCGGCGCTGGCTGGCTGCGTGGCCAGCAGCGCTGACGCCAGCGGGGCACTCGCAGCGTTTTGCAGCGAGCCGGCCGCAGGTTCGGCCGTCGCCGAAGGCGGCGACACGGACCTGGCCAAGACGTGCGCGCTCTCGCACGCGCGCGCCTCCATGCACGCTGCGTCGGCGCTCCTGGCCGTGGCGGCCGCCGCTGGCGCGGCCAAGGGTGCGTCCGCAGAGGCGCAGCAGGCGCCGGCCAAGGCATTTGCACGGCTGCTGGACCTGGCGCGCGAGGTGCTCGACATGAACGAGGTGGACACCGAGACAGCCTCCCTGGTGCTCGAGGTGGTGACAAGCTGCTGCGCGCTGGACGCGGAGGAATCGGAGGCCAGCGGCGCGGGCGGCGCCCGCTGGAAGCACGAGCTGGCGCTGCGCCGCGCGTGCGCCGACGCCGTGACGCTCGACCCGATCGCGCAGCGCTGCGCGCTCATCATCAAGGGTAGCGCCGAGGCGCTCGACTCGGCCGTTGCCCAGGAGCTCGCGCCGCGCGCTTGCGGATTGTTGGACAATCTCGTGCAGAACGCGAGCTTGGACCGCGTCGCGGCGCTCGACCCGCAGGGCATGTGGGACGCCACGCACGCCGTGCTGCTCACGGCGCTGCGTGCCGCGCATGAGCAGGGCGACCAGCTCGCCTCGGCGCTCGAGGAGCTCACCTCCATGCTCACTGCCTTCCTCTGGTCGCTCGTGCGCCGCGTCAAGTCGTCTCACGAGGAGGCGCCCAAGCAGGCGCTTGCCTGGAAGCCCTCGCCCGCCCAGCTCGAGGAGATCATGCAGTTGCTGCAGACGGACCTCAACGCTTCGGCGCGCACCAACCTGCTCGGCCTGCTCGGCGTCCTCGGCTCTGATGCCGCGGCGTGGGACGAGGCCACCCTTCACAAGTTTGGCGCCGCTCTCCTCGGCTCCGTCACGGATGCTTCCATACTGGCAGCGGTGCAGGCCATCGACTCTTCCATCGACATGTTTGCCGCAGACGAGCTCCACCCACTCTTTATGTCCTTGAACGGGCTCGAGGTCCTCCGCTCCGCCGTTCCGCGCCTCAAGGTCACGCTCATGGACAAGGACGCGCGCATCGACGCGCCGGCCGTGGCCCTGGTGCTTGGCAACCTGGAGGACTTTGTGCAGTACAAGATGGATGCGTAGTCGCATGTCCAATTCGAACTCGTAGATAACTAAGTTACACCGTGGAAAAGGCGAAAGACGATGCGTTATTTGAGTCAAAGCGAGTGAGAGGACAGAATGTTATGGAAGACAAAAAGGGTGGGGGTGGGGGGTGGGGGGTGATGCACGCAGCATCTTTACATGAGCGCACAGGCCTTGGAGCCGCCGTCAGCCTTGGCCTGAAAGGTGTGTGAAGCCTCGAGCGTTTTGTTCTTGCTAGTGAGGTCCTGGATGTCGTCCTCACGACGCGTGAGCTCCTTGGTGAGCTGAGACACCCGGTCCTCGAGCTCCTTGCGCGCCTGCTCGGCGGCCGACGTCTTGGATTCGGCCTCAAGGAGGCGGGCCTGCGTCTGCGCGAGCTGCGCCTCGAGGCGGACCAGGGCGCTTGTGCTGTCCTCGTCACCCGTGCCGGCTTCCTCACCTCCCGGGCCGGTAGCGCTCGGTTCGTGGCCGGAGCGGTCCTCCTGGCCGTCCTCACCACCGCCGATGCGGCGCACCGAGGAGGCGAAGGCGACGGACTTGCTGCCCGAGGCGTGTGGAGAGATGACCTCGTCCGTCGGGCTTGTAGGCGAGGCGAGGCCGGAGGGCGCAGCGGGCTCTGCGGCCAGTGTTCCCCAAACCTGGAACTCGAGAGGCTGGTTCTGAATGTAGGAGACAAAGGCATCGTCGACCCTGACGGAAAAGCGGTCCACGTGCTCGAAGCGTGGGTTGATGGTGTTCGACTCGCACGATGGCGTGCGGTGCGCCTCCAGGTTGAAAAACTTGTAGGAGACAGCGAGGTTGTTGCACAGTTTCTTTGGCAGGCCCTCGGCGGCGTGCACAGTGACGGCGACGCGGAGGTCGGTGCCTTGGATGTCGGCGAGCGTGGTCTCCTCCTCGGTGTCGAAGCGTTCGAGCGCTTCAATCTGCTTGTCGTCGAGCGACACGGACACGTGCAGCGCGCCGTCGGTCTTGCCCTGGAACTGAATCACCGGCGGCGTGTCGTCAATGTTGATGAAGAATCCGAGCGGCGCCAGCATGACATAGGCCTTGCCAATGAGCTGCTCCTCGGGCGGGTCGTAGAATGGATCGTACTCCTGACCGTAAATCTCGTCCACCTCCGCCATGTCGCGGCCCGCGGCCACAAAATCCTCGTACATCTCACGCATGAGGAAGAGGCGGTTGACGAACTTCTCCAGAGACCAAACATTGGGAATGTCTTCGTCGCCAGTGCAGACGCGGATCCACACGGTGGTCTCCATGGCGTTGGCGATGGCGTCCGCGTCGGCAGAGTCGGCCGCCGCCGCGGCCTCGGCTGCCGTAGCGACGAGCTGCAGGCCAAAGGTCTTGCCTTTGCCGAGCTCGTCGGCAATGGCGTTCGCCTCCGAGACAAGCGGGAGAGTGGAGAGGATCTCCTTCTCGAGGACGGCGTTCTTGCGGCGCTCACTCTCGCGCTGCGCGTGAAGGCGCTGCGTCGTGTCAATCTGTTCCTGCAGCTTGGCCTGCAGAGCGCGCTGATCCGCCATCATGCGCTCACGCTCCGCGTCCGTGGCCGCGCGCGCCTCCTCCTCGGCGCGCCGGCGCTCCTCCGCCATTTGTGCCTCCAACGCGCGCACCTTGTCCTGCATGGCACGAGCCTCGCTCTCGGCGCGCTCGCGCGCCTCGCGCTCGCCCTCGGTGAGCGTCGTCATCTGCTGCTCGTTCAGCTCCAGCATGGCCCCGTCCCACGAGTGCTTGGCCAGGAGCGCCTCCTTGTCGGTCTGCGCATAGCCGCCCGGGCAGGCGGCAGGCACGACGCAGAGGAAGACGTAGTTGTTGCCGATCACGAGACGGTCTCCGTGCGCTAGCTTGACTGAGGTGGCCTGAGGCACCGGCTTACCGTTCACGAAGACCTTGGCTCCGGCGCAGGCCTCGAGCGTGAGGTCGTCGCCCATGCGTGCCACCGTGCAGTGCTCCTTCTGAATGCTCAGGCCGCTGAGCACGATGGTCTGCGGCGAGGGCGCGTCGGCGCGGCCCAGGCGCGCCAGGCCCTCCTCGAAGAAGTAGGTCAGCACGCCGGACATGAGCGGGTCTTGGTTCAAATTCATGATGTGTGGCGTGTGGCGCGCCTTGTCCTGATCTGTGCCCATGCCGAGCTTGGCCAACGCCGCGTCGCGCTGCTCCATGTGGTCGTGCGACTCCTTGAGGCGCTCCTCCCACGGTCGCTCCGACTCGCGCAGCAGGCGCTCGTTCTCTGTCATCTCCTCACGGATGCGGCGCACCTCGGCGGTACCAGGGCGGCTCGCCTCCTCGCCCGCCCCGCCGACCGTGCCCTGGGCAAGCATGCGCTTGAGCTCCTCGATCTCCTCCTTGAGGCCACGGATCAGCTTCTGGTTTGGGTCCTCGTTTACGACGGCCTGGTTCTTGATCTGCTTGGCGCGGTCCGCGTACCGCAGCGTGCTGAGCGTCTCATCGTAGTTGACGCAGGACGGGCTGATGGCCGCGATCATCACGGTCTTGGCGTTTCCTCCCAGCGAGTTCTTGAGCAGGTGTGTCAGCACCGAGTCGCGGTACGGCACCAGCACGTTCTTCTTCTTGGCGTTGGTGGCGCGCTCTGCGAGCGCCGAAATGACGTTGCCCAGCGCGGAGAGGCTCTGATTGATGGCGCAGCCCTCCTTGAGGCGGTCGCCGCTCGCGCCCGTGCGGTCGGCGCGCTCGCTGCCGGCCAAGTCGATCAGGCTGATCGTGGACACCTTGTCCATGGCCTTGCCGGCGTCCTTGTCCACGGTCGTTTGCGTCACGATCACCTGGAAGATGGTGTGCGCGCGCGAGGAGGTCGCATTCATGGCCGTGGCGGCTACCGTCCGTGCGCGCGTGCCGGCCTCCATCGCCTTGGAGATCTCCTCGTAGCTGCCCACGGCGCTCTTGGTGAGGTTCTGCACGTACGGCCCGGTTTTGGGGTGGTCGCGCACCTTGAGCCCCTTGGCATCGCCCTCGGTCGGGTTGAAAAGGTCGCGCACCTTCTCGTTGTAGATCTCCAGCATGCTCGCCTCCACCTTGAAGGTGGTGTCCGGGTTCCCGTTCTCCATGATGCGCTCGAAGATCTGTCTGCATGCGCGCGGCACGATGCCCTCGGCGCCCGGGTACCCAATCATCGAGTGCGACTTGCCGGCGCCCGTCTGGCCGTACGCGAACAGGCTCACGTTGAAGCCCTTCCACGCATTGTCCAGCACGTCTACGCCCAGGTCCTGCCACACCGTCTCTTGGGACGCGTGCTCCGGGTCATCTTCCGGCACGAACGAGTTGTACGAGAAGTCGAAGGTGTACGTCTTCTCCGTGCCCGTGTCTGGGTTCGTGATGAAGGTCTGCTGCGTCGCCCTGTCCATGCGAATGATGTTGCGCACGCCCTTGGCCTTCTCATACTCATGGATGAACGGCCGCACGCGAACCGCGACGCGCACCGCCTCCGCCATCCTGTTGCTGGCCGGCCTCGACGCGGCTTGCGGACCGTCGTCGCGACGGACCTGCCGGCCGGCAGAGCCGAGCTCCACGAATGGATGCACGCCGCCCCTGCCTGATGTGAGTGCGCGCGGCATCAATGCGCGCGCCGCACGGGCCGTAACGTGCATAAACCTAGAGAGGGGCACGTTACGCGCCGTGCCTTGCTGCTGCGTCGTTGCTTTCCACGCAGTGTCCGCCCCGTTGCCCCGGAAGAATCGCCCGGTGCTCCCCTAGACCGCCGTGGGAGGCAGCATGCGAGTCTAGGAGAGCCTTGACGTGTCCAGGTTCAGGTCGCGGCCGATGATTCGCTGCGCAAGGCCACGCACCCTGCCCCCCTCCCCGAGCCGCAGAACCCCTTCCAGTGATCCGGGTAACGCCTTCGGTCCCGGCCGAGCTCGGCGCGCGAATCGAGCTGGGGAGCCAGCCAGCCGGCGGCGCGCGGGAGAGCGGGCAGTCGGGCAACGCGGGGGTGGAGGCGGATAGAGCGCCGTAGAGGCGGGCGGGCATTCAGTCCCTTCTTCAAGTTCTTCTCGCGGCGCCGTGCCGCGCAGCGAGATGGCCGCGCAAAGCGGCGCCATGGTTGCGACGGCGGCGGCGGCGGCGGCGGCAGCGCAGCAGCAGCAGCAGCAGCAGCAGCGGCCGGTCTATGTGGTCGTGCAGCCGCAGGCTCCAGCGTCGCCACATGCCACTCTCGGCGAGCGGCTCGTGCAGTTGACAGGCCTCGCTGGGTACACGCTTGCCGGATATCGAACGTTCAAGCTCTTGCACGAGCGCAGGCTGCAACGCGTGCTGCTTCGGTGCTGGTGCTCGCTTGGCGTGCTGCACTATGCAGCGACCTGGGTGCCGCGGCTCCGGGTGATGGAGTCCCTCCTTGCGCTGCGGTTTGCGAGTTTTCTCTGCAGCCAGGAGCGCGAGGCGCCGGGCGCGGAGGCGACACGCGACGAAGAGGCGGACCGCGCCCTCGCGCCCGCGGTCTTTGACTACGTCTACGACATGATGGCGTCGCGCTGCTGCAAGCTCTTCGACCACCTCGTGATGCGCGTGCACAGCAAGCTCCTGGACGGGGCGCGCATCCTGCTCATTGGGGTCATTTCGAAGGTGCTCAACCTGCTCACAGCCAAGCAGTTGCACGACTTCAGACGCACGCTTACCGTCTCGCTCTCGCTACTCGAGCAGGAGCGCGCAGCGCGCAGGGGTCTTGGCGAGGAGGAGGACGTGGGGGAGCACGTGAGTCTGGCCAGCGGCGCCAGCATACCGACCGCGCGCCCTCTGCTCTGCATGACCTTCGAGCACCACGAGCACCGCGAGCTGCAACTAGAAGGGAAGCATTACGAAGACCACGCAGGCGTCCGCGTGACCAAAATTCTCGACACCAGCAACGTGTGTGAGGTCGATGACGAGGATGACGACGAATATCTCGATGATCATATATGCGAGATGAAGGAGGACGTCGACCCGGAGCTGTGCGCGTCGCGCAGGCCAGTCTTCGGCCGCCAAAAGTCCTTTCCCAGACAAAAGTTCGTCGAAGTCCCGCAGGATGATGATGATGAAGTGATGAGCGACCAGGGCGACAACCAGGAGAATCACGCGACTCAGGCAGCCTTTTACGCCGCCGTCTCTCAAGAGCAGGCCACCTACCTCGAGGAGGGCCAGATTTCCGGCATGCTCTGAGGTGTGATTGAAAGCTGACGTGAAAAGTGATTTTGTGATTGAATGTGAGACGGACGAACGTGCAAGCTCTTGCCGCCACCGGCGAAGCAAGAGGCGCCATAAACCAAATCAGAGTCAGCGCCAACATCCATGCATGCAACTAACAAGCTATCGCAGTGTGAAGAGTGTACAGCCAGCCAAAGACAGGAAATCAAAATCAGGGGTGGGTGGGTGGGTTGGGAGCAGAAGAAGAGGTTTGTCCCATCAGAAGCATCTTCAGGCGGCCTCGTCCGGGGCATCGGGCGGCCGGAGGATGGCAGCCTGGGGATGCGCCTCCTTGCCATCCTTCTGCAGATCGCGAAACTTGGCCTGGGCCGCCCGCGAGGCCTCGTCGCGCTGGAGCTGCTCCTGCAAGAGGTCAGTGTAATAGCCGAGGCCCTTGGCGCCAAGTCGAAAGAGCATGCCGGGCTTCGCGCCCTGAAAGGTCTCATAGGGACCGTCAAAGGCGCCCTTGTCAAGGTCCACGTGCGGCACGGAGGGGCCCTCAGCAACAGCAGTTGTGGCCGCGGCGAGCTCCTCATAGCCCTCCGTGCACATGTCGTTGAGGCCGAGGTCCTCATTGTCCTCGAAGGAGCGCTCGTAGAGCAACTCGGTGAGGCGCGGCTCGGGCTCGGGCGCCGTGGGGCTGTAGATGAAGGAGTTGGCGAGCGGGTCGCGGATGACGAGAGTGAAGTCCTCCTCGCCAGCGATCATACGCTCGAAGCGGTGCTCAAGCTCGGCGAAGCGGTCACGCGCGGCCTTGTCGGCCGAGTCGCCGGTCTGAAAGTCGGCGGCCTGACCCTCGAAGAGCGTCTCCTTGACGAGAGTCAGCAGACCCTCCACGGTGGTGTACATGCCGCCGAGAGAGCCCTGGGTCACCTCGATCTCCAGCTCCGGAAGCAGGACGCCGGCAGAGTTGCTCTTGACAACGTCGCGCTTCATGTCGTCCATCCACTCACGCGCGTCGCGGCTCTCGCGGGACGGCACAAAGAGCGAGAGCTCCTTGCCCTTGGCCGGGATCGCGCCGCCGCCCTTGACCTCGCTGGTGCGGTAGCCACACGAGTCGCTCGGGCAGTCGAACGCCATGATAACGATCTCCTGGAAGAAGGGGATGTCAGTGATGCAGGTCTTCGAGGTGCCCTCCGTGCCGCAGTTGGGGCAGTTGGACGGGATCTGGAAAACCTCCTTGTCCATGATGCGCGCCAGCGCCGCGTCTGTCTCAACCGGCTCACGATGGATGGTGGAGCCCTTGGGCGTCTGGAAGGTCTTGGCGAGCTCGGCGCGGCGCAGCTCCAGCGTGGCCTCGGCCTCGAGCTCCGTCTCGGTCTTGGTGGCCCCCGCGGCGGCCTCGTCACCGCCGTTCTCCTCGTCATACTCATAAGTCTCGAGCTGCAGGCCGAGCGCCTCGTTCTGCTCCTTCGAACGCACATAGCGGGTCACCACGAGGTTCGGGTCAGCGTGCGGCGCCTTGGGGTTCTCCAAGTACGAGTTCCCCGTGGGGTCGTCCAGCACGACGTGGCACGGGAACGAAAGGCCGCTGAGCAGCATGGCGAGACGTGCCACGAACTCGTCCACCTGCGCGGCCGTCTCGGGCGCTACGCGGCGGCGGTCCTCCTGGCTGTCCTGCAGCTGCTCGAGCGCCGTGTGCAGCACGCCCTCGATCGTGGTGAAGACACCCTTACCCTTGGGCACCTCCAGCTCCAGCTCCTCCAGGGTCAGCGTCGCATTGTCGCCCTTGACCAGCTGCCGCTGCAGGTCCGCCGCCGACTCCAGCCGCAGCCGGTGCCGTGTGCCGCGGTCCTGCACGCGGGACCCGCTCTGGATCTCGTTGTTCTTCCACCCGCAGTGCGGGCACCGAAAGCTCATGAGGATGATCTCCCTGAAGAACGGGATGTCCGTGAACAGCAGCCGCGTCTTGCCCTGCTTGTGGCAGTTCATGCACAGGCTGTCCAGCTCCGTCGGCGCGTCCTTGTCCACGTGCACCACATCGCCAATCTTCGGGTACAGCTCCTCGTCCTGCGCCGCCTGCGCCGCCTCCTGCTGCTCCTGCTGCTCCTGCTGCTGCTGCTGCTGCTGCTGCTGCTGCTGCTCCTCTGCGCCCATCTTGCCGCCGCTCTCGCCGCCCTTTCTCTCTCTCTCCTCGCTCTTTCTCGCTCGCTCGCCCGCTTCGCGCGCGATCGGGTCTGCCCGCCCGCCCGCCCGCCCGCCCGCGCCGCCCGCCCGCGCCGAGAGCCTCCGGAACTCCTGCGCCACCCGTGGCCCGCGCCGCGCTCGGCGCCACTTGCGCTGCCCTCACGCGCCGCGCGGCCAAGTGCGCTTTCGCGAAGGCCCAAGTTTGCCAACCCCACGCGGCCACTGTCAGGGCAAGAACAAGCTCCGAGCCACGGCGCCGTCACGGCCCGGGTCCGTTTCAAACAGCGGCAGAACGGCTGAACGGATGTTCCGGGAACGCGTTCTCATCCCGTTCCGCGGCGCTACAGTTGGGCGGCGGCGCCGCGGTACGAGCGCCTCACGTCAAGCTGGCAGGCAGACAGGTTTTGAATTCGAAGCGGCTCGCCGCGCGGCGCGGCAGCAGCTGCGCGCGGCGCCGCGCGACGCCTGCTGCCTGGAGCGGCGCGGCGCGGCGCGGCGCGCGCGTAGTCCCGGGGCGCGCCTGGCGTTCGTCGTGCATCCATCCGGGCCGCCTGCGCAGCGAGCGCGGCAGAGGGAAAAAGCGGAGCAGAACGGCGCGGCGCGGCGCAGCGCGCGGCACCCGGCGCGCGCGTCGCGTGCATGCGCGCGGGCGCCGGGCGGAACGGCGAGGCGAGGCGAGGCGCAGCGGACGGCGGTCGCAACGCGGCGCGCGAGGCGCGCCGCGGGCCAGGAGGATCTGCGGGGCCACCGCACGGGGCCTCTCTCGACCGCGCGCGGCGGCGCTGCGTCTGCGGAGCGGCGGCGCGCGCGCTCGTGCGGGCGCGCCATGGCGGACCCGCAGCTCGCACCAGCTGGCTCGCGCAGCCCGGACCTCATGGCCGGCCTTGACGAAGATCTCGACGCCGACCTGGACATGGATGAGGGGGAGGACGACGAAGAGGAGGAGGAGCTCGCGGAAGAGGACAAAGCCGAGGCTGCAAGCGGCAGCGCGGGCCGCGGCCGCAGCGCCGTCTCGCAGGAGGACTTGGAGTCCCTCAGCGATGACGACTGCCAGGCTGACGAAGGGCAGGATGCCCTCGGCTCCCCTGGTGCTGATGGTGGTTCTGGAGCTGAGGCCGGGGCCGGCTCTGGTGCTGGCACCGGCGCCGCTGGTGCAGGACCCGAGTCGCAAAGCGAGGTTGGCGAGACGCCTCGGCCCGTGCGCTTCAGGTATGACTTTGAGCTGAGCCAGGTCTCCTCGCAGTCGTCCGAGGAGCATGTCGGTTCCAAGCGCGCTGCGCTTTCGCCGGGCGGCGGTCTCTTGGACGAGGAGGTCTCCTGCAAGCGTCTGGCCGCGGCCCCGCGCGAGCCGCTGCGCCCACTCTCTGTCAACATGGCCAGCGACGATGGGCCGCGCTCGTCGCCTGGGCCACGCATCGCGGCGCTCTTCGACGATCTCGCGGGTGAGGATGCGGAGAATCGCGATTCAGCGGAACACGACGCACCAATCTCGCGCTCGAAGCGAGCCTCGCCCCATCACGACGCCGCCTCGCACATGAACAAGCTCCCTCGTTCTAGTGTGCACGAAAGTTCGCCTCACGAGAGTGAGCGCGCAACCGTGAGCAACGATGGCGACCGCGACCACGCTGCTGTACAAGAAGATCTGCAGTCGATCGCCGATCTCGCGCAGCACAGAGTGCGCAAGCCTGCCCCCAATGACCCGCAAAGCAGCATTGACGCTGTACAGAGCCTCTTTTCGACGAGTGGCGGCAAAGTTGTGAGCACCAAACGAGACGCTCTCCACAGGGCGGAAGCGTCCCTAGGCGGCGCAGGTAATCCGGGCACAGTGCAGAGCTTGTTTTCCACAGGTAGTGGCAAGGCGGTGAACATTGGCCGAGATGCGCTCGCCGCGGCTCGCCGCTCTCTCAAAAGCGACGCTGGACAGGTCGTCAACAGCGGAGCTGGCGAGTTGGAAAGCAATGCACGAATCGAGGTCGAGACGAAAGCCAAACGTGACTCCGAAGGTAAGACGCCAAGCAATCTCACAAGGAAAGAGCCAAGCGGTCTCAGAAGAAACGCACCAACGGTTAACAGCAGCGGGAACCACAACCCTGTGCCAAGCCTTTTCTCAACTGGCGGAGGCAAAACCGTACACGTCGACCGGGCCGCTCTCGATGCGGCGCATACCGCGTTGGGCGACAGCGAGTCGGCCAAGTCTGTGCCAAGCCTCTTTTCCACTGGCAGTGGCAAAACGGTAAACGTCAACCAGGCTGCTCTCGCTGCGGCGCAGGGCGTGCTCGACGGCACCACACGTGTCAGCGGGGCTACGTCGAGGACTGGCACCGACACGGATGGCTCCGTGGCGAGTCTATTCTCTACGGGCGGTGGCAAGGCGGTAAACATTAGCAGGGCTGCGCTCACTGCGGCGCAGCGCTCTCTAGGCGCTAGCGGTACGTCCGGTGGGACAAAGGACGGCACCGTGCCGAGCCTTCTCTCCACAGAAGGCGAAAGGGCTGTGGCGAGCAGCAGCGAGGAGGCTCTGGGAGCAGCACAGAGCTCTGTTGACGACACGGCCGCGCCGAGCTTGTTCTCGACTGGCGGCGGCAAGACGGTCAACATCAGCAAGACCGCTCTCGCCGCTGCGCAGAGCGCCCTCAACGATGAAGTTCCCGGCGGCGCGTCCATGTCGGGTGGCGGTTCTGCCCCAAGCCTGTTCTCGACCGGCGGCGGCAAGGCGGTCAACATTAGCAAGACCGCTCTCGCCGCTGCGCAGAGCGCCCTCAACGATGAAGTTCCCGGCGGCGCGTCCACGTCGGGTGGCGGTTCTGCCCCAAGCCTGTTCTCGACTGGCGGCGGCAAGACGGTCCACATCAGCAAGGCCGCTCTCGCCGCTGCGCAGAGCGCCCTCAACGATGACGTTCCCGGCGGCGCGTCCACGTCAGGTGGCGGTTCTGCCCCAAGCCTGTTCTCGACTGGCGGCGGCAAGGCTGTCAACATCAGCAAGGCCGCTCTCGCCGCTGCGCAGAGCGCCCTCAACGATGGCGTTCCCGGCGGCGCGTCCACGTCAGGTGGCGGTTCTGCCCCAAGCCTGTTCTCGACCGGCGGCGGCAAGGCGGTCAACATCAGCAAGACCGCTCTCGCCGCTGCGCAAAGCGCCCTCAACGATGACGTTCCCGGCGGCGCGTCCACGTCGAGTGGTGCGCCTGCCCCAAGCCTGTTCTCGACCGGCGGCGGCAAAGAGGTCAACATCAGCAAGACGGCCCTCGCCGCAGCGCAGCGAAGCCTGCACGCCGACAGCAACACAGCCAGCAATGCCAGTGCGCCGAGCTTGTTTTCTACAGGCGGCGGCAAGACGGTGAGCGTCAGCAGGGACGCGCTCGCTGCGGCGCAGGCGGCGCTGCACAGCGGGCCGAAAAGTGCGGCGCCGTGTTTAAACAGGGAGGCGCTCGCGACCGCGGCAGCGAGCAAGCCACAAGCGGGCGGCGGCGCGCGAACGCCTGCTCGAGCCTTGGCACCTCAGCTGCGTGCCAAGGCGAAGCCGCAGAGTGAGGTAAGGAGAACGAGGCCTCGCGGGTTCACGACTCCGTACAAGAAGGGCGCAGCCCCCGCGCTTGCAGCAGCTGCGAGCGCGCCGGCCAAGTTGCGTAGCGCCAAAATCCTGAAGGGGTCGCTGGAGGTGGTCTCGGCCGTGCGAGGCGCCCGGCGGCAGAAGCTGGATGAGATGGCTGGCTGCATCATGCGACGACGACCCACGGCTGCAGAATTGAGGGAGATCGCGGTGGAGCTCGGGACGCCCTCATGGCTGCTGGCGGTCACGAGCAGCTCGGCGTCGTGTGTCAAATTCGACGAGGCGTCGGGTGAGCCGGTGGCACTTGCGCCAGCAGCATGGAGCGAAGGCACGTCGGACGTGGCTCGGCGGCTGTTGCTGGCGCAATATGAGGGCGTGGATGAGCGGCAGGCGAGCGCCGCGTGGGTAGCCAACCACTACCGCTGGATTGTGTGGAAGTTGACGGCCTATCAGCGTGTGCTGGGCGGGGCTTCGTCGCAGCTGGCGCGCGCCTGCTCTCTGAGCGAAGTGGTGGTACGGCTCAAGTACCGGTACGAGCGCGAGTTTGTGCTGGCGGAGCGGTCGGCGCTGCGCAAGGTGCTGGAAAAGGACGCCGCTGCGGCCGCGCACATGGTCCTATGTGTTGCGTCGGTGGCGCCGCCGGGTCGTCCATATCATCTTGTGCTCACGGACGGCTGGTACGCCATGCAGGCGGTGGTGGACCCGGCAATGGCGCAGCTGATTGCGAGGGGCCGCGTGGCGGAGGGCGTCAAGCTGCACGTGTGTGGGGCCTCTATGGTTGACAATGAGGACGGCGTGAGCCCTCTGGAGGTGGCGACAAACCAAGTGCTGGACAGCAGCAGCTGCAGCAGCGGCGGCGGCGCGCCTCGTGTCCAGCGGGCGGAGCCGAAGCTGCGCATCTCGCAGAATTGCACCTTCCCGGCAAGTTGGGACGCTACCCTCGGTTTCCAGCGTAGCCGTGCGCCGCTTTGCAAACAGCTGGACAGGGTGCAGGAGTCGGGCGGCACCTTGGTCCCGGCGGTTCGTGTTGTGGTGGTGCGGCATTTTCGAATGCTCTTCTCGGAGCGCGAGCCGGGGTCTGGGCGGTGGGTGACGCGGTCGGCCGAGGAGGAGGAGGCGGCGCGGCGGCAGCACGACGAGGAGACTTGCCGCGCGCGCGAGGCCATCATCAGTGAGCACGAGCGTAGCTGGGAGGACCTCTCGCAAGGATCTTCGTCCTCGTCCTCGCAGCCGCACCATCGAAAGCAGGACTGGCGCGACACAGTGGCGCGCGCGTTGGAGACCGACCCGCGTATCCCGCCGCGGCGAGAGGTCAAGACCAAGATGCGCGTGCTCCTGCAGCAGCCGGGTGGCGAGCGCTTCGCGGAGCTGACGGTGTGGACCCCGCACCCAGACTTTGTGCGCGATTTCCCTGAAGGCGCGCTGCTGGAGATTAGCGCACTCACAGTTATGGCGCGGCCGTCCTCGGGCCAGATTTCGCTGCGGTCCACGCTCGCGCTGGCGACCGGCAAGGAGACGCGCTTCAAGCTGCTGGACCGCCAGTACCGTGGCGAGGATGCCGTCAATCTCCGCTGCATTGCGCCCATCGCCGACCTCTGCGACCAGCGCACGCCCTTTGTCGACTTTGCCGGCGTCCTCGTGCACAGAACTTCCCGCCACGCCTTCTTTTGCGGCGGCGACGGCGAGGGCGACATCGTCTCGGTTTTGCTCGCGCCCACGACTGCGCTGCCGGCCGATGCCGAGCCGGGCACGGTGGTGTGCGTGCGCGATGCGGCCGTTCAGGCGCGCGATCCGGCCTCGCAGTTTTTCGCATGCGCAGAGACCTTCCACACGGAGATGAGCGCCGGAGCGACCCACACCGACCCCCGCTGGCGCGCCTTTGAGGATCGGGCCGCCGATGTTTCGTCCATTGCTTGGCAGGACGCGCGCTGCCGAGTAGAGGCCGTCCTGTCCACTGCAGTGACGCCCAACGTGGCCAAAAGGAGCCCTCCTACTCCCTCGCCGCGCGGGAGCTTGTCCGCTCCCTCGCCTCGCGCGGCAAGCCTCCGTCCTCAGCCGTCCCCGGCTCCCTCGCCGCAGCCGCAGCTCGCGACCGCCCTCACGGACGCGGAAGCGGCTCGCCAAGAGCGCATCCGCCTCTCGCGCGAGAAGCAGGCGCAGTGGCGGGAGAAGAATCGCGACCGTCTTGCTGCCCGCGCAGCTGCGGCCGCCGCCGCGCGCGGTCCTGGCCGCGAGCCCAAACTCGAGCTCTTCATTCGCGGCGCCGACATCACCGACATCATGGTGGGCCGCAAGCTGATTGACGTGCGCAGAGCCACGGAGCGCATCCAAGCGCTGCGCATGAACGACCTCATCCTCTACCGCGCCGGCTCGTACGAGCAGATCGTGCGTGTCAAGGCTGCCATCCCGTACAAGTGCGTCGCCAAAGCGCTCGAGCATGAGCCCCTCGCCAAACTGTTCCCACGTCTTGAGTCCGTGGACCAAGCCGCGGAGATCCTCGGTCAGCACATCGACCCGAGCACAGCGGTGTATTCCGTCCACTTTGAGGTCCCCGACAAGGTCACGCTGCCCGCCTGGGCGAAGAAGTAAGTATGTGACCACCCTTTTGAAGGATGCACACAAACAAACACAATGTCAGATTACTCCGCTGCGATGGCCGAGCCGCCGCGCGCATAGCGCTCGACGATCTGCCGAGATGCGCGGGCGTCCTCGTCATCTTCGTCGCTATCCACGTCAGCCAAGAAGGCCTCGAGCGAGGTCTTGTCTTGTGACAAGGGAGTGTCGAAGAAGGCGTCGTCCGGCGAAGCAGACGATGACGACGACGCTGCAGCCGGAGGGGGAGCCCATTTCGCGGGTTTCTCCCGCTCCGAATCCTGATGCACGAGCTTGAGCGTGGTCTCTCGTGGCGGACTAGGTGCTTGCATGGATGAATCTCGTGCGGCGGCTGGAGAAGGGGCAGCTGGTGCAACAACAGCCGGGGCGGGAACTGCGACAGGGCCAGACACATCGGGCAAGGCAGCAGGAAGCGACGAGAGACCATGGACCATGGCAGGCTGACCCGATCCCGCTCGGCTGTGTGCGCGCCTGCGCGAGGACTCTGACAGACTCGCGCGGCCAGCGTGCAAGGAACGCTCGGTGAGCTGCGCCTGCTCAAGCAGCGCGCGATGCCGGCGGCCCAGAAACGCGAGGTTGAAGAAGGTGTGCAAAAGGTCGAGACCGCCGCCGTCCTTCATGGAGCAAGGGAAGTGAAAGAGTGCGTCGCGCGGGCGGCCTGATGCACGACAGAGCTCCTCAAGCGCCTCGTCGACGACATCGACCGGCACCAGGTCCTCCTTGGTGCCCTCGAGGTCCGCGAAGTTGCGCAGCACGGCGCAGACGAGGTCTGGTGGCGCGTCGCGCAGAATTTCGTGCGCCTCTTCCCATGTGCGCTGCTTCCACGGGCTATAAAGCACGACGAGGCCGTCCGCGTCGCGGTAGACGTCGACCTGGCGCGCGTCGAGCGGCGCGAGACGGTGCGCCCCTGCGGCGGGCCTTGAGCGGGGCGCGGTGAGGGGCAGGGGCGCAAGGCCGGCGGGCGCGTCCTCGTCGAGGTCGGCGGCCCGCTCTCGCGCGATTCGTTCGAGCTCATCGGCCGCGGCCGCCGCGTCCGTGAGGGCGACGTCCACGACATCCCAGGCCTCGAGCTTGGCCACTTCGTCGGACGCGCGATTGCGCCAGTGCACATGGCTGACGGCGATCTCCGGCGTCGGCACGTAGGCACCAAGCTCTCGCGGCGCCCTGCCGCGCAGCCGCGCCAGCAGCGTGCTCTTACCGGCGCCGCGCGCCCCGCGCAGCAGCACCTTGACGTTGCAGTTCACGCCCTGGCGCAGCCGCGCCTGCAGCCGCGGGTCGAGACGCTCCACGCCCGCCGCCGCCGCCACGCCGTCGCCCGCCGCCGCTGCCGCCGCCGCCGACGAAGACGAGGCCACGCCCATGCTGGCTGGCGGCGCGTGCGCGTCTTGGGCGGGCTCTGGCTTGGGTCTGTGACGGCGGCGGCGCGGCGCGGCCCAGTCCTCCAAGAGCTCGCTCGGCCTCGACCATACGACCCGGGTCAGCCCACTCGTCATGCTGCGCCGGGCCGCGCTGGCGGCGCCCGTGGCGGCGGCGGCCGTCTACGTGGCGCCCTTCTTGCCCGCGCCCGACTGCTGGCCCGCGGCGGCGCGCGCGGCGGTCCGCGGCGCGCAGCGGCGGCCAGACGGCCTGGACCGCGACCGCGACCACGGCGACCCGGCGCAGCTGCTCAGCGTCGTGGTGCCCGTGTACAACGAGGGCGGCGCCGGCGTGCAGCAGCTGGCCCGCGAGCTGCAGCAAAAGGCGCGGAGGCCGGACCGCGTCGAAGTGATCTTCGTGGACGCGGGCTGCCGCGACGACTCCTTCCACGGCGGGCGCGACGTCCTGCGGGCCTGCGCTGCGCGCCTGCACGACGTCCGCCTCGCGCACTCGACCTCAGGTAGGGGCCAGGCGCTGCGCCAGGGCGCGAGCGGCGCGGACGGGGACCGCCTGCTCTTTGTGCACTCCGACTGCGCGCTGCCTGATGGCTACGACGACGCCGTGCACAGGGCGCTCGACGATCCAGAGGTGGTCATGTCTGCCTTTGAGTTCCGCATCGACTCGGGCCGCCTCCGCCAGGACATGCCGCACGTGCCTAGCCCCGCCAGCCTGGACCGCCTCGCGAAGGGCACCAACGTGCGTTCACACGTTCTGTGGCTGCCCTACGGCGACCAGGCGCTGGCCATGCGCCGCGCCGACTACGACCGCCTCGGCGGCTTCCAGCCCATGCGCATGATGGAGGACTTCGCCCTGGTCACGCAGGCCAGACGCGATGCGCTCCAAACCGGCAAACGACTGCACATCATCCCGCAGCCCGTGCTCTGCTCCCCGCGTAGGTGGCAGCAGCAGGGCTTGCTCGCCAACACTGCTCGCAACTGGGCCTTTGTCGCGGCCTACACTCTGCTCGGCGTCTCCCCGGACACCATTTTCTCCTGGTATTACGTCAAATGACGGAGGACATGTGTGTGCGGATGATGATGCCTTCATCCGTTGTTTGATACGAGATTGAGGACAACGTGCGACGAACGAATTCGCGATGATAGAACTCACAGGGACTCTGAGCTCGCAGGGACGATTTCGCAAGGATGGACTTGCAGGAGCAGGAGTTTGCTCTCTGCGCTCACCCTGCGGCCTTTTCCGCGGCCCACCGTCACCCGCGCTGCTGCCCCGGGCCCCGCGGCCGCTGTCGTCAGGACTCCCTCCCTCCTTCCCTCCAAGCGGCGGCGGTTCCCTGGCATCCAGCCAGAGGAAAAAAAAGATCTGCTGACGCCGGAATGGAAGGCGTGCAATGCTGTTTTCATTCGCACCAGTTAGCTTCAGGCCCGGTCTAAGCACTGGGGGTGGTGCGGTCTATTACGTACCGGGCATCGGGGTTCGAACCCGAGAGAACATACGTTCAGGCGATCTTAAGTCGCACTCTGCAACAGCGACTTTTTAGTTAGCATAGTGGACAAAGGGCGCTTCGCGCGAGAAAATAAACGCACCCTTAGCCACTCGGACATACCCGCGGCGTCCAGCAAGCGATGCGCGCGCTACGGCAAACGGTAGCAGTCGCGCGGCCGGAGCAGGGCATTGCGCGAGGCGGATCTGAAAGGGGATTCATAAGCAAGCCGCGCAGCGCGGTAACGTCGGGAACGCCTGAGCTGAGCAGAGCAGAGCAGAGCTGAGCTGAAGCGACCGCGGCCGCGACTCGGACTGCAGGAGAGGGGAGGGAGGCACTGCGGGCTGGCGCGGGTCACCGTCGCGGAGCTGCTGTACCGCGAAAAGCTGCGTTAATAACAGCGGACGATGGCTCTGTGTGGCCAGACCGTTTCTGTGCGGTCACACGAATTCATTCGAGGCCAGAATGAATGCTGTTGCTTGCGCTGCTCCTCGTGGCAGAGCTACTGAGCTGCTTTGATATCGAGGTCGTCCACAAGGCAGCTCCGACGCGACGCAAAGGGTCTGGAGCCTGGGCGAACTTGCTGCTCACGCGAGGTGTTCAAGCCGCCGGAAGGGCGCTCTCAGCTGCTCGTCAGAAAATGGGACTCAAGCGCGCTCTGCGTGGCCGCTGGCAAAACCTCTACCACCTCTAGCGCTCTAGCTGGCTCGCTTAGAAGCAAGTAGCAAGCATCGAATTCGAACCCAAGTGTTCATAATGATGAAGATAGACCCTGAGCCTACGGGTCAGAGGGTCAGAGCTCATGCGTGGCGAGATAAACCTGCACGGCGACGCGGACAATGGCTCGATCCTTGTCCTGCTCATCCTGAGGCAGGTCTGCGTAGGCGCGGCGCTGGACGTCGGTGACCCAGTCGTGGTGCCCGTTTCGCTTGAGCCAGTAGTCGTGCTGCTCCGCGCTGGCCTTCTCAATGAAGCTGGTGCTGGCGAGGGTCTTGCGGAAGGCGTCTGCGTTGTTGGGCACGAGCATCTGGTTCCAGCACCTGCGGATGGACTCGCAGGCTGCATGCGCGGCGAGGAGGTTCTCGACCTTAAAGTACTCGGGGAGTTGGTTGAACTCGAGGTTGGCGATGTCGTACTCGTGGCCGGCGATGACCTTGATGCGCGGCTCGAAAGTGCCGTCCGGCAGGCGCTTCCTGGTGTGGCGCCACATCTCGTGGAGCTGAGTCGCAGTGGAGATCTCAAAGGTCTGCAGCTCGCTGGCGGTGGCTTGCGCATCAATGTCAATCTCTTCCGGCTCCATAAGCAGGTCGTCGCTTCCGTCGACGTCCTGCGCCTCGCCGTCTGCGTCCGTGTCCGCATCGTCGCCCTGCTCCTCCTCCTCCTCCTCCCCCAGGTCGGCGGCTTGCGGGTCGGCTTGCTCCTCGCCCTGGCCGGCCGTCCCGAACCCTTGCTTGGCCTGAACCGAAGTGCGCCTCCGCTTCTTGCTGGCCCAGAAGGAGAGCTCGGCCTCGCGGCGCTCGTGGATGGAGTTGCGTGAGTTGAGCAGCTCGAGGAAGAGCGCGAGCTTCTCAGCGAGCGGCCGCGTGTCCTGCTCAGCGATCTCGTCCTTGTCGGAGGCCCATATGCGGAGTCGAGTCTGCGCGTCAGTGGAGCTGCGGTCGAGCGCGCCCCAGAGGTTGGTGCGCTCCATGAGTGCGTAGAACTCCACAATGTTCTCCACGCCGAAAAAGCGTAGTTGGGCCTCCGTCGGCACGGTGATGAGCTCCGCGACGCGACCGAGCGCCTCAAGGAAGTCCGGGTAGCTGAGTGCGATCATGGGCTCCCAGTCCTGCACCCAGTTGACCACGTTGGTGGTGGAGAGCACAAAGGCGAAGGTGGACTCACGGATGGTGAAGTTCGTCGTGTAAAGACCGAGCTGGCGCAGGCCCTGGTTCCACTCCTGAATGGCAAGGCGCTCCTTGGCCAAGCCGCCCCAGCGGGTGGTGCGCTGCGTGGTGCCGGCGAGCTCCATAAACCACTGCTGGAGCATGGCGCGGTGCACGCCAAAGGTTTTGGACACCTCCTCTGTGTACAGGCGGCGCACGCGCCAGCTGTCAAAGTCCAAGACAGTCTCCATGCCGAGGTAGCGCACCACGTGCCGCTGCAAAAGCTCGTCAAACGCCTCGGCGAGAGAGCCATCCTTCGGGTCGTAGTACTTGGCATGTGCGATGCGCAGCATCACGTCCAGAAACTCGTGGCGCATCAAGCGCCGACATTTCTTCAGGCCGAGGGGGTCGCACTTCTCGTTGAGGCGCCGCACATGCGCGTCCGTATGTGCAGGCAACATGCTGGCGACGCGTATAAAGAGGTTCATCACCATGTGTTTGAAGGTCGAGTCCCGCTTGGTGAGAATCTTGACGTCCGTCAGCAGCCGCAAAAAAGTTGGCGGCAGCATCGCGAACGGGTTCTGCGGCGTCAAAGCGCAGTAGAACCTGTACACAGACAGAAGCAGCGGCGCCGCGTCAATCGTTAGCTCACGCACCATCTCGACATCTTCCTCGGAGAACTGTCCGAGGAACTCGCGGAAGCCAGCCTTGCCCATGTTGAGGTCCCAGTCCGCGTGAGCGCACGCCTTGCTGATCGGGTTCTCGTCCAGGTACGCTCGGCGCCCGTCGAAGGCATCCGTGCACAACTGCTGCGCATCGCCGTCCTCCTGGTCCTCGTCACCCCCCTCGAGAATGCGCAGCACTCGCCCGGGCGCGCGAACTGCCAGGTTGAGCACCTCGTCCAGCACGACGCCCGCCGGCGTCCACCGGACGCCGGTGCCGGCCTGACCGCGCTCCACGCGCGACAGGGCGTCGTACGACTCGCCCAGGCAGGGCTCCACAAGCGGGTTGCCGTCCTCGTGATTCTGGCTGTATGCAGGCGGTGCCTCCGGCTGGCGCACCGCAACGGAGACGCGCGGCGCCAGCACGTGCACCATCTCGGCGCCCTTGTAGACCGTCTGCATTACGCGTGCGAGGCCCGGCATCGCTTCGAGCACGTCGCGCTTCGAGAGCTCCTCCTCGTCCTGCTCCTTGTTGGCCCTGCCCAGCGCCGCGAGCGACCTCGGATCCGTCGGCGCGCCGAGTTGGTCCAGGTCCAAGAATTTGTCGATCAGATTGCGTGGCCCATTGTAAAACACGTAACCAACGCGGCCCTTGGGCGCTTCATGCAGCGGCAACTCCGCGTGCACGCGCGCCCCTGGCACGTGGCCAAAGAGCGCCATCTTCTCCCGCTTGAGGCGCTGTTGTTGTTTGCTCTTGATCATGGGCGCCATACGCTCCAGGTAGGCTTGCGGCGTCATGGCCGATGCCGTGGCGGAGGGGTCGGAGGCGTCTGTGAACACGAAGGCCTCGCGCTCCACGGCCACGCGCCCAGGGGTCACACGCTTGATGTACGGGTTCCATGGGTCCGTCTGCGGACTGCCGTCGGATGGCGGCCATAGCGCCTTGCTCGCGCCGCGCAGTCGCTGCTGGAAGCCCTTGTTTGCCTCCGCGACTTGCGCCTCGCTGAAGGTCGAGTGCGCCGCGTGGCGATTCGACGCCGGGTCGCAGGGCGCCAACGTGGGTTCCGCCAGCTCGCGCGCCACTTTGCGCGGCGAGGACCTGCGCGGCGAGCGGAGCTTCTCGGGTCGGTGCGGCCGCGGCGCCTCCTTATTGGTGATGGCCCATGCCAACTTTTTGGCCGCCTCGAGCTGCTCGTCAAGATCCATTGTCGCAACGAGCTGTCCCTCGTCCTCCGCACGCACGTGCACGAGGCGCGTGTCACTCTCGCTGCCTCCTGTGCTGGGTCCCACGCTGTCATCGTTGTTCGCTTCGCCCTTGGCGGCGCGCTTGACCTCGTCCCGCGGCGGCTCGCTCACTCGCGCGACGAGCCCGCGAAAGGGCCAGAGCATCGACTGGTCGGGGGACTTGATCCGGTCGAAGCTCACGTGGCGAAGCGCCACGCGATGCGCCCGAAAGCACGCCATGGCCTTGCTCAGGTCGCGCATCTCTTCCGTCGCACGTATCGACTTGCACGCCGCAGCAGGCGAAGCCGAAGCCGAAGTCGAGGCCGAGAGCGCTGTCGCGCGAGTGCGTCGCGAGGCCACGCCCGACCGCGTGCTCGAGGCCGCCTGCACGAGTTCCTCGTCGAGATTGCGGAGCCACTGCTCGAACAGGGCGCGTGGGTCGTCCCTTCCCAGATGCTGCTCCTTCTCTTGCTGCTCCCGCGCCTGCTGTTCCTTCATCGCGCAGCGCTGCACGCAGCGCTGCCACTCGATGTCGCTCAACGGCGCCCAGCCCACCATTTCTTTGGCGCGTAGCTCGGCTTGGTAGATTTTGGTGCGATTGTCCGGGCTCTCGGCGAGAAGTTGCAGCAGCCCGGAGAGCAAGTCCTGCATCTCCTCCTGCTCCTGATCTGCCGCCACCCAGCACGACACGAGCAGGCGGTAGAAGCCGTGGCGCGCAATCTGGGCCTGGCCCACACGTGACTCGCCGAAACGCAGGAGCGCCAGCAACGAGGCCCGGCGCTCGGGCGCCGAGCCCTCCGTGGCGAGGTCTAGCAGTCGCAGCGCCTGGTTACTGGCCCGGAACTTCTCGTGCTGCGCAGGGCCCATGGGCAGGCGCGCGAGCAGATTTGCGCCGGTGGCACGCAAAGCGGCGCAGCTCCCGTCGACCAGGTGCATGCCGAGGTCCTGCAGCGGATTTACGTGCAGCTCACGCCGCAGCACGAGCGCAAGGTCGGCGCGTCCGTCCTCGCGCACGCGATGTGCCAGATGTGCGAGCAGGTTTGTGCTTCGCTCCCGCGCCTCGACGCACAGGCTGCGCGCATAGCTGCAAGCGTAGAGCGTCTCGAGCATCCATGCGTTCTCCTTCTTTGCGACGGCCGCTAGGAGCGCCGGATTGGCGTCCACTACGGTCCACATCACATTGAGCGCCAGCACCGCAACTCGTTGGCCGGCCGGAAGCGCCTTGACACGAGTCAGGATCCGGGCGGTGCAATGCAGCGCGCGGTGCAGCAGGCAGGCCTGCACGAAGGCCGTTTGCGTGGTGCCGTCGACTCCCAGCCGTGTTGCCTGCGCGCCCAGCACCCACAGCGCCGCGAGCGCCGCCTCAATGCCGTCCAGGCTCACGGGTTGCGGCTGCTGCAAGATGCGCATCAACGCACGCACCGTACGCGTATCTGCCACGAGCATCGCGGCATTGGCCTCGTCCCGGCCCAGGCTCCACACGGTCATGGCCAGGCACGCAGTGCTGGCTGCAGGTCCGGCCGCCTCCACCTCCTCTAGACGCTGCACGAGAAGGCGAAGCGTGGCTGGTGCGATGCGAGCGACCGCGCGCGGCGGACTGCGCACCTGCGCGAAGTCTACTACATCCGCGTCCGCGCTGGCGCCCGCAGCAACAGGCCCCAAGGTGAACATGAGCACAGCGCTCGACAGCAGCTTGTGCGTCTCGGGAGCACGCGCGTACCTCCAGGTCGGCCGGTTCGTATGTGCGTTCTCCAGCAGCATGTGAAGGCCGCCTCGGGCCGCCACGAGCGCATGCCCGCGCTCCGTCTTGCAGAGCGCGTTCAAAAGGCCCCGCGCGAGGCACACCTCCGCCGCGGCGCTCGGGCACCTACGCACATCCATGGCACAGAATTCAGGACATGCGGTCCAATCCCACGCTTCCTGCTCCTCGGCATGCGAAGGGTCGACCGCAGCGAGGTCGTCCTTGGGACGCTGTGCACAGCGGTTGCGTGGCAGAGCTGCTGATGGTGGTGCCTTGGAACCGTATCCGCGCAAGGCAAAATCATCCCGCACGCCGACGTCGCGCGGCCGTATCGGTCTCTGGAGCACCATCTCGTCACCGGCGTTTGGGATTGCTTTGCGCAAGAGGCGATGCGCGAGTTGCGGGATGCAAAGAAGGCGCTCTGTGGCGAGCGCCGCAAGCCGCACCGCGGCGTCGACGCGAGCCGGGTCGACAATATGCTGCAGGCGAGCCTGCGCAATAAATGCAGCGAGCCAGCCTTCCTGTGCGAAGCCGAGCACATGCGCCAGGAAGCCGTAGACAGCGTCCACGTCGCGGTCCTGAGTTGTGCGGTATCGAACGTAAACGTGGTCGCCCGCCACAGCCTGCAGGTGTACTGCGACAGCCCAGGCAAAGCACACGTTGATGGCGTGCAGGAGCGTCTCAATGGCGAAGGCTTCAATGCGCAGGGGCAGTTTGGCATTCTGCGCGCCATGCCACTGCACATCGATGAGCTTGCCCAGCTCGTTGCCCTGAGCGCGCGCCGCGGCAAGGTACCCCCTGCGCGACGGATCATCGGTCTCGTCCTCAAGGTCGTCGTCTGCAGTCTGCTGGTGCTGGTGCTGCTGGTGCTGAGTATGGTCCAAGAGACGCCGCAGGCGGGCCAGGCCGGGCGGCGCGTGGATGAAGCTGCGCCTGACCAGCGTTCCAGCGACGCATGCCAGCGCCCAGCGGCCGAGCATTGTCGTTGACGTACACACGAGCTTGGGCGAGCTGAGCAGGAGCTGCCGGTACGGGTGCAGGATGGGTGGGTGGTCCACGTCCGTGGGCGCCCGCAGCTGCAAGCGGCCGGCGCACGTTGGAGCGCATCGCGTGTCCTGCGTCTCCGCGAGGTGCGCAACCTGCGCGACGAGCAGTGTCGCCGATAGCTTCACCGTGACGTCGCTAGTCTGGGCGGCACGGCTTAGCGCCTCGCGCAGAAAGTCTCCCAGCACCGCCGCGTTCGTGCGACAGGTGCCTACCATCATACCGCGCATCGTGCTGCGCCGCACACGACTGCGTCTAGTCTGGCGGAGACCAGACACGTCGCGCTCGAGGTCATGGTACATGTAGGCAGCCAGCTCACACGTTGGCTTCTCCTCCACTGGCCGAAGGCTTTCCGTGCTGCAAGTGCCGCTATCGCTGCTGTTGCTGCTGGTCGTGCTGCTGGTCGTGCTGCTGGTCGTGCTGCTGGCGAGGCTGCTGTCGCTTGCATTCACGGCGTGATGCCCAGTGGGCACCGCCTCGGTCTCTGGCATCAGCACGCGCGACTCTAAGGCGCGCAGATAAACGACAAAAATGGCGGCGCAGACGGGCGGCGCGGCGCCGGACTGCAAGCAGGCGGCGAAGAAGCCGAGATTGTTCATCGCCGCCGCGAGACAGTCCGGCTCCTGCGCATAGACGGCGAGCAAGCGCAGCAGTAGAAGTGCGCTCTTGGGTGGTGGGTCGACCACCAGATTGCCAATGCCGCTGTGGATGACCTGAAAGGCGCGCGCTGGAACCTGAAGGCGCCTCAGCGCGTCGCGGCCTGTGTCGGCCGACAGGCAGAGCGCCTGCAGCGCGCCTGCCGCCAGATCTTGTACACGGCTGTAGCGCTCAGCACGCTCCAGCAGTCCCATGGCTTGCTCCAGCACCTCCTCACCGATGTACGCGTGGTTGTCCGCACAGAGGGCCAGCTCCCATAGCTCGAACAAGCCCTGCGCCTGCTGCACGCGCTGGTCGGCCTGCGAACCGGGCACAGGCAGGTCAATATTGGCCTCGGCAGTGAGGTCCACGAGTCGCTCCACGGGAAAGGGCAGCTCCGCCTCGCCGGCGAAGGCTGTCTGGATCTGCCGCACCGCCGCGCGTATACGCGCCGCGCGCCGCTGCGCCGCCGAGGCCGCCCAACGCTCCAGCAAGGATTGCAGCACCTCGTTGGAGATGATGGGATACCATATGGCGCCGCCCAGGCGCAGTCGCACGTCCCGCAGTTTGGCCTCGTGCTCCTTGAGCCTGAGCAGGTTCAGCACCTGCTGCGGGCCCATGCCGAGGCGTTCGGTGTTCACGAAGACGTCCACCTTGCCGGCGTCTGGCAGCGTCGTACCGGGGCAGCTGAGCGCCACGTACTTGAGTAAGCCTTCGACCGTGGAGAATCTGAGCACCGTGGCCGCGCCTTCTGCCACGGGCTCCCGCTGGAGCAGCACCTGATCCCTGCCAATCGGCCCCAGAGCGCCCTCCTCGTCCACGAAGATCACGCTCACGCATGGCGCCTGCAGCGCGACCAGCTCCTCTTGCGCCTCCTCCTCATTCACCTCGTCCGTCGTGGCGTGCCTCAGCAGCCCGGTTCGTGCGCGCGACATCATACGCGCGCGCAGCAGTCGGCTGCTCGTCGTGGACGACGGGTTGCTGCCTCGCCCCGACCGGAACGACATCCTCCCTGCGCATCCCCGCCCGCGCGCGCGCGCGGGGCCGGCCTCGCCAATCCAAACTGCTGGCCGCTTGCGCTGCTGGCGCCCGCTTCAGGCTCGCTTTCTAAAAAGAGAGCACGAGAACCAAGAAGCACCAAGAACCAAGAACCAGACCATCCTTTTTCCCTTCACCCCACCACCACCACACCAGAACGACACTCCGGCGTCCGCGAACGTCTACCCGGTGTGCCCCAGCGTTCCCGCGGCGGTTTCCCCGGCCCCACCCATCTCCGCCGCCTCAGCGCCCCAGCCTCACTGTCCCGCAGCCGCCCCCCTCGCCGTCCGCCTCCTCCCCCTCCTCCCTTTAGCCGCCACTGGGCATCAATGTCCCAGTGGTTCCCCACCATCCGATCACCCTGCTGCGGGCTCGTGTCGCCCAGTGGACTAAGGTGGTGCACTGCGGGGCGTCCGGTCCCGGAGAAGCCGCGCGGAAGCGGCCTTCCTCCCTAAAATTGGGGGAGGGCACGCGCAGTGAGGTCAGGGGCCGCAGAGTCCAGCACGGCGCCCGCAGCCCCACCCAGGGCGCGGTCCCGCAGCCTCCCGCAGCCGCGCGGCGCCGAGCGGCGTGAGGCAAACCCCGAAGCGCGACAGGCGAGTCCGCGCGAGGCAAGTGATTGCCGATTGATTGGTGCATCGCGGAGGCGGCGGCGGCGCACGCGCAGGCAGGATGTCGGGCGCGGCGGTGTCGATCAGCCGCGGCGCGCTGATGGCGCTGTCGGCGGGCGCCGGCAGCCTGTACATGTACACGAACGGCGCCTCGCCCTTCGGCATGTCGGCGCAGGACCTGGCGCGCGTGGCCGCGCAGATGTCAGCGCGCAACGGCGGCTACGAGGTGCAGGGTGAGCAGGTGCCCGCGTACCTGAAGCCGCTCGCGGACCAGATGAGCGAGCTCTCGTCGGAGGTCGCGCGCATGCGTATCCACGGCCAGTACGGCCACGGCTTTGCGTACTCGCAGGGCTGGGGCCTGAGCTGGACCACCATTGCCACGGCGGGCGGCGTCGGCGTGCTCGTGCTCTATCTCAAGGGCTACTCGTGGGCCGATTTCATGTACGTAACCAAGAAGGCGCTTCAGGTGGCCGTGGAGGCCCTTGAGGAGGGCATCGAGAACCTCGGCGTCGCGCTCGAGGCCGCCAAGCGCGAGCTCACCTACAAGCTCGGCCTCGTCGAGGATAAGGTCGACGCCACGCGGGAGGCCCTCGAGGAGAAGATCACCAGCGAGGTCGGCGACGTCAAGCGCGAGCTCGAGGTCGTCGGCAACGACGTCAAGGGCATTTCGCGTTCCCAGGACCAGGTCCACGGCCTCGTGCAGAGCATCGAGACGCAGATCGACGCCATCGAGTCCCGCATGCACGGTGTCGGCGCGCAGCTGCAGACCGCCAACCGCGGTATCTACCTGCTCTGCAACGTCGTCGCCGAGAACATGGGCGTCGCCGGTAAGGGCGGCCGCAGCAACAACGGCCCTTCCCGCGCCGCCACGCTCTATGAGGAGCTCCTCTCCTACACTCGCGGCGCCATGGCCGGCTTCACCACCTCCTCGTCCGAGCCCACCCCGCGCGGCAACCGCGACAGCGAGACCTCTATTCTTGCGCCCGCGCTCCCGCCCTCGGCTGGCCCTAGTTCCGCGCTCGACGTCGTTCCCTCCTTCCGCGAGATGCTCTCGTCCAGCTCCTTCCACCTTCCCTCTGACCGCGCTCTTTCCTCGCGCTCGCTCGACGTCTCTGACGTCAGCAACAACGACGCCTGAAGAGGGCTGCTCGACTCCAAGCACCACGCTTTGGCGGCTAGCTACGAGGCCTGGGCCTTCGCTGTCCTGGCCAGCCATCGCCAGAGCCTGGCAACCCGAGCTGAGACGGTCCTGTGTAGTAGAGAGTACAAAACCGAATTCACTTCTGATTGAAGGTAATGCGGCAAGTTCTTTTGCAGCCAGCCAGGCACGCGGTAAGTTCTTGGGTGCGTGCAGAGGGCGCGCCGCTCGTACCACCAACTTGAGGCAGGCGGCACTTGTGGCTGCCGCTACTGAACTAGCCAGCCAGGCTGTTTCCGCACTTGAGAGGCCGGAGAAAAGCGTTCCTTTCCCTTGGTCTGTGCCTCTTCGCTAGCTTCACATTCATGAGTCTTTGCCCACTGACGAAATCGCTGCCTTGCCATGCTTGCTTCTTGCATGTTCTGTAGCTGGCTGCACGACGCGCCACGCTGCGACTCCTGCGAGTGCGTTGACTTGCCTCGGTGGCTTGCTTTGTGATTTCGCCGGCCGGCGAGAAGTGACCCCTGCACCGGACGACGCGGCGCGGTAGCCGACTGGCACACCGCCGCTCGTGGCAAAAAAAACTCTGAGACAACCTTGCGCAAGCTGCGCGCCGCGGCCCAGGCGCAGGGCAGCCCGCACGCGCGGACAAGGGCCGCGGCCGCAGCGCTCCTCCCTGCTGGTCCGGCCCGCGCACCGTCGCAGCTCAGGGCGTGCGATGGAGCCGAGCTCACATGAACGAGTCATGCGGAGGTATCTACTAAGCTACGCTCGACTCACCGCCGTCCCACGATACGGCCCAGGATGTGCGGGCGAACGCCGTGGTCAAGCTCCACCAGCTCTTGTGCGCGCAGGTACGCTGCGGCTGCGAGCAGGAGTGTCCGCACAAGTCCGGAGCCTCTTCTCTCTCATCACCAGGGACGGGAGGCCGCCTCACTGGCCCTCGCCGTCTTGAACAACGCGACACACCCGCGCCGGAGAGCATGCCAAAGCTGTCCGGGCTCGCGTCTTCCTCGCTCGCTGCACGACCCTTCGGTGCATTTCAAATTGTGTCGGTCACCACGCCTCGCTCGCACACGGCAAGCTGCACGCCGGCCCCTTCCTCACGGCCGCCTGCCTCCCTGATGATGAGCGCAGGCATCGTGGCGTCGCAGTCTCGCCTGGCCCCTCCATTGTCGAGGCCGCCACCGCAAGCCTAGCCACGGCCCCGAACGTCCTCTCCTGCTCGATCACTCGCACACGAGCTTCTCCACCTCGACGGGCACCGCCACTCGAGCTGATCTCGAGGTCCACACGCAGCGCCACGCTCTGCCGCGCGACGAGCTTTGATCGACGGCCACATCCGCGCCGGCATGGATGTAAGCTCGCGGGCCCCAGCCGCGCCTCGACGCCGTCCGTCGCACCGCGGCGCCTCGCGACCCCACCTGCGCCGCGTCGCACCTGCGCGACGCCGGCCGCGGACACGCCGCCGCTCGCGCTCTGCGCCGCCCCCGCGCGCGCTCGCGCGACGCTCGTCCATGCGCGCGGACATCCCGGGGTCAGTTGGCCAGCTGGAGAGCGCCGTCGCCGCGGCAGGCGAGGTGAACGTCCTCGCGGCCTCGCGCTCGCCTCGCCCGCCGCCGCTTCGCGCGGCGAGGCCCTCGCGCGCGCGAGGGCGGGCCCGCGCCGCGGCCGTGGTCCGCGCGGAGGCCCGTGTCGACGGCGTGGCCCACGTCGCCAGGCCCGCGCTGGCTGAGGCCCTCGGCCGCGACGACGGGCAGCTGGGACGCGTGGGACGCGTGGATAACGACGGCACAGGCTTCGTCGAGCCATCGACCTCGCGCGGCGAGGGTCGGCGGGGCGGCGCTGTGGAGACCGCCGCCGCGATGCAGCTGCT
This sequence comes from Thraustochytrium sp. TN22, assembly GCA_013306675.1. Taxonomy (NCBI): domain Eukaryota; class Bigyra; order Thraustochytrida; family Thraustochytriidae; genus Thraustochytrium; species Thraustochytrium sp. TN22. Next base: position 124,364 of record JABLUY010000059.1, read on the forward strand.
GCGACGGCGCGACGCCCGGGGCGTGCGGGGCGTGCCGAGCTTTGTGATCAGCACGGCGGGCGACGGCAATCGGCTCGAGCGGGAATGGGCGACGGCAGGCCGGGCCTGGACGAGGCCAAGGCGCGGCTTGGGCGGCGGCTCGCGCTAAGGCTTGAGCTATGGCAACGGCGGGACGGCGACGGCTTGAGGGCTGAGACGGCGACGGCCTGAGGGCGAGATGGCGAGAGAGAGGAGGGGCTCGAGGGCGACGACGACGGTCCGAGGCGAGGCCCGGGATGAGGAGACGGCGAGGGCGACGGCAATGCAGCGCGACTGCGATGGCGGCGCCGCCTCTGGCGAATGGTCCGGGGTCGGGGCACGGTCTACAATGCGGCCGGCTGAGGCGCTTGAGGTGAGGCGCCTCGGGGCAGGGCGTCTTGGCGCTGGAGTAGGCAGGGCGAGGGTCGTTGGCTCGCCGGACGCTCTGCGGATGAGGCCTTGCGAGGCGGGGTGCAGAGCGCGGGTGAGGAAGTGAGGGAGTCGGACGCTTGGGCATGTGTTGCGAAGGGGTTGGCAAGGGCTCTGCAACCGCTTTGCGAGGCTTTCGCGAGGGTTTGAATGGGGCAACATCAGCTGGCGGATTCTCAGCAAGGGCTTTCGTGAGGCGTCCGGTGTATCCGCCACTGCCTGAAGTCCGCCTGTGCGCTGCGAGCCCACGCGGGGCGTAGCAAAGCGACGAAGAGCTGTTCGAGGCGCGCCTGCGTGTAGCGACGGCGCGGCGGCGAGCAGCAGCAGCGGCCGGGGCGGCGGCGGAGACGGCGGCGGCGACAGCGAGTGGCGAGGGCGCCCGCAGCAGCAGCAGCAGCAGCAGTGACGGCGGCGGCGGCGGCGGCGGCGACGGCGGCGACGGCGGCGGCAACGACGACTCACGTGGCTTAGCTCTGCTGCTCTTCGCGACTGTGCTCCTCCTCTTCGCGCAGCCCGCGCGTGCGCGCCTGGACATTGCGTGATGTGGTACTTCTCCTATGTCTGGACGACCTTCGCGGCCTTCGCGCAGCTTATGGTCCAGTCCATGGCCCCCGTGGAAAAGATCCTGCTGATCATCTCTTACGTGGAGACGGCCTACTCTGTCTACGTGCATTCCGTCTTCCCCGTCATGATCATGATTTGCAGTGTCGTTTGCGTCCTCCTCTCCACCTGGACGGCCTGTAAGGCCTTGGCGCGGCATTTTGTGGGCCCCGACGGCAGCACTTGCCACGTGATGTTTCTCAGAGCCAGGCTCGACAAGTTTGGGAAGATCCTCTTCCATCCCGCCAGCGTGGCTTGCAGGTTTTTCTGGAAGCTTGCCAACTTGCCTTGGGCACTTCACGAACTTTACCTCATGCGGTGTGACCTGCTGCAGATGGAGCACGAGTACGAGACAAGAATGGAAGGACTTCGCCGCGCGTATCGCAAGATCAGGCGCGCACAGCAGTGCAGGTCCATTCGCATCCGCAATGGTGCATCAGTGCGCCTCAACGAACGCCGCGCTCGCCAATCATTTCGATGCCGCCAGGTGAGGGACGTCCTCGACACGTTGGTCATGAAAGCCAAGACCCTCCTGAGCGCCTCGGTCCGAATCGCCACTGCAAGCAACGTACGCCTTGTGCCGGCCTCCTTGGCGGCTGCGGTCGAGCGCTGGGAGGCCGAGCGCAACAGGCAAACGCAGCTCATGAGGCTCCACTTGGGTCGCAACCAAGGGCCGGGAATCTTGTATGCGCGCACGCCTTTGCAATTTGGGCAGTCGTCTTCAGAGCATACTTTGCACCAGCTCTCGCATCGTCTTTTCGAGCTGGATCCTTCTCAAGGCAATGATGTGCCCGCCCTGGCCCAGGCGAACGTGGAGCTCGCATCATTTCGACAGCATCTTCAAACCAACACGCAGCAGCAGCAACAACTTGTAAGCCAGCAGCTGCGGTTTGTTAGCCAGCAGTGGGAGCCATTCGAGCCGAGCCAGACTCAGACTTTCGAGCACAATTCGTCTTTGGAAATCGTACAGCCGCAGCAGGTGCAAAAGGGCGAGCAGCTGACACCACCACAACAGTTTTCCGAGCTGGACCAGCCTCAGGATGCCGCCGAGCAGGCCCGGGCTCTGGAGAATGATGATGCTGTCCCATCGCAACAGCCTTGTAATACTGAAATGCAGCAGCAGCAGCAGCCTGCAAGCCAGCAGCTTGCTAACCGGCAGCGACCGCCTTCCGAGCCGAGCCAGACTCAGACCTTCGAGCAGGCCCAGACTCTGGACTCCGTGCAGTCGCAGCAGGCGCAAGAGCGGCAGCAGGTGCAGGCGCAGCAGCAGCAGCAGCAGCAGCAGCAGTCCGAGCTGGACCAGCCTCAAGATGATGCCGAGCAGGTCCAGGCTCAGGAGAATGAAAGGCCATGTCCTTCGCAGCAGCAGCAGCAGCAGCAGCAGCAGCAGCATGGCCAGGACGAGGAGCCGCAGGTGCATCTCCATGTCATTAATTTCTTCCCGCAAGCGTCCGTGATCAACCACATCATGCCCCAAGGCGCATTTCGAATTGCCTTCGCCGAGGCCGCCTCGCGTACCGCGAATGGCAGCACCGAGCAGCCGCACCAGCCGCACCAGCCAGGTGCCGACCCGGTGGGAAGTGTTGCTTCGCCCGTGCAGGCCCCTGAGGCCGAGCTCCGAGCAGAAGACAAAAGACTGTCGCAGGAGCTGCACGGTGCTGGCCCGTCCAGCGAGACCAGCTCGAATCTTCACAAAATGCAGGCTGAGCCACGCCAGGATCCTCAGCAGCCGGAGAATGCTGGCACACCCGTAGTAGTAGGCGACTCGCGTGCCTCGGAGGATGAGACTGCGGCTTCACAGCACATCGGCGACCCCGCCCCCCTTGGCGAAGAAATCACGCGCCCTGAGGGGGCGCAGACCGAGCCTCTCACTTCGGAAGATGATCATGCGCTGCTCGAGGTGCCACGGCAGCAGAGCGATGCTGGTGAGGCCGCCGAAGCCGACTTGCGCGCCCTGGCCGTGGACGCCGAGGCTCCACAGCAGTTGGATGCGCAGGTCCATGGCGCACTGGCCGAGGTCATGTCCAATGTTGCTGATATGCGGCGACAGCAGCAGCAGCATCAACAACAGCAGCGACAGTTCCTGCAGGACAGACTTGACAGATTTCTGCGGCTGGTGCAGCTGCAGCAGTTCTTGCAGCTGTACCTGCTCGTACACCAATGCGGGCGTCCAGCTCTCGTCTCGGCCGGTCCCGCAAGGCAGGAAGGGGCCAACATGGCTGCCACGACTGGGCCTCTTGTCGGAGATGGCTGCGCCAAGCAGACCTCGCAGCAAGACGAAAAGGAGACGGGCGCACCTTCGCAGCAGGCCACGACCGCGGATTTCAGGGCCAAGTCCGAGGAAGTATCGCAACAACAGGGGAGCGGCGAGATGATCAACTTGAACGAGGCAACCGAGCAGTCCATTTTGAGCGAGGATACAACGCTGCCGCAGCGAGACCGGCCGCCGACGGGCGACTGCGATGGCGTTGCCAGCAGGGACCAGCGAGCTGCCAAGGAGGCCAGCAGTGTACAAAACAACGAGCGGCAAGAGCAGACTGCCCAAACGGACTTGCCTGTCGAGTCCAAGGACGCTCTGCGCACGGAATCTGAGGCCGGCGCGACGCCGCAAAAGCAGCGGGACAAGGCTCTGGGGGTGCACAAGGCCGTTTTGCTCACGCAAAAGGATCAATCCAAACGCCCTTCCACCCCTCCCGGCCAGGCGACTGGACCGTCGCTGCAGCAGCAGCGAAATCACGCGGATACGTCCCCAGAGGCCGGTGTCTTTGCGCAGGTCGAATACAGTGCGCAAGATTGTAGAGACGAGGAACGTGGACAAGCACCACCGCAGCAGCAGCAGCAGCAGCAGCAGCAGCAGCAGCAGCAGCAGCAGCAGCAGCAGCAGCAGCAGCAGCAGCAGCAGCAGCTGAACCGTGGCAACTTGGCGTCGCCCGCCTCTGGTGAACCGCAACCGTGGCGGGAGCTGGACACTAACAACAAGTCGCAGAAACCGACTGAGCAGCCGCCCAATGAGCTGGACAGCCATGTCAACGAGTCGCACAACCCGACCGAGCAGCCGCAGCCGCCGAACGAGCTAAACAGTGCGGTGCCGGACGAGCCATGCACCTCTGACAAGGTCTCCTCTGTCTCTGAGGGGCCACAGCCGCGGCAAGAGCGCGACACCTCGATCCCGGCAAGCGAAGCCGCCGAGCCGAAGCCGGCTGCGGCGCTCGAGCCGACCGAACAGCCGCAAGCGCCGTGCGACGCGGTTTCGGCCCGCGCGGCCATCGCGTCGAAGCCGACGGAAGCGCGCGAACCGACCGCTCAGCCTCCACTGCGGCAAGTCGTGGGCGACGCGATCCCGGCCAGCGAGGCCGTCGCGTCGAAGGCAGCTGCGGCGCTCAAGCCGGACGATGCGCCGACGCCGGCCGAAGCTCGCAATTCAATCAGGCAGCCACAAGAGCGGCACGTGCTGGGCAACACGGTCCCGGCCACCGCGGCCGTCGCGCCGAAGCCAGCTGCGGCGCTCAAGTCGGACGATGCGCCGAAGCCGGCCGAAACTTGCAATCCGATCAGGCAGCCGCAAGAGCGGCACGTGCTGGGCAACGCGGTCCCGGCCATCGCGGCCGTCGCGCCGAAGCCAGCTGCCGCGCTCAAGCCGGACGTTGCGCCCAACACAACTGCGCTCCCCAGGCAGACTGAACAACACCAAGAGCAAGCGCGTCAGGCGCGAGACAACGCGGTCACGGGCAGCGCCGCCGTCGCGTCGAAGCCGACCGAAGCGCGCAATTCGACCGGACAGTCGCAACAATGGCACGTGCTGAGCAAGGTGGCTCCGGCTGTGGCAAACGCGCAGGGCGTCCAGAATGTGGCGCTTTCCGTACGTGGTGCAGGCAATCGGGGCAATGCTAACGTGGAGAACGTGGCGCCTTTTCTTGCGGGTCCGAACAGCTTGAAACCCATCATTGTCAGAGCCATGCCTGCTGGGGCGACATTTCGTCTCACACGTGTCGAAGCAGCCCTCGGTGACACGGCGAGATCTCTCTTGGTTCTTCGACCTGTGTTGCGTGCACTGCTCGAGATCAAGGACTCCGTCCAAAGGTATTATAGCTCCCGGCTCGCTGGCATCGTCTGTGCGGGGAGGGCGGCCAACGTGGAGGGCCGCGCGGCGATCGATGTGGAGCCCGATCGCTTTCGGGAGGAAATCTCGAAGCTCCTGGCCGCGACGGAGAAAACGGCTCAAGAGGTTCTGAAGGGGGAGCTTTGGAACATGTGCGTGGAGAGGTTGGCGGAGGACCCCGTGTTGGAAGGCGTGGTCCTTGCGGATGCGCGGCTCAGCCACGAGCTCAGAGAGGGGTTCACCGCCCTGTTCGCTAAAGTGAGCTACCTTCCGGCGAAGGAAAGGAGAATCCTTGAAGAAGATCTTCGCCTGCGCATGGCCCCGCGCGCGGCAAAGATTGTGGACGGGCTCAGGAAGAAGGCCTTCAGCCATCCAAGGCCTGGGGCGAGCCGCACGACGCAGCGAGCGGCCTCGGAGCGCCAGCAGGGCACAGTCGACGAGCTTACTGTAATATGCGAGCGGATCCATCTCTGCGTGTCGAGCGCATACATGCCGAATCCCGCTTCGCACGACCGCACTCGTGATGAGCGGGATTCTTGGTTGCGCCGCGGGACTGACGGGCGGCTCCATGACGCATTTGGTTTCTCGGAAGAGATGGAAGTGGACGAGCAGGCGATTGACAGGCGGGAGGCCGGGAACGACGATGAGGATGTGCACCGCACTCGTGATGAGCGGGATTCTTGGTTGCGCCGCGGGACCGACGGGCGGCTCCATGACGCATTTGGTTTCTCGGAAGAGATGGAAGTGGACGAGCAGGCGATTGACAGGCGGGAGGCCGGGAACGACGATGAGGATGTGCACATGTCCGCCGTGGACGACGAAGAGCGCCAGAACATCCCGGACAATGCGCGTTCGGGTCACCTCGCGCAGTGCAGGCTTCAAATGGGTCTGCCCGCCTTGGTTATTGAACCTCGCAGATTTGAGTTTGAGCAAAGCACACCGAGATCCGGTTTGTCGCCGCGGCTTCAGGAAAACCAGCAGATGCTTTCCCCCACGACTGGTGACAGCCTCTTCTCGTCGTCGCCGCCGCAGACGCCGGAGGACTCGGGCCACAGGCAAGAGCAAGGCCATGGCGGAGGCGGTGGTGGTGCCTCGTTCTTCGCTGACCTGCCTAACCCGGGTGCGCCGAAGCGCAAGAACGATGATGCCGACTTGGGACCTGTGAAGCGACGCAAGGTGGATGGTCTGATCCCCAAGGTGGAAGGAATGCCCGGCAGCAGCAAGGTGTGCTGGGTGCGAACGCGGCGGGGGTACACGATGCGGACGAAGCGCACATGGCTTGGGAGGGATTGCGACCAGCCTGGCCGCATCATGCGTATGTTCGCATGTGGCCGGGCGAGGCTGGCGGAGCGCAACAAACGGCACAAGCAGAACTGGTGGGCCGAGAAGTTTTACATGCCGTTGCTCGAGCCAGGCAGGTATGGCCAGTTTTATCGGCCGGAAGAGTTCTGGTTGAAGAAGCGCCCGAGGGCTTTGGTGGAGCTTGTTCTTCCACTCCGCGCACGGCTCGGGTCTGCGGCCAAGCGGCGCAGGCTCAAGGCAGGGGTGAAGAAAGGGCAGCGGTAGGTTGTCTGAGCGTGTGTTGCAGGCGCTGCCTGAGAGAGGCACGCAAAGTCTCCTTTGCGAACGGAGATGCCTCTCTCTCTCTTCAGGGATGCGCTCTCTCCCTCTCCCCCCCCCCCCCCTCTGTCTCTTGTACCTTTGCAGTGTTGGCGGTATGTAAATGCAGGGATCGCTTGACTGCGACTGCAAAGCGAGCGAGAGGCAGGCTTGAATGATGTGTCCATCCAATCCGTCTGTTCGTCCGCGCACAGGCTCCGTAGTGCGCAGAAGCTGCGCAAAACTGACTGAGTAGGCAAAGCGCGCCATCGGGGTCGTCCTTGCGAGGATCGGCGGCAGTCTCGAGAATTTGACTCTGGTCGCCCAAACGAGATCGCTCGATCACAAATGCACGCGCAAGCCATTTCGATACGATAAAGTTGGGCGAGATGGCGCGCGGAAGCTAGCTAGCTAGCTTTCAGGTTGTCCTTGCGAGTCCAACGGTCTTACACGTACGATGGGTCTTGGCCTTGACTCGAAGTGGCCAACGCGAATGCCGGACCTGACTGCGAGAGCAAGCGGGCGAGCGCGCAAGCCAAGTAGCCTCTTTCGCTAAGCTTAGATGGTCGATGGTGCATTGATGAAGATGTCACATGGTGCGCAGAAGCTAGCAGCAAGAGTTGTTGGGGTTGGGACCGTTGGGGTTGTCCTTGCGAATGTCGACAGTCTCGCCTTCGAGCTTGACCTCGCCGTCGTCGCCAGCGCGATTGTCAGACTCGAGCGCGCGCACGCGCGTGACGTGGTGCTCGAAGACCTGCTCGACGAGGCTCTCAAAGGCGAAGCTGACGGCGTCGCCCTTGAGCGCGGAAGCCTCGACAAAGTACAGGTTGTGCTGCTCAGCGAAGGCGCGGCCCTCGTCGCGTGAGACGGCGCGCGCGTCCTCCATGTCGCTCTTGTTACCGACGACCATGAGCTTGATATCGCGGTCGGCGTGCGACTGCACCTCGGAGAGCCAGCGCTTGAGGTTCGTGAAGGTCTCGCGGTCCGTGATGTCGTACACGAGCAGGGCGGCCACCGCGCCTCGGTAGTACGCCTTGGTAATAGCGCGGTACCGCTCCTGGCCGGCCGTGTCCCAGATCTGGCACTTGATCGTCTTACCCTGGACCTGGAGCTCCTTTGTTGCGAACTCCACGCCGATCGTGTGCTTGGTATCGTAGTTGAACTCGCCGCGTCGGTATTGGCTGAGCAAGCAAGTCTTGCCTACGCCGCTGTCACCCACCAGCACCAGCTGCGCGCCGACCGCGTGGGCTCCTTTTTGTCAGTTTCAAGCTGCGCCACGCCTGCGCCCTAGGAGGGCCTGCCTGCCTGCCTGCCTGCCTTGGCCTGCCAGCGTGCTCGGTTGCGCCGGGCCTCCGCTGCCGCGTGCACGTACCTTGAAGAGATAGTCATAGTCGCGCTTCACGGCGTTCTGGATCGCCATGCTGCCGGTCTTGAGCGCCGCGCGACTGTCGCGGGTCGGCTCGAGCTTCTTCTGCCCTGTTCTGCTCTGCTGCTCGCTCGCTTGTACGAGCAAATCGCGCGGGCCGGGCTCCTGCGCCGCTGCCGCCGCCGGGGCCTGCGCCGCTGGACCAGCTGTCCTCGCCGCCGCCGCCGCCGCTGCCGCCGCCGCCGCCGCTGCCACCGCCGCCGCCGACTGCCGCGGGCGAGCCTCGGGATGCCGCTCTGCGTGGCGGCCGCGATGACGACGCTGACGAAGAAGGACATCGATGATAGGGGGCGGTGATTCGGTCACCTCTTGGGCCGTTTTCTTCTTCTTCTGGCCTGACGACCGTCTCTGCACTGCACGCCTCGCAACCGGCTTTGCTTTTGGTTGGCATGCTTGTGAGCTGGCTGGCCGTTCTCGTCAGCATGACTCAGCAGCCAGCCAGAGCAGACCATGGAACGAGGCGGAGCAACGCGAGATGAAGAAGTGCTTCAAGTGATGAGTCGGGCCTGTGCGTGGAGAACTCCAAAATGCCATGCAGCATTACAGCTGCAGCGGACACGGAGGATCCTGCACGCACGTGCAGTTCAACGCAAGTTGCTGCTTGAAGCGAGCTGCCAAGCATCACGAAGGCGAGCGGAACTTGGTTCCTCAACCTGTGAAGACGTCGTGGTCACGACGGCGCCGACGTACACTACCCGCCTCTCTCTCTTCTCTCTCTCGCACACTGATCTGAGTCAGGCTCTCTCCAACAAAAATGACATTTCGCATTCGTGCCCGCGGCCCATTTCTCCACGTTCTGCGTCCAGCTCAGGCTCGCCGCCGCTCGCTCGCTCGCTCGCTCGCTAGCTAGAGATCCCAGTCAAGCTCGTGCCGGGCTACTAATAACCCGACCATGGTGGCGACGGGCAGCCTCCGACGTCGGCCCGGACGCGGCGGCCAAGGCCAGAGCTAGCTAGCCTTGCGGGCACGAGAGACGGCATGAAGACCATCGTGCGCTGCGTGCAGCGGTCTGGCCTGGCCTGGCCTGGCGTTGCATTGCGTTGCATTGCGTTGCATCGCGTTGATTGCAGCGCTGCGCCTTGCCTCCCAGAGGACTCGGAGTCCATGCGAAGCGGCCCAAGCGGCGGCCTAACGCGGTTGGCGCTGCGGGCTTGTGCGCCTCTCCGCCTCTTCTCGCGCGGCGCGGCGCGGCGGCCTGCGCGGGCGCGTGCGCGCGGCAGACCGGAAGGCGGCTCGCGCGGCGGCAGGGCAGGCGACGGCGGCGGCGGCGGCGGAGCACGGCGCGGCGGCGCGAGCAGGCGGCGCCGGCAGGGCTGTGTCGCGGCGGGGCGCGGCGCGGCGCGGCGCGGCGCGCAGCGCGGATCGCGGGATCGCGGCGACGCCGTGGTCGGCGAGGGCGACGGGCAGAGGCGCGGGCAGGAAAAGGCGGCGGCGCGGCAGCAGCGGAGCGGCGGTGAGAGAGAGGCAAGATGGAGCACGGCAGGGACCCGTGCCCGTACCGCATCCTGGATGACGTCGGCGGCGCGTTCGCCATCGGCGCGGGCGGCGGCTCAATATGGTTCGCGATCAAGGGCCTGCGGAACTCGCCGCGCGGCGAGCGCCTGGCCGGCATGATGACCTCGGTGAAGACGCGCGCGCCCGTCATGGGCGGCAGCTTCGCGGTCTGGGGCCTGCTGTTCGCCTCGTTCGACTGCACGCTTGCCGCGGTCCGGAAACGCGAGGATCCGTACAACTCCATCCTGGCCGGCGCCGCCACGGGCGGTGTGCTGGCGGCGCGCATGGGCCCGCGCGCCATGGCGCAGCACGCCTTTATCGGCGGCGCTCTGCTCGCCGCCATTGAGGGCATGTCCATCTGGCTCACGCAGACGCTCACCCAGACCACGCAGGCGGCCGCCGGCCCCATTGAGCGTGCCAAGCCGCCCCCTGTCACCGCCACGCTCGGCGGCACGGGCTACCTTGACACGAGCTCGCTCGTGGACACCACGGGCCAGGCGTCCTTTGACATCAACGAGGCCGCGGCCGACATTTACTCGAACAAGCACACTTAGACTGATTTTCCGTGAGCTGGACTGCAAAAACGACAACCACAACAACAACAACAACGACGAAGAACGACCGCGACGCGACGCGCTGCGGCCAGGCAGCAAGAGTGTAGCTAGCTAGGCGAGCTCAGCCCTGAGCTGGACTGCAAAAACTACAACCACAACAACCACAACAACAAAGAAGAACGACCGCGACGCGACGCGCTGCGGCCAGGCAGCAAGAGTGTAGCTAGCTAGGCAAGCTCAGCCGGGCGCTCGCAGCGGACCGCAACAGCCGGCGAACGAGCTCTGCTCTGTTTCATGACCGGGCGCACTTACCGGACCCTTACACCTCACATGACACACGCTTCCGCGCTCGATCCATCGAATCTATCTCTAGAGACCAATAACGCTATTTCACGGAGGTTTGGATGCTGCTGCATCGCTGGCGCTGACCTTGTGAGTCGAGAGAGCAAGATGACGACTACAGGCCACTAGATGGCATGACGAGAACGACATCGAGCAGCGCTGTGCGCGCGTTTGAGCTACAACGCTATCACGCGTGCACCGTCGAGCCAAACTTTCTAAGGCGCACGTTTGGGCAGCTTGCTTGTTTGACAAGCCCTTTTTCCACCAAAGGTAGCTGTCATCATCTCCCGTCGAATAAAGTCGAAAGCTCTTTCATGGCTGGCTAAGTAGCTGCAAGAGCCAAGTACCTATCAGGGTGGGTGCGCTGTGTTGCGTTTCTCGCTGTGGCCATCTGCAAGGCGCGCTCGCGGCGCTCGCACGGGAGGTAGCACGCACAATCAGTTGGAGCCGGACCAGTCGATCATGCCACCGAGACCCGAGGCACCCCGGTTAAAGTGGGGCACGGGCGGCGGGGGCGGCTGCGTCTGACCAAGATGAGCAGAGGAGGAGCGGTTGACCGGGGGTTGCTGGCCCTGCTGGCCCTGGTGCTGGGACTGCTGGTAGGAGAGCTGAGAGTACTGCTGGTGCTGGTACGAGTTATCCCGCTGTGTTTGCGGATGCTGGTACTGCGGGTACTGCTGCTGCTGGTAGTACTGCTGCAGGTAGTCCTCCTGTGCCTGCTGTTGATGTTGCTGCTGGTGATGGTGCGAGTGCTGCTGCTGCTGCTGGCGCATGTAATCGGAGGCGTCGAAGCGCGAACCGGAGGGAAGGCCGGAGACGCGGCGCTTCTTGGATGCGTCGAGGCCCTGCTGCATCTGCAGCGCAGCGAGATGGGAGGGCGTGGAAGCGTTGCTCTGCGTGGCGTCGGAGAGGCCGGAGCCGGAGCCAGAAGCGGCGTCGGCGGAGAGCAGCGAGTTTAGCGCGCCCTGCTGAAAGGCGCGCTGGCCGTCAAAGCCGGACATGTCGAAGCGGCGCTGGGACGGGGAGGAGGAGCCCGGGGAGGTGGCGCCGAGGAACTTTTGCGCGTTGGCGCCGCTGGAGGCACCACCGGTGAGGCCGGAGATCATGTTGAACATGGGGGAGCCGGCAGCCGCGCCCTGCATGTACTGCGGCAGAAACTGGTGTTTGAGGAGCTTCTGCTGATGGCCGTAGACACCGAGCGCGTCGTCGGCGCCGCCGTTGGCCGCGGCGTGGGCGGCGGCGTGGGCGGCGAGCGGGTCCGTGGAGTCCGAGGCGTTTTCGTGCATGTCGAAGCCGTAGTTGGATAGAGTCTGCGGGGTGATGAGGCCAGCGGCCGCATGCTGGAGCATCTGGCGAGCGGACGGGTTGACGGCGGCGTCGGCGGACTGGCCACCGGGGAAGATGCCGGCGCCGCGTGCCGAGGGCGCGCCATTGGCGCCCGCGCCGCCGCGCATCTGCGAGAGGCCGGCAGCGACGGCGAGGTGCGGGTTGTGCTGTGAGGAAGAGCCCTGGCGCTGCATGCGCTTGGGCGCGTCCGCCGGGGCGAGCGCAACAAAGTGATCAACGTGCGGGAGCTCGGGCTTGCAGTCGGTGCACTCGACGTAGCCGCACTTGGCAACGCCGGTCTGCACGACGACGCGCTGGTAGATGAGGCACTTGGTGCAGTTGCCAGGAGACTCGCAGGTGCCGGCGTGCTCCTCGAGCATCTGGTCGGTGCCCTGCTTGCCGCCGGGCTGCGGCGGTATTCTGCGGAACATGAGGTGGTGGCGCACGGCCTCGAGCGTGCGCTTCTTGTCGGTTTGCTCGTTGTACCTGCGTGTAATCTCGTGCATCCACGACTTGGTGCCGTACATGCGCTCCTTGCGCTGGTGCAGAAAGGAGTGGAAGAGGCCCTCGTCCTCGCGGATGAGCTTGAAGAGCGCGCGCTTCTCGTCTTCGGAGAAGCGGCCCTTGACCACGGCCACCTTCTCGCCGTCGCCCAGGGTGGTGTCGCGCTTGCGCGAGGCGTCCTGCGTCACGATGAGCGTGGTCCGCCCGCTCGACATGGACTTGCGCTTGCAGTTTCGTTTCTTCATGGCGTCGCCAACCACCTCCTGCTTGGTCAGCACCGGGCTCTTGTCGCCGTTGCTGCCCGTGCTGCCGTTGCTGCCGCTCGTCGGCGCCGGCGGCACGGCGCCGTGCAGCGACTGGAACGCGCTCAGGTCCATGTTGCCAGCCATGCCCTGCTGGAACGGCAGCCCCTGCTGCAGCTGCAGCATCAGCGCGGCGTCCGGCTCCTGCTGGGGCGGGGGCGGGGGCGGGGGCGGCTGCTGCGGCTGCTGCTGCGAGCCCTTGCTCCCGCCGCCGTTGTTTTGCGAGTCCTCCTTGGGCGCCAACTTCATCACCACGACGCCGCGCGCGCTGCCGCTCGCCGCCGCCGCTGCTCTCGCCGCTGCGCTCGCCGCTGCGCTCGCGATCCGGGTCTAGCTAGCTAGCTAGGTCTAACCACCTCCGCTACCGCTACCGCTACCGCACCGTCCGGCCGAGCTTTGCTCTTCTGTGGCGCGCCGTGGCAACCCTCACTTGCACGCGCTGCTGCTACTGCCGAGAAACCGCTCCCTTGCGGGGTGCGAGCCGGGTCGCGCGCGCGGCTGGCGCGCGCTAGCTAGCTAGCCGGCCGGCCGGGCACGCTGAGCGGGGCTGCGCACGCGCGCACCTCGCGCGCTCCGCCTCGCCTCGCCTCGCTTCGCCGCGACCTCACGCCGCGCTGCGCTGCGCTCTGCGCTCGCTCTCGCGCGCGCCGAGCAGGCGGGTGGGCGACCGAGTCGCAGAGAAACCGGTAGGGAGGGACGGTGCTGCTAGGCTTGTCGTCAATCGCCGACGCCGTGCCTGCGGGGCACTGGCAGGCGAGGCGGGCGGGCGTGCTACGCGAGCCGCCGACCGGGGGCGAGGCCGCGCTGCGCTGCGCTACGCTGCACTACGCTGCGCTGCGCTACGCCGCGCCGCAACGCGCCGCTCCGTGCGCCTGCGCTGCTGCGCCGCCAGGAGCGCCGCGCCGAGTGAGAGAGTGGGTGAGGCGGGCCTACAGCCGGAGCGAGAGGCGGGACTGCCTCTCGCGCGCGCGCCTGTCTGTCTGTCTGTCTGTCTGTCTCCCTTGTGCAGCACTCCGGCCCCGCCCTGCACCCAGCCGCTCCTTTCCAGGCCTTGTACAGGCTTCAAGCGAGCCAAGCAAAGGCACGCGGCAGGCAGCGGCGATCTCTCTAGATCGCCTGCGCTCGCGCTCGCGCTCGCCCGCCCGCTCGCTCGCTGGCGCAGGACCACCCGCGCTCTAGCCCTCGACCCGGCGCTGCCACCTGCGAACGCCACCTCCGACTTGACTTGCTGCGGCTCGCTCGCTCGCTCGCGCGCGCGCTCGCTTGGCCGGCCGCCCCGCGTTAGCGCCCTGCGCGGCCCGCCGCGCGCCGCTCGCTCGCTCCGCGGGCGTCGGCAGCGCGGTCCTGCCCTCCCGCCCCGCTCGCTCGCTCGCTCTGGGCCGCCGAGCGGAGGCGGCCGGAGGTGGCCCGCCCCGACTCGCTCGCGCGCAACCCGCAGGCGCCGCTAGCCACGCCAAGGCAGTGGCTGCCGTCGCCTCTCCTCTCGTCTCCGCGCCGCTGCGCCGCCGGCGCGCGCTCGCTGCGCCGCTCGCTGCGCCGCCGCGCGCCGCGCCGCTCGCCGCCCGCCGCGCTGCGCTGCGCCGCGCCGCGCTGCGCTGCGCTGCGCTGCGCTGCCTGGCTGCTGCCGGCGGGGTCCGGGGAGGGCTCGCCCGGCGGGATGAGGAACTGCAACCCGGAAGCAGGCACTGCAGTCCCGCGCAGCTGCGAGCGAGCTAGCTAGGTTGGCCTGGAGCGCCGAGCTCGCCGCCGGCAGCAGCGCGCCTGCGTCGGAAGCAAGCGGGCAAGGCAGGCTTCTTTCTTTCGCCGCTCTCTTCCGTCGGGTCTCGCCTCCGAGTCGTGGCTGTCGTGCCACCGAGCCCTCGGCCCGTGCCAGTGCTAGGCTAGAGAGAGAGAGACGGAGAGTGCCGCCGCGTGCTTGACGCTGAGCAGGCCTGCGCAGCGCTGGCTGCGCTGCGCTGCGCTGCGCTGCGCTGCGCTGCGCTGCGCTGCCTGCGCGGCGCTGCGCTGCTGCCCGCCTGGCTGCCTCCTGCCGGCAAGGCCCCGGCGCGGAGCGCGCGCCCGTGCAGTGCAATGAGGTCGCCACTGCGGTGCAAGCTTCTCGGCAGGGCGCCCCCGCGCGGAAGGTGGCGCGGCACCGGTGGTGGCGGCGACGGAAGCGCCCGACTTCCCGCCGCCGCTGCGGCGCCGCCGTGAGTCGCAAGCCGGCAGCACTGGCCTGGCAGGCAGGCAGGCAGGCAGGCAGGCGCCGCACGCACGACTTGCACAGCACAGCATCGCAGCGCACCGCAGCGTGCAGTGCATTCATCGCAGTCAGGGCCCGGGCGGCCAGGCTAGGCTCGTCAAGGCCGATGGCCGGCCAGGCCGCGAGAGCGTCGCCTGTGGCGGGCGCCGGGCGGGGCCGCCGGCGCCGCTGTGCTCGCGCCGCGCGGCCTTCTTCCTGCGCGCGCCGGCACCGCAGCGCGCGCACGAACCGCCTGGCCGTGCTTGGCTGCCAGCCAGCCAGCCAGCCTCCTCGCCTCGCCTCGCCTCGCCTCGCCCGCCTCGCCGGCCTGGTCGCGCCGCCCCAGGCCTCGCGCGCGGCGCAGCGCAGGCCGGCGGAGCCGGGGCCGCGGCCCGCGCAGCCTGGCTGGCGGCGGCCGGGCCGCGCGTGGCGCCGCGCAGGCAGCACCGCAGGCAGGCAGCTGAGGCAGCCAGCCTGGCCAGCAGGCAGCCCAGGCTGACCAGCCAGTCGTGATTCCTGCGGCGCCTTCACGGAGGAGCCTGAGGAGGGAGGGAGGGAGGGAGCGGGGGAGGGGCGGAGGAGGGAGGCGGCGGCGCGCGCACGCACGTCAGCGCGCGGTGCGCCGCGTGGTAAGATGCGCGAGCTCCGCTTCCGCGCGGCGGCGCGGGCCTGGCCGGCGCCGCGGCCTCGTCCTGTGGAGGGAGGGAGGAGCTTGGCTGCTTCCGTGAGCCTCCAGCGGACGCCGCGCCGGGCTCGGCTGGGACGGGCCGGCGGGCCCGTGAGGATCGTCATGGCCAGATTTGTTGTCGCCGCGACGATCGCCGCCGCTGCGCTCCTCCGCCCCTCCGCGCGAGCGGCGGCGAGCGGGCGGGCGAGCGAGCGTGCGTGCGTGAGCGGCGGCTGAGGCGACGCGAGGCGAGTCGACCTGGCTGGCTTCGGCGACGCCGCCGACAGAGGGAGGTGCCGCGCGGCGCGTTGCGGAGCGGGTGGCTGCTTGCGTGCACCGTGTTGATTTCAGGCAGCGGCGGCTGGAGCGCGAGCCCGCGCGCCTGCCAGGCAGGCAGGCCGGGAAGTCGATCATGATAGCATCGGTTAGTTTGTGGGTGGGTAAGCTCACTTGGAAAGGAAATGAGGTGAAGGCAAAAACCATGCACTGCCAGTGGCAGCCAGCTCGAAAGAAACGTCATTGGCTGTTGGATGGCGCTAGCTAGCTAGCTAGATGCTGGCTGGTGCAGTGGCGCTGCCAACTACGTCCGGGCTGTGGCGGCTGGGAAGTTTGAGGCGACGAGGAGAATGACGGCGAGCGCGTCCATCGGCCAGGTCAGCTGGCCCTCGGTCCGCCGCAGGCCTCGCTCCGTGCCGAGTCCGAAGCCAAGCGAAGCGCTGCTGCGCAATTGCAGCGCCGCGGCCGATTCAAAGAGCGCGCGGTGCAGAGCGCGCGTCCGTCTCCCTGCCTGCCTGCCTGCCTGCCTGCCTGCGTGCGTGCCACTGCGTGAGCCGCGCACGCCAGCAAGACAAAGCCTTGCCGTGCGGCCGTGGCTTCGGACGCGCGGCCTGCCGTCGCGCGCTACCTCGGAGGAGAAGGCTGATCATCCGGGCGGGAAGGAGCGCCAAGGAGGAAACTGCGATCTCGAGCAGATTGATCCGGCTGCGGTCCGGCGGCCTCCCAGCTTGCGTGCTCGGCGACCCGGCGCGTGAGTTGCGAGGCCATACAACCAGCGGCAGCAGATGGGCCGCCGCGCGCGGTAGCCACGGCGCGGGCGCGGGTGATGCGCCGCGTCAGACGATGCGAGACGGGTTACGACAGATATGCGGTACACTGCAGACGGTCCGGCCCGGACGCCAAGGCGTATCGACGTCGACACGCGGCTCGAAGTGAGGCGACGCGACGCCAGTCAGTGCACTGTGCAGCGCCCGCGAATTCCGTCGCGCGCCTCTGTCTGAGCCTGAGCAGAGCAAGCAAGCAAGCAAGCAAGAGAGCAAGAGCTGGCCAGCCACCTCGTTTAGTCCTTGATTGGCTCGGGCGATAGCATCTCTCTCTCATCTGTTGTTAGCTGAGCTGAGGTGCGCGCGGACTGCCATGGCCAGCGTAGCGTGTACGAGCGAGCCAGCGGAGCAGCACGCAAGAGGATTTGAAGAGCAGTGCTCCGAACACCCTAGCAACTTAGCTAATGCTTTATGCACCGCGTTGTACCACTTAGGGTGAAGGTGGCAGAAACTGAGACTCCACCTGCTGCCAACCTGCGCCTGCCAAGCTGCGCCTGCCAGGCTGCGCCTGCCAGCTAACTAGAGGTAGTTAAATTCCGCGGCCGAGGCCCGAGCGCGGCCCACGTCTTGCTGCTACGGGCGGAGCCCAAGGGTGCACGTACCTCGGTGCAGCCTACCCTGCACGCACGCATCAACATGCGGCCCGCAACTTGAACGTGTCGATCGACTGACTGCGCCACCATTCCCCGCTTCTCCGCGATTCCCCAGCGCATTGCGCGTTCTGCACCAAAACACTGCTCGCCGACCGCCTAGCCTGCCTTGTCGGCGTTGCCGCACGGAGCGGTCCTTGGGCTACAATGGGCGCTCCGAGCGAGATGGGCTGCCCGTTGGGGGGCTCACCGGCGCACAGTCAGCCACCGATCTATCAGGTTTCCACCCCCTCCTGGCAAGCAAAAAGATGCAACCACTCACAGGAGTGGTCAAGGCTTCAACGCTCAACGCTCCGCGAAGCCTTCTCTTGCCGATTCAAAGCTGGTTACCGAGCCCGTCCGCCGATGACAACATGCCAATGGTGGATGACTGCCCGACCAGGCCTCGACGCGGCAAACCCACACGACACGACACGCCACGACATCTGTGGCTGCGGTGGGTGCCGCTCCAGCCATGGCTACCGTTAAGCGCCGTTGAGCCGGCCGCTGGCCGACGAGCTTTTCTGAGTTATATTGACCCTCGCCCGGCTCGCTGTCGCCACGCCCGTGGCGAAGTCCGGACCAGCGGTCCCGCACAAGTCGCCTTGAGGCAGTGAGCCAGAACAACCTGAAGTAGGTCCGCCGCCTGGCTGCTGTTCTGCAGCAGTCCAACGCCCTTGACCGTGGACAGGACCGCGATCCGCAGCGATCAACCCAGGCCGCCACCGGTTGGCGGCCCACGCCGAGCAAAACGAGCGTCCCAGTCCCAGCCGCGGCCGGTAGCGGCGTCCACTGCAAGTTCCTTCCTCGCCTGCCAGGCAGAGACTGAGACTCCCACTGGCAGGACGCCACCCTACCAGACCACCTCAAGGTCACCGTCAAGCATTCGCCAGCTCGTAACTTGTTACACAACTTAAAACTGCCACTAGGCTAGGCCAGCTGCCAGCCAGCCAGCTGGCAGCACTGCACAGTGCACTCAGTGCACTGCCACTGCAGGGCAAGTGGGTCCCTCCCCAAAGCCAACCTCCACTCTGGCACTCTCCACGAGCCTCCACCGGCGCCCAGCCGGGACCTCCAGCGCTGCAACCCGGCAGTGCACACAACCGCCCCGTAACCGCCGCCACGCGACGTTAACCGCCGCGCCGTTGGGCCGCCGTTTCGCGGCGCAAGCGGCCCAAGCGCAGCCCCGGAGCAGCGAGGAAATCCTGGAACCCTAGCCCTAGGCGCGGGTTGCGGCGGCGGCGGAAAGCGGCCTATCGCTGGCTGGCTGGCGGGCGCCAGATAGATGGAGGCGGAGGCGGGCGAGGAGGCGGGCGCGGCGGGCAGACTCGAGAGGAGAGCACCTGCAGCCCTTCCGCAGCCACCATGGTACGTGCGCGCGGGCGGGCGGCGCGCCGGCGCTGCGCGGCGCTGCGCTGCGCGGCGCGGCGCGGCGCGCGGCGCTGCGCAGCGCGACGGGACGAGCTAGGACGAGGCCGGGGCGGGGGATGATGAGGACGCCGCGCACGAGGAGGACGCCGCGCTCGACGAGGACGCCGCGCTCGACGTGACGGGGAAGGGGGTGCAGGCGGACGCCGGCGAGGCGGAGAGAGCAGACGGACGGAGAGAACGGGCTTGGGAAGGGTCGGGAGTTGCGCTGCGCTGCGGCGGGGGACAGGGAGACTGACGATCGCGACGTGCGCTCGCTTTACAGGGTCGCCGCACGAAGAAGGCCGGCATTGTCGGCAAGTTCGGTACTCGCTACGGTGCGAGTCTCCGTAAGATCATCAAGGGCATTGAGATCGCCCAGCATTCCAAGTACGAGTGCCCGTTCTGCGGCAAGACCAACGTCAAGCGCAAGGCTGTGGGCATCTGGGACTGCAAGTCCTGCAACAAGCGGATGGCCGGCGGCGCCTATGTCTTTAGCACTCCTGCGGCTGCCGACGTGCGGACCACGCTCACCCGTGTGAAGCGCAACGCCGAGCGCCTCGCGTAAGCTTTATTCTCCGTGCTGCTTGCCCCTGTTTCTTTTTGCTCCTTCTGCTGCTGTTGTCTCTCTAAACGCTGGCGCGGGTGCAGTCCAGGTCACGTTTTCTGGTCTTGGTCACATGCTTGATGATGGGAAAAGTGAAAGTGAGGCGGTGATCTTGTCGAAGGGGGCGTGCGAGGACTGCGCTGGGATAGCGCGCGAAAGAAGGGGGTCAGCAAGGGCTGCTGTCGTGCGGATTCTTCCTCTCTTGAAGGAGTCCTTGCTCTCGTATGAGCTTCCTCTCTTGTAGGGGTCCTTGCTCGCTCACGTGGTCCATGGGCGCGACTTCCTGCTCAAGGCAAAGAGATTGAAAGAAACTTGACTTGTTAGTTCTCCCCAGACAACTGAGGAAGGACACTCTGGAACATGAGCACCGCATGTAGGGGAACCAAGTGCGAGTCGGGCAGCGACGACCCTCCCGCGACGACCACGTCGTGAGATGTAGGGTTTAAAGGCCGCGCTACCGTCATGAGCATGAGTTCCCTTACGCGTGGTGCGACGATGCGCAAAGACATCCTGTCGTGGGCGACGCCGTTGAGTTTAAAGACGAGGCGGCGCGCGCACGCTCGCTGCTCAGGATTGAGCAAGCGTCTTGGCACTCGTGTCGCCTGCGACCGCCGCTCGGTGCGGCGGCGCCTCCGACCCAGGCTGCTGGGGCGGCGGCGGCGACGACGGGTCCTGCGCCACGGGCGTGGCGACCGGGACAGCGTCCTGCCGGTCTCGCACGGCAGGACGCAAGCCACACATGGGGCCTGAGCATCCGCGCCGCGCCGAGGCCGCGCCCTCACCGCTCTGCATGAGCCGCTTCGCCGCCTCCGGCTTCATGTACGCCTCGATCCTGCCGGCCACGTAGGCGACGGCGTCGATCAGCAGTCAGACCATGGTGAGCCTGGCCTGCACGCGCTCCGCGCGCTCGCCCGCCTCGCACGCCCGCTCGGTAGCGTGTACGCCGCGGCGCCTCGTACGTACACTGCGCACGCACGAGAGGAGTTGGCGCTCTACCTGCCGGCCGGCCGGCCGGCCGGCCGGTCGCGCGCCGCGAGGCAAAGAACCGTCGGGAAGCTTCAATAGCTCCGACGCTTGAGCTGCGCGCCGGTAAAGCCCGCCGCTCTTGCCCGTGCGGTGCGCGCACGCGAGCCACTCATGATCACTGGTGATCTGGGACATCGCACACCATCGATCCGTTGATTCCCACGATGGCTCACCATCTCTGATGATGACTGCGACCATGGTGACCATGGTAACTCGGTCGTGGCTCGGACTCGCGCTCGAGGTCCGAGCCAAGAGACGGTCCTTCGCGGTCAAATCGCTCGCCCGCGGGCGCCACCGCCCGCTCGCATTGCGCGCGCGCTCATGGCGCACGTGATCGAGCCCGTGCAGGGCGAGGTGCAAGAGGACTGTCTGGCGCTGAGCGTGCCCGGGTCCAAGGACGAGCGGCGGCGCGTACGCAAGGGCAGCCTGGTGCGCATCACGCACGAGTACAAGTCGGCGTACTATGGCCGCCTCGAGCACGATGGGACGCCCGTCTGGCTGGAGAAGAAGGCCATCGCCTTGCACGGGGACGCCACGCACACCTCCGAGTCCAAGGCTGACGGGGGCGGCCCCGGAGGCGAGGAAGCGAGTGCCGACGCGCAAGCTCGCAAGTCCGACGACGATGCGCTGCCGGCAGGCTTTCAGCCTGGGCCCGACGTCGACGCCGTGGCCATCTACCCCTTCGATCCTGTGCGTCAAAAAGTCCCGCGCGGTCTCGCGCTGGCCCAGGATGACACTGTGCGTATCCTCGGCCAGAGCGAGGCGTGGTTCTTTGCGCGGAATCTGCGCTCGCGACACATTGGTATTCTGCCTCAGACCTTTGTGAGGCTATTGAGTCAGCCCACCCCGGCTGCGCGCCGCCGCCGTCGGCCCTCAGCAGCCAGCGTTGCTGCGGGCGCACTCGAGGCGGCCGAGACCATGGCCACCGCTGCCGCACACGCGAAAGCTGACGTCGAGGCTGCCACGGCTGCAGACGTGGACGCCCGCGATGAAGTCAAAACGATCTCTGCGCCAGGACCGGTGCCCGGGCCCGGACCTGCGTCGGCAGCGCCGGAACAGGAAGCAAGAGGATCGCCAGCCTCGCACCAAAAGCCAGCTCCCGCGACACATGCCAAGCAGGGTGGCACATCAGCCGCCGATGCCCCGCGCGAGGCTGGGCCGGTCTCGGAGTCCCCTTGCCGCCCATCACCGGCGCCCGAGCTATCGCCCGAGGCCAAGGAGGTGCTAAACAAGCTCGAGGCTGCGCTCTCCGGCGCCGAAAAGACGCTGGCTACCGACGAAGACCAAGCCGCAGCGCGTGAGGTCCTTGGCAGCCTGCGCTGCCACTGCTCGCGCGCCCTTGCCGGCCTCCTGCTGCAGGAGTTCGCTCGTCGTGACGCGGAGAGGCAGGCCGAGGTCCGTGCCGCCGCCGCCTCTGCCAGAGAAGAAGCAGACGCAGACATTCAGGCGCTCCTGGACGAGGTGGACCGCCTCTCTGCCGCCCACACTCCGGAAGGCGTTCTCGAGCTGCGTCGCGCGCTCGAAGAGAAGACCGGCCAGCTCGCTGCTTGTGAGGCCAAGGCCAAGGACCTCCAGGCGAGGGTCGCGTCCCTCGAGAACGAGGAGTGGCTTCGGAATGAGCTCGCCTTCTTGAACAGGCCATCCTCCTCCCCCTTGACCTCCTCCCCCTCGCAGACGCGCGCCAGGTCCGCGAGCTCCTAAGGCTTATAAAATTGTGTGTCGCAAACGAAGCTGTGAACCTCGCTCGCCTCGCGTTTGTTGGGAGATTGGTGAGATGCCTAGTAGCACTGCGGCGATCAGCTCGCCACGAGCTGGCGTGAGACAGCAGCAGCTGGACTCGAAGCCAGACTGAGCTGCCGGACGGCCGACCGATGCGGGGTCGACACGATGGTCGCGTGGGACGCAGGCGAGGCGGCGACACAGCGCGGGTCGAGCTGCGAAACACGCACAAGCTACGATGAAGGTCGAGCTGCGAAACACGCGAGCTGCGAAACACGCTCAAGTCACAATGAAGGGCTGCCGGTGGCGCAAAGAGAGAGCATGGCACCGAACGCGTTGAAGCTGAATCAGGAAGGCGTAGGCAGGAGCTTCATCGACGTGTTGGTCCTCGATCCGATAAATCACGCCGCAGCCGTCAAACTGTGCCAGCCTTGGCGTAAGCATGCTACAGGCGAAGAGGCCGGAATCCGAGATGATGGCTCAGGCAGCAGCAGAGATATCCATCCGAAAGTCCCACAAGCAAAACTGGTGGGGCCGAGAAGTTTAGCATGCCGCTGCTCGAGCCAGGCAGGCATGGCCAGTTTGATCGGCCGGAAAGCGAGTGGCTGACACACCGAGGCACGAAGGAATCTCAGCAAGGACGCCCCCCTTCAGGCAGCACACATTGCTGCATGTCCTCGCCTGATGACAAGGTGACCTCGCCGATCTGTGTGTCGCAAGCGTCTCTGGCCATGCAAAAAAATCCAGATAATGTCACATGAATCATTTGTTCTTGTGTGTGGTCGCATGTGGTAGTTTGCCACATGAAAAGTACAGAAGGTGTCATGGTCACACATACAGCCAGACGGTCTCGTTCGTACGTTGGCTCGGTTTGTCAGGATTTCCTCGTGCCACGTGCTAGCTCGCTGGCTCACAGAATCAGTTGGCCCTGAATGGTTGCAAGCTGGTCCTCGAGATGATGGCTCAGGCAGCAGCAGAGATATCCATCCGAAAGTCCCACAAGCAAAACTGGTGGGGCCGAGAAGTTTAGCATGCCGCTGCTCGAGCCAGGCAGGCATGGCCAGTTTGATCGGCCGGAAAGCGAGTGGCTGACACACCGAGGCACGAAGGAATCTCAGCAAGGACGCCCCCCTTCAGGCAGCACACATTGCTGCATGTCCTCGCCTGATGACAAGGTGACCTCGCCGATCTGTGTGTCGCAAGCGTCTCTGGCCATGCAAAAAAATCCAGATAATGTCACATGAATCATTTGTTCTTGTGTGTGGTCGCATGTGGTAGTTTGCCACATGAAAAGTACAGAAGGTGTCATGGTCACACATACAGCCAGACGGTCTCGTTCGTACGTTGGCTCGGTTTGTCAGGATTTCCTCGTGCCACGTGCTAGCTCGCTGGCTCACAGAATCAGTTGGCCCTGAATGGTTGCAAGCTGGTCCTCGAGATGATGGCTCAGGCAGCAGCAGAGATATCCATCCGAAAGTCCCACAAGCAAAACTGGTGGGGCCGAGAAGTTTAGCATGCCGCTGCTCGAGCCAGGCAGGCATGGCCAGTTTGATCGGCCGGAAAGCGAGTGGCTGACACACCGAGGCACGAAGGAATCTCAGCAAGGACGCCCCCCTTCAGGCAGCACACATTGCTGCATGTCCTCGCCTGATGACAAGGTGACCTCGCCGATCTGTGTGTCGCAAGCGTCTCTGGCCATGCAAAAAAATCCAGATAATGTCACATGAATCATTTGTTCTTGTGTGTGGTCGCATGTGGTAGTTTGCCACATGAAAAGTACAGAAGGTGTCATGGTCACACATACAGCCAGACGGTCTCGTTCGTACGTTGGCTCGGTTTGTCAGGATTTCCTCGTGCCACGTGCTAGCTCGCTGGCTCACAGAATCAGTTGGCCCTGAATGGTTGCAAGCTGGTCCTCGAGATGATGGCTCAGGCAGCAGCAGAGATATCCATCCGAAAGTCCCACAAGCAAAACTGGTGGGGCCGAGAAGTTTAGCATGCCGCTGCTCGAGCCAGGCAGGCATGGCCAGTTTGATCGGCCGGAAAGCGAGTGGCTGACACACCGAGGCACGAAGGAATCTCAGCAAGGACGCCCCCCTTCAGGCAGCACACATTGCTGCATGTCCTCGCCTGATGACAAGGTGACCTCGCCGATCTGTGTGTCGCAAGCGTCTCTGGCCATGCAAAAAAATCCAGATAATGTCACATGAATCATTTGTTCTTGTGTGTGGTCGCATGTGGTAGTTTGCCACATGAAAAGTACAGAAGGTGTCATGGTCACACATACAGCCAGACGGTCTCGTTCGTACGTTGGCTCGGTTTGTCAGGATTTCCTCGTGCCACGTGCTAGCTCGCTGGCTCACAGAATCAGTTGGCCCTGAATGGTTGCAAGCTGGTCCTCCAGGTAGCCACGCCAGTCGGGATGGTCGCAGAGTTTGACTTGGTCCGAGAGGTCGTCGAGGAGGACCTGGTTCGCGCTGAGGGCGGCCTCGGCGGACTGGGCATGAATAAGATCGTGGAAGGTCTCGATCTGAAGCGCGATGTAGTCAATGCGGGTGGCGTCACAGAGGCGCGCCTGCATATTGTAAGTGGCGGAGTGGAGGCAGGCGGCGAGCTCCTTGATGAGCTGCCGGCAGGAGAGAGTCGTTGCGACGTCGGCGAGCTGAGACATTTCCAGGGTGAGGTGGTAGTTGCTGCGCAGCGCCCAGTAGAGGGCGCGCGTGAGCTGGCTTTTGCCGAGCGAGAGCGAGCGCACGCGGTGCACCTCAAGTGTTTTCAGCAGGCCGAGCGGCACGGGCACCTCGCGTGAGAGGCGAGGCACGTCGCGGCGGTCGGTCGGCACGGTCTGGCCCGTGGGGCTGCTCCGCGAGCGCGTCTTGTGCACCGTATTCACGGGCAGCGCGCTGGGGTCTGGGCCCGAGGCCACAATCGTCCCGCGCGAGCGGCGGCTCGCCGCCGGGCTCTGTGCGTGGCTGTTGAAGCGACGGTGCGCGCTCAGCGCAGTCTCGGTGGACCGCAGGTCCGCGGCCCGTGCCTCGGCCCAGGTTGCCAGATACAGTGAGGCCCCGTAGTCGAGCCCCCACACGCGGAGCTGGTACTCGAGGGCCTGGTGGAACTCCGCCTTGGCGGAGAGCGCCTCGTCCGCGTCCTCCTCCGTGTCGCTCGTGTTGAGCGGGGCCGTCTCCTCTGTCGGCGACGTGGGCCGAGACAGCGTGCCACCGCTTCCACTCCCGCTCCCGCTGCCGGTGCGGGTGGCGCCAGACTGCACCAAGATGGCCGCGTCGACGTCATCGCGAAGCGCCGCGGCGATCTGCTCGTAGAGGCCAGCGATGCGCCCGCCCGCCTCGCTGCCCATGGCCTCGTACATGTGAATATCCTGGTTTTCCGCGTGCACCTTGCGCGCCAGGAGGAGAAGCACCAGATGCGTGCGCCAAGTCTGGCGCTCCTTGCCCTCAAGGTCCTCCGGGTGCGTGGCGCCCAAGGCCGCGGCGGCCACCGCGGTGGCGGCCGCGGTGGCGGCGCCCGCCTCGAAGGCCTCGCCCGTGGGCGAGGAAGGTGAGGCAAATCCCCAGTTGGACGGGCTGTTGAGCGGACCTGGCGAGGAGGCGGATGGCGAGAGCGCGCCGGCGGTCGGCGTCGCGGCTGGCGAGGCGGCCAGGCCGGCCAGGCCGGCCGAACCGTGCGTCGGCGAGGACCCGAGCGAGCGGCGCGGGCGGAAGACGTTGCGAAGTTTCTTGGTCCAGGGCAGCGCCTTGTTGCTGCGCTCCGCATCGCCCTTGCACAGCACCTTGGCGAGATCGCGCAGCAGGACGCCGGCGTTCTTGTAGAGCGGGATGGCGTCGCGCGCCGCGCGCAGGCACGAGTGAAGGCGATCGAGCAGCAGGCGCAGCGGGCTCTCCTCGCCCACGTCACGCGAGGCCTCGTGCACAGCGTCCATGAGACCTTCCAGCAGCGTGCGCATGCCCAGGTAGCTGTCCGGCGCGCGCCAGGCGCTGGCCGTGCTGGTTGTGGCGTCCTCAAAGGTGACCGCCTTGCCGCCCAGGTCGGACGATGTGAGCGCCTGCGCGAGGGAGGGCGGGCCGGACCTCGCGTGCGACGACTGCGTGTGTTGCGACTGCGGGCTGCTCGAAGAGAGCTTCCGCCGCAGCGGCAGGTCGCTGGCGTCGGCCGTGCCGGGCGGCGGCGCGGCGCCTGCGCCTACGCCCGGAAGCAGGGGCGAGGCGCTGGTTAGCATGCCGGAACCGCGTCCCATGTCGTTGTGCTGCTGCAAGAAGATCTCGGCGTACCCATTGCGCTTGAGGATCTCCTTGCAGGTCGCCACGGCGGCCTGGCGGTACTCTTCTGAGGTGGTGGTGGCGAAAGGGTTGCGTAGGTTGGACACGACCCAGACGATGCGCAGGTTGAGCACCTTGGAGGCAGCCGGCTCGGCGCCCGGCGCCTCGTCCAGAGACGCCAGAGACCGCAGCGAGCCGCTGCCCGGCGCCGGGTCGCGATCGCTGTGCGAGAAGAGTTTGAGCCGGTACCGCGCCGCGAAGCCGGACGCGG
Source organism: Thraustochytrium sp. TN22 (assembly GCA_013306675.1). NCBI lineage: Eukaryota > Bigyra > Thraustochytrida > Thraustochytriidae > Thraustochytrium > Thraustochytrium sp. TN22. The sequence goes on from JABLUY010000059.1 coordinate 150,978, forward strand.
GCTGCGAGCCGCCGGCACCGGAGGCGGACGCCGCGCCCGTGGCGTGCGCGGCGAGCAGCTCCTGGTCGCGCTCGCGCGCCATCTTGAGCACCAGGTCCATGTTGAACCAGTGCATGGGCGCGTTCTCGCGAAAGTCCGCGATTGTGCTGGGATCGAGGGCCATGCACCACTGCAGCAGCGAGCGGTGAAAGGTCTCCATGAAAGCCTCGTTGCCGCTCTGCATGGACTCGAGGCTCAGGTTGAGCGTGTCCATGAGCGAGCCCGAGTCGGACTGCTGCATGAGCGAGGGCACGTTCATCTTGAAGAAGGCGAGGAGCGCGGCGAAGAGCGTGGTCTCGCCGTTGGCCAGCATGACATCGTAGAACTGGTGCAGGCGCGAGCTGCCGGGCGGCAGCACGCTGCAGAAGATGCTGAGAAGCGGGCCGATGAACAGGTAGGAGACGTCCAGGTCGCACTTTTTCAGGTGCGCCATGAGTTCCGGCAGGTGCAGCTCGAGCAGCTGCTGCAGCACCCAGACGTCGCGTTTGAGGCCGGCAATGTCGGCCGTGAAGTAGTCGGGCGCAATCTGGCTCGTGTGGCACACGTGCATGACGAGCCAAAAGGCCAGCTCCTCGCTGGCCGTGACGAAGAGGAACTCGGCCGCGAAGAGGTTCATGCCCTGCGTGTAGCCGTTCTTGCGGTCGTGCACGGCGTAGGCGCGCAAGATGTGCCGCAGGCGCGCGCGCCACGAGGCGGCCTGGTCCTCCGGCAGCGCGTCCCACAGCGAGCCGGAGCGCGCGATGTCCTTTTCGATCTGCAGGCGCGACGCCTCGTCCACGGCCCCGTCCGAGACGTCCAGGCTCGCAAAGTAGCCCGGCTGCGCCGCCATCTCCGCCTCCGCGCGCAGCGCCACGAGCCGCCATACCTCTACGCGCGCGCACCTGCCGCCGCGGTCCGTGAGCGCGCGGAAGGCGTCCAGCAGCTCCTGGAACAGCGGGTGCGTGTACGAGACGCGCCGCCGCCGCCCGCCGCCCGCCTTGTACTTGCGCTTGCACCCCTCCAGCACGCGGAACAGCAGGTCGCTCGACACCGCCTCCGCGCGCGCGCCGGCCGCCGCGCGCTGCGGCACCGGCGGCGGCACCGCGCGCGACATGGCCGCCGCCCGCCTGCTTCGAGTCGGCCGGCAGGCAGGCAGGCCGGCCTGCGCGCCCGGCCCGCCGCCGCCGCGCCCGCGCCCGCGCGCCCGCCCGCGCTTCCTCCGCCGCGCGCCGGCCGCGCCGCGCCGCGCCGCTCGCCCGCCCGCCCGCGCCCGCGCCCGCGCCCGCCCGCGCGCGCTGCAGTGCCGCCGGGGAGCGGCGGAGTTGGATGATTGATTTGATCCACACGAGTGATGAAAATGGATGGAGGAATTGAGGAATGGATGGATTCGCCGCCGCCGCCGCCGCCGCCGCCGCCGCAACCGCCGCCGCCGCCGCGCCGCCGCCGCCGCCGCGCCCCGTTCCAGCTCCGCCGCGCTCGCCGCCGCGCCTCTCGCGCGCGGCCGCTGCGCGCAGCAGCAGCCCTGCGCTGCTTGCCGGAAGGCCCGCGCGGAGCGGAGCCGCGGGAGCCAGGGCAGGCAGGCAGGCAGGCGCTCTGCAGCGAGGCAGCCCGCCTCGCACGCCCGCAGGACAGCGCGCGCCCGCCGCCGCGCCGCTTCGCTTCGCGCCGCCGCCTCCCTCGCTTCGCGCCGCTTCGCGCCGCTTCGCGCCGCGCCGCCTCGCGCGGGACGGGCGCCAGCCCCGAGCTGGGCCGGCGGCGGCGGGACGAGGCCCTGTCGGGCGGGCCAGGCCTCCTCCGCCTCGGAGTGCGAGTCGTCGCCGGCCTTCAAGTTGCGGCCAGTGGGCAGCTGAGCCGAGCAAACTCAACTCGCAGTTGGTTAGCTTCCATCGCTGACTGTTGGCTAACCACCTGGCCGGCCGGCGAGTCCGGGTCACGGTCCGAGTCCACCGCGCGCGTGCACGGCGTGGACGCCCGCCCGCGTGCTGCGCGGCACGGCACGGCGCGGCACGGCGCCGCGCTGCCAGTGCGGCAAGGGTCTCGTCAGGCGCGGCGCGGGCGCGGCGCGGCGGCGGCGCGGGAGGCAGACCCGGCCCGCCGGCCCTACTGGCGCCGGGACGAGCGGGCGCTGCTCGGGCAGAGAGGGCGAGGAGCGCTGGCGCATGCAGGCGCTGCGCTGCGCGGGCGCCGGCGCCGGCGCAGCGAGCACGCCGCGCGCGCAGCTGGGCGTGGCTTGCGCGCGAGCTGGGCCCGGCGTGAGGGTGGCGCGATGGGACGGTCAAGCAAGTCAAGAGCAGACTTGGGCGCGTGGACGTGCAGAGAACGAGGGTTTTCACGTGCCGGTGAGCAGATCGAGCAGATGGAGCCCGCGACGTGCTCGCACGTGCCGGCGTTTGCTCGCTCGCTCGCTCGCTCGCTCCCTCGCGCGCGCGCAAGTGTTGAAAGCGTTTTACGAGTTAATTGGGGCTGCACTGGCAGAACATGATGGCTTGTCTGTCTCAGGCTGTCGGACTCTGTCATTGGTCGTCGAGGAAGGAGAGGTCGACGGAGACGTCGATCTCCGAGGCCACTGGCATGGGCGCGTTGTGGAGGAGGTCCGCAGCGGGCACGGGTCCGGGCGGCGCGAAGGCGACGGGGGGGAGGGCGACAAAGCGGGCGTCGTGCAGTGCGAGGTCCTGCGCACCCGAAGAGGTGGTGGATGCCGTGGACGGGGATGAGGTCAGCGTGAAGGGCGGCGGCTTGAGCGGCATCCAGCCCTGCTGCCAAGGATTGGCGCGCGGATTCGGCGTGTGCATGGGCGCGGCAGCGGTGGTGGTGGCAGCGGGGAGCTTGAGCTCTTGCGGCTGCTGTTGCGGCTGCTGTCGCGGCAGCGTCTGGTCCGCCTGCTTGGCTGAGGCCTGCTTGGCCGCCGCCTGCTTGGCCGCCTTGGCAGCCAAACCGCGACCACGGCTGCGGCGCGAGCGGTCCGCGCGGTCCGTCGTCGGCGTGCTCGGCTGCTGCTGCGGCTGCTGCTGCTGCTGACGCGGCTGCGGCTTGGCGGGCTTGCTTGACACGGAGCCTACGACGGAGTCTGAGCCGGCGCTGGACCCGGAGCTAGACTGGGAGGCGTTCGAGGGGGAATCTTGCGGCGCGTGGGCCTGCCCTTGGGAGCGCTTGGCGCCACCACGCCGGCCGCGTCCAGACCTGCGGCTGCGCGGTGTTCCGCCAGGAGCAAGAGCAGGAGCAGGAGCAGGACCAAAAGTCTTGGGCGTGGTTGGGACCCGCGGCGAGCTTGCAACCTCAGCCTGGCACGACTTGGCGCGACGCTGACGAGCCGAAGCCGGCGAAGGCTGGCTCGAACCCGGACTCGGACTCGGACTCGGAGCCGGGCTCGGAACCGAGTTTGAGTTCTTGGAGCGCGTTCGTTGCTTGGGCGTGCCCACGCGCGCGCGACCCTGCGTCGTCCATTGCAGGGAGTTTGCGCTTGCACTGTGTTCATGTCCGTGCTCAGGCTCATATGCAGTGTCAATGGCAGGCGCGATGGTCTTGGTCCTGCGCGACGCAGCGCCGCGAGAAGGCTCGAGCGAGCACAGGCGGCGCTCGGCGGCGAGCAAGGCGCTGAGTGCAAAGGCGGCGGGGTCCGCATAAAAGGAGAAACCGGCAGCCGTGGTGGCGCAATACTCGACGAGCTGCTGCAGGCGCTGCGCGAAGAGAGAGCGCGCGCGGCGGTCAGCTACGTCGACGCAGGAATACAGGGCGCTCGCGGTGCGCGAGCGAGGCAGCGTAGTCTTCAGGTAGTCATCAGCGAGGTGCTCGAGGCAAATGGCCAGGCAGAGCCCGGGCGACACGTGGAGGCCGTGCTCCGCGACTGTCTCTCGCATGACCATTTCCGCGTCCTCGACGAAGCCGCGCCTCTGGAGCTGTGCACAAATCTGCTCGCGCGCCTCACGTAGGCTGTCCGGGGGCAGCGAGCGCTCGAAGAATTTGAGCGCGCTGCGCGCGTACGCTGGCTGGTCACGAACAAAGGCGAAGTGCAGGCAGGCGTTGCAGGCCTGGGCCGGCTCGTCGGCGGCGAGGCCCTGCAGCGTGGCGGGTGTGGCCAAGAGTGCGAGCATCTCGTCCAGAGCTGTGTCGTCCGAGGCCACGGCGCGGTGCGGCCGCGCCGGTGCCTGCGCAGCCGGCGGCTGCATGCGGCCCACGAGGTCGCGCCAGAGCAGCGGGGAGGCATAGTGAATATTGGCAATCTCCTGCGGCTCGAGAAACCCCAGCAACGCGTGCAGCGCAGCATGGCGCGGCTGTGGATGTCGCGCGTCCGCTGCTCTTACTGCGCCTGCTCTTGCTGGTGTACTTGGCGCACGGGCCGATGCCAGGGATGCAATCTTGTCCAGGAGCGCCGCCAGGCGCGAGGAAAGCGTGGGTCTCTGCTGCGGAACGGGTACTTTTGCCATTGCTGTTGTTGGCGCTGGTGCTGGTCCTGATAAGGATGCAGCATCAACTTCAAGCGCTGTAACCGCTGCTGCTGCTGCTGCCGCTGGGGCCGAGGAACCTGGAGGGCTCCCTGTCGATGACAAAGTCTCTGAGTGAATAAGTGTCTCTTTGCGCGAAGAGGCGTCCGGCAACGGCGGCAACGCTGAGGCGCACGCCGCTGGTGGTGGAGACGCCGCCGGCTTATCCGCACCAGCGCAGCCCGGTACCGAGCACTCCGCGCGCATGGAGCGCCAGGGCAAAAAGCCCTGGGCGCTATCGCCCTTGCCGCCCCAGCGGCCAGCCACGTGCGCGTACGCGGCGTCCAGCAGAAAGAGCAGCACCATAGCACCGAGCAGCTCCATTGCATTCAGCAGCATCTGCTCCGCCAGCACGCCGCTGCTCGCGGCAAGCGCCATCATCTCGGTCCGCGCAGGCAGCAGGCGCGCGCGCGCGCGAGCGAGTGAGCGCGCGCGCGCGCGAGCGAGCGAGCGCACGCACTCGCCCCTCGCGCAGGAGCGCGCCGAGAGCAAGAGCGGAGGAGGCTTCCTCGCCTGCCGCGCCGGCCGCGCCAGGCGTCCCGTCTCCCCGCTTCCTCCCGCTCTCCCTCGCTCTCCGCGCGCCGGCGCGCAGCGCGAGCGCGGGCCGGCCGCGCCGCGCCGCCGCCGCGCCGCGCCGCCGCCGCCGCCGCCGCCGCCGCCGCGCGCGGGGCGCCGCGCGCGTCGAGCGCGCCTCGCCCGGTTTGCCTTGGCTGGGTGGCGGCGCCGCCGCAGCGGACCAGGCTCCCGCGCCTCGCCTTGGCCGCCTCCGCCTCGCCGCCGCCCGCCGCGCCGCGCCGCTCCGCCGCGCCCGGCCGCGCGCGCGCCGCGCCGCCGCGCCCGCCGCGCGCGCGCCCGCCCGCGCGCCGCCGGGTCTGCCGCCGCGCGCCGCGCGCAGCGCCTGATGCGCGGCGCTCCGTGCCATGGCAGTGCCGCGGTTGATTCATGCCGAGACGAGGCCAGCTGATGGGGCGCGCCCGGGCACGTGCGCGGAGAGCGCGGCGGCGGGAGGCGCGGCGGGGCCGGGCGGGCGCGCCCCGCGCGGGGGGCGCCGCGGGGAGCGCCGCGGCCGCCGCCGGCGGGCGCTCGCCGCCGCGCGACGCGCAGAGCGGGGAGATTTCTTGCTCCTCGCTCCGCAGGCACGGGTGTGCGCGGCAAGGGTCGGTCGTGCTTGAAGACCTGGGACCTGGCGAGAGTGTCCTGGGGGCATGGGCGAGGAGCTTGGGTGCGATGCACGGCTTGGGCGGGCTGGACGGAGGGGCGGCGGCGCTGCTCGCCTTGGCTGCGAGCGGGCTGCGTGAGAGGCTGCTGGAGACGGCCGCTCGTGCGCTGCTTGCGAGGGGATTCAGGCTCTGTGGAGAACGCTCGCGCGCATGGCTCGTTGTGCATGGGAAGGCTGACGGACGACGACGTGTACACCACGATGCTCACCATGTTTGCGAGCGAAGCAAGTTGCTTCGTTCGTTGTGTGAAACAGCGCGCGATCTCCCGACTCCGCTGCTCTTGCTCGCGCAGTTCTCGAGGGTCCTGCAGCGCGCTGCGCTGCGTCCGACGAGCTGGCTCCGCTGGGCTGGCTGGCGCAATTTGCAGAGAGAGACCTAGTCCGAGGCGCCAGGACGCTGCTCGCGCGGGGCGGGGCTCGCGCAGGCTCGCGCGGGCTCGCGCGGGCCGTGGTGGCCGCCGCCGGCCTCCCCGCCCGCCTCGGCTTCGCCGCCTCCGCGTCGACTCAGAGTCCTGTCACGGCGCAGGCAAAGGCGAAAAGGGCCGGCCGCTCGACGCGCGCGCGGGCGGGGCGCTGGCGGGCGCGGGCGCGAGCGCGGGCGCGGGCGCGGGCGCGAGGCCTGCTGCCCCGG